>QLNU02014802.1:97596502-97625289 GCA_006491805.2 Dysdera silvatica
GGTCTATATCTCTCTAGACAGTCGCGAACGGCAATAACGTTTTAAACTTTAGGCTAAGGGCTTAAATGATTTTAACACTCCCTATCTCAATCCAATTCAAAACCTAAACAATAATAAATCGTAAAATAAAATTTGATTTTTCAAACTAAATCTTACCGTGAGATGGAAAATGTTTAGAAACTTCCAATTTATTTTTATTTGAAAAATTTTCTCCTGGTTTTTCTTTTTGAAAAGTCTTTGCTAAGATTCTCAAAAACAAACTTATGTAACACATCTGTCGCCTCACTTCGTTTGGTGCAATCGAATGACCCTCGTTGTCCTTGCGCCATATAGGTCCAAGAAACGGACACATCTGCTTACTTAGTGGAGATAGGACGAATAGATTACCTAATAATTTTTTCATTTATTGTGGAGACCCCTTTTGCACTATTTACAGTTTTCCAACATGTGGTCCGTCGAAAATTTGGCAATCGGAAAATTCTGTTGTGCCCGTGATACCCTAAGCTGGGGCTTATTTTGCTTAACAGTTAAGCCAGCCTTGAGTAGGTATCTCTGAAACTATCACGTAGAATTATTTGAATTTAGTGAAACACACTCGTAAACATATGCACGCTCTCTCTTTCTCTCTTTTTTAGTTGTTTTCAAGACGTTAGATTTCTATTTTGATATAAGGAACCTTCATCGATGATTCGTTTAATGATTGTATCGATCGAGTGCTAGAATGATGATATCGATGAGTGCTAGAATCGAAATGATCAAGATCGACAACACACAAAATACTGATTTCTTGAAGACAAACCTTAAGTTAAACCTTAAGAAAACTTTAAGTTAAACCTTAAGACAAACTTTAAGTTAAACCTTAAGACAAACCTTAAGTTGAAGATAAACCTTAAGTTGAAGATAAACCTTAAGTTAATACCCATGTGCTTTTAGTATTAAATTTCTTTTAGATGATGTTTAAATAACTCTATGATAGTCATAAACGTAAACCATCAAAAGCAAGTTCTTAAAAAGATTAAATTAAATTATTTAAAATTTAAGCAGCACACGATGGAATTTCGACAGCAATCTCGGAAGTATTGCCAGATCTAACAAGACAAGTTCTCTTTTTCGTTGCTAAAAATTAGACGTCAAGGAGTATACAAATTAGAGGAGAAATTGGAATTGACTTTCGACTGGTTCCCGCGTGAATAATTTTCTAGAGCGCGTTGGTGGATTGAAGCTGAAACATCAGAAAAATAAAATTGGCATTAATTTCGTCTAAGATGAGCTATGTGGGCGTAACATGCGTTACTGAGCAGCTTCAAAAACAAAACAAAAAAGTGATTCTAATCATAATAATTGCGTAAAGACTTATATTCTCTCTTCTCTACATCAAATGTGACATTCTGTATCGTTTGCTTATACTTTACGGAAGGTTTAAGCGAGCCAGTTTAGTCTCCAATTTTCCTGTCCAGGAAATAAGCTTGTAAAACAGATTCCCTTAGAACTGTGGTTCCCAACCAAGCGGTAACCGCAACTATTTTTAGTTGCAATTATTTTTATAAGGAATTTCATACCAAATGTTTCCAACGCTTTTATATTTCAACATGGCTACACACATTGCAATATTTTACTAATGGTTGTTAACTTTATATCTGTAATATACATTAATGTTTATAATTGATATAATATGTGTAATTAATATAATACATTCGAACCTCGTTAAGACGAACACCAAGGGGAACAGAAAATCTGTTCGTATTAACAGTAATTCGTCTTATCCAGAAAGGATAGTATGCTATACAATCTGACGGGACTTCAGAAAACGTGTTAAATGCAATTCGTCTTAGGAGTGTTCGTTTTAACGAGGTTCGAATGCATATATAATTAATATAATATAATTTTGTATTTAATGTGTTTTCTTTACTCTGTTAAAAATAAATTTTTATGCAAATGTGGCGGCGGCGGATCTTTTGGTTACTATAAAAGGGGGTCGCGGATTACTTGGTTACTATAAAAATGGGTCGCGGCTTGAAAAAGGTTGGGGAACCACTGCCTTTGAATAATGCACAAATCATGCTAATTTTTATAATGACCCAAGCTTGATCCATTTGATACATATGTTAACAAAATTTCAATGTAGATACTAAATGCACTTCATGCACTACCTCTCTCTCTATGTGCACCTGAGGTACAAGCACCCATTTGCTTGAATACATATAACATGCATGCACATAACATATACACTATCTGTACGAGTACCTAATATATGCATATATAATGTAATTTAAGCGGCTTCAATTGCAATATAGCATTTTAGTAGAGACAGTAAGTGGGTAGATATTCTTCCCCACATGTTTCCCCATACCGGTATTTTCTGGTTGCTCGCTTTAACAAATTTGGGTCTCCAGTGGGGGTTCAGCGGGGGTTAGTTTTTGCGCCATTTTACAACGAAACCCTTCGCGTAAAATTCAGCTGGCAGCGCGTTATGATAACAAAGCTTCCGTGGTTACGTCACAATGTCTCATGGCGGGATTATGACGTCAGAGCTTTTACGGGAAGCCCCTTTCTCTTTCCATTCATTATGGATGAACAACAGTTTACTGAACCGAAAACCTACACGTAGTGAGTGTTTTAACAAGGCTTAATTTTAATGAATGAAAACGTATCAAGTATTGCTGTGAAAATATTCGCCACACATGAGTGGTAATGGGTTTAAATGATATATGATTAAAGTAATTAACTATTTTAATAGTTGTCCAAAATGAGCCCAGTTATCACGCTAGCGCTATAATATTTGTGATTACTTATGATTTTATTAGTACGCTACTGTACATGATTTTTTATACATGATTTTTTTTTATGCTGTACTACAGTCGAACTTAGTTATGACGTCATTCAAGGGATTCTCGAAATCTTGGCACTTTATTGTATCATCAATTTTAGAATATTGGTACGCGTGGTAATAATTTTAATTTATTAATAATAAATAAAAATAAATTAATAAAAATAAATTAATAATAAATAAATTAATAAAAATAATTAATAAAATAAATTAATAATAAATAAATTAATAATAACAAAATTAATAATAAATAAATTAAACTAAAATGGTATCAATAAATTATACATAATAAAATAATAAAAATTAATAAAATTATAAATAAAATATATGACGCAACAGGCAGTACTAGTGCAAAAATATACTTGTATTTCAACGTATTTTTTTTTTTTAAGAGAAAAAATACAGCTTAATAGAACAAGAACTCAAATGCTTAAACATGATAAAGCAAAAATGAACTATAAAATAAATTTTACATGTACAGAATTCCCTGAATAGAAATTGGTAGTTTGACACCTGATCCTAGTTTCTGGACATTTTAAGATGTTGGAACCAAGGCAAAATTATCTTACTGCCATTGGACTCGCAAAGGGACTTTCAAATTCGATGCAATGACCGAATTGTCGATATCAGCGAGGTTTCTGTAATTGAATTCGGCTGCATACTCATGCAAAATGCTTGAAAAGCTTCCGAGAACGATGGCTAAAATACTCTATTGACGGGTGAAATATTCTATGCATTAAGACTGAATTGCCTTTGCGCTATAATTACATTGGTTTTAAAAGTAATAGCTGAAGTATAGATACAAAATTTTAATGAAATAAAATGCACAGAAGACATGATATTAAAGTGTATTGCATATATAATAATGAAGCATATTGAACATACAGTAATGTAATGTATCGAATTTGCCGAAAATGTCTTGAAAAGGCAGATAATACAGAACATAGAGATATGCTAGTTTGTTAGTTTTGTATTGAGGTGTGTGCTGTTAAAAGTTTCAACGCAAAAGAAAGGATTGGTCCCGTCATTTTCACTCGGGCGGGATATAACGGTTGGATCAGTAAGAATCGAGTTGGTGGGGTGGCAGCCCTTTTGCACGTTTTGAAGAGAGCTTGGACAGTGTCTTGAACAGCTGCTGTTCCGAACAGCAGATTGTTTCATGCAGAGTTCACTGCTGTTGAAATACTTATAGTATAATGTTTCTCTTTCAATAGGCAAATAAGAACTTTTAAATTTGTTTTAAATATACCGAATTTTTTGTGAATGAATGTTATATTATTTACATCCAACATTTCATTATAAAGAGCATATCTAGGATAATGCAATCAAATTTAATCCACAACAAATGGAAGAAAATCACCCAGGGTCAATATTTAAATTTAGCGGGTTTCAATTAATATTAATTTGCAACTTTTTAATCCGTAACTCTCTAATCAGCAACCATCTAATTCGCAACTCTCTAATCCGCAACTCTCTAATTCTCAAGTAACTCGGTAGGTTTTCAACGTTAACAACAGCCACCATTATTGCATTTACGGAAGACCTTTACCTTACCCTTTTTATTGCGTGCAGACAGGCAGACAGAAAAAACAGTAGCGAGTTCAATATCTATTGGAACCTGCTAATAAATACCTACGCTTCAGTCTTCTTCGTCTCTTTTCACCAGATACATACCTTTTATTCTTACAGCAGATAATGTTCGAAACCGTCAAAGTTTGTAAATTGATAAACTTTTAAATTATAAACTTACAAACTTCATGCTCAACTGTGTAAATAAGAATATACAGTATTACTTTCCGTAAGGGGCACCTCCGAATAAGGGACACCTCTATTCAAGGGACGATTCCTCAATTCCCCAGTTCCTTTGACTGTACATGTATGTAACAACACGTGTCCCTCCGAAGAAGGGACACCTCTAGTTAAGGGACAAAACGTCCGGTTCCGTGGTGTTCCTTATTGGAAGATAACACTGTATATTTCAACGTTCAGTCAGTGTGGAACTATAAACCCATGAACGCACTTCACGAGACGCTTTTCACTTTGTGTCAAATTTTGCTAGAATTCACGTTGGAATGGGAACTATTGATTTTATCAGTTTTAGAGCTCGGAATATACTTCCCAATATTTCACAAAACACAACCTTACGTCCACTCTTCTTGGTGCAGCATAGCCTAGATGCTCTTGCGCCATAAAAAATCCAAACAAACAAACGTCCACTCTTGAAAAGAGAAAACACGTCCGTGACTATCTACTCAACTTATTCAGTCAACCCTCTTTAACCCTTTATTTATTAAATTATGGTAAAATTAAAATTTCACCTTAACTGTTGTTTTTTTATTCTTTGAGGGCTTATAAGATATATATATATGCAGTAAAAACAAGCAATTTTGAAATATTGGTTTAATTAAAGCTAATTAAATGAATTGGTACTTTAAAGTACCGTTAGGGTACTGTAATTGAAAAAGTATTTATACTTTGGAAATACGAAATGAGAACGACACTGGGATACAATATAAAATCAGTTACCTTTAATGCTATTATTGATTCACGATTGATGATTCTTGTGAAAGCAATTTTTTTTATTGATACATAAAAATAAATTATTCCTTATGCCAGCCCCTAAATCTGCGCCTTATTACCCCCTCCGTCTATTATACACAAGTCGTAAAAAAAAATAGATATTTTATGAAATATTTTGTAGCTCTGATAAATATAAGCAAGACCTTTTAAAAATTATACGAATGAAGGATAAAAGGAGGACATAGCTACATATATATAAATCCTGATTTTTTTTTGTATTATACATATTCTTAAAATTCGGTACATACTTTTCAAAACAAAAAATCATTTGGAAGAAGACATTTTCGATACAAGCACGTAAAACATATATTTGAAAGGTTGGGATTAATTCAACAGTGTTAAATAAATTTATTAGTTCTTTAATTTATTAAGTTTAATATTTTTGTACCGCTTCTATGATCCGACAATATATTGAAGTGCCATTAAAAAAACTTTGAAAATATAGACACTTTTTTAAATAAACCATCACATAATATCAATTCTAAGATCCTATCAAACCAAAGAAAAAATATATAATTTGCTTACCTTCAAATTCATAATGAGATTCAGAAGATATATCTCACAGTGAGGTATAACAAACAGTATGGAAGAATACCAGCCAAGGGTGGGGCTACAATATTCATTGTTCAACGAAATCTGTTACTTAATACTCCTGCTGTCATATAGTGATATTAAAGTGCATACTTCACTTTAATATCACTATACGGCAGCAAGAGTATAGTGATGTTATAGTGCATACTTCACTTTAATATCACTATACTCCTGCTGCTGTATAGTGATATTAAAGTGAAGTATGCATTATTGATCTCCAAACGTACTGTAGCCATTGCTCGAATAAAATTAGTTTTATTCGAGTTTGTGTGCACTGGTACTTCGAAGTACCGTCTGTAGATAAAGGGTTATCGTACACTCCCCAAAAGCGGCCACTTCTATTTAACGGCCACTTTTCCAATTCCCAGCTTCGATGCTCCGGACTCTCCCGAGGAGCGGACAGATGTTCAAGTCCCGAGGCGGCCGCCATTCAGAGGTTTTACTGAAATACTCATAAATCCATTCTTTTCAGAACTGGTAATTTAACGTTGCTAGAAATTGCTGCGGTGATTTAAAAATTGGCGGAAGTATACTATGAAGAAAAACGTTGATGAAAACAGAGTTGCAACAATTATGAAAGAAACTGATAGGACTCCGACTGAGATAGAAATTGATGAAAAGTGTTGATAAATTTTAAGAAAGTTGATCGAAAAATCGGTATATAGTTTCTAAATTCTTTCCTTTTAATATAAATTTTAATGACAGTAACCATTCTTAAAGAAGGATATGTTTAGTTACACCCATGTGAGGTTTTACCCTCTATCGTCGAGGAAATGTGAATCTAAGTTTCTGTATTACACGCAAAAATGAAATGTATATTTCTCATGAAATAATATTATTGGTCTTGAATAATTTGTTAACCTAATCTGTTTCTGGATTGACCCTTGTCCATGTGACAACATTTTCTCGTTTTTCTCAGTTGGACTTGGTATTTAGTGGGGAATTTCGTTAATATGTATATATATATATATATAGCAAAATTGTAGTATGATTGTGACATGTAGTACCTTCTAATGTAATATACATGAATACACTACACTTAAGCATATATTAATTTAGACAAAGTTAAAGTTGTAAAGTAATATCACACAAGGTAGTAAAACCAAGTAAATTTAAGTAGTAGAAACATCTCAGAATAAAAATTGACATGTAGTAGTAAAAGGTGAAGAGGAGTAAAAGATTAAACAATACCAAGAATTTTGTTCTTCATCATTATATTTTTATTATATATGACCCATATATCATATTTGTATTATATTATATATATAGTGGGATAGGATACACTTAGACGAACAATATTTGCCATAGAATCTAGGGTCGCAAACCACTCACAGCGCCAGTTCTAAAACCGTCCAGCATGCACAAATAGTGACAACCAGTGCATGAGAAGCGCAAAATGCGATGTCCTAATCATCTATGCACTTGAGCAGCTGACCTGAGTTTTATCTGGCGCTTTTCACGCACTGGTTGTAAATATTTGTGCATGCTGGACGGTTTTAGAACTAGCGCTGTGAGTGGTTTGCGACCCTAGGTTCTATGACAAATATTGTTCGTCTAGGTGTACCCTACCCCTCCTAGATGTTTATAACCCTGGTGCTCAGATACTATATATATATATATATTATTCTCTCAATTATTCTATTTATGTCTTCCTCCCACCCCCCCACACAAATAAACACAATTAGCGCAAGTGGAAATTCATAATGGGGGAGGGGTACTGACAATTTCATAGATATTATATGTATCTCTAATTGCATCGCAATATGTATCGATAATATGCCGATAATGTAACTCTAATTGCATCTCATGTGGGAGGGAGAGGAGGGATATAACTCGCATCACCCCTCTTACGTACGCCGGATATATATATATATATATATATGTTTATGTATCCACATAAGCTTATATAGATATGTATTACTCGAAATGTGTACATACGCATCAATTTTAATATGGAACGTAATTACAAAATTTTGAAACTAAATTTACAAATTTATCCTGTGAATTTTGAAACTAAATTTACAAATTTATCCTGTGAATTTTGAAACAAAATTTACAAATTTACCCTGTGAATTTTCCCTTCTTTATACCAGTTATTTTTGTTATATCTCATTTACTCGGATGTAGGTTGCGAGTAACAGGAATTTAATTTTCTGAGTTATTTCTTTTTTGGTTGACAGAGGAGCGAAACTGTTGGAGCAAACGGTTGGTTGACTCTCAGTTAAAAGGCACGAGCCTTTGATATGATAGTCGCAAAAAATGGTGTTAAGCTAAATTACAAGACTTGCCAAACTTGTTCCGTTCCGGAAAAGGAAAAAAACTAGGGGCGGGGCGGAAGGAAAGAGGGGGGAAAGAGAGCAGTCAGCTAAAAAAAGTGTTTCTCATACACCGGCTGCCATGTGACGACCTTGGACTTCTTAATTCATTTACATTCACCTCTCGTTTGCAACAAAGAATTACTTTTTTGCCAAATGGCAACGGTGACAATTTATAGGTGGCGCCACTCTCTAACTTTTGAATTTGAAACCATCTTATGTTTTGGCTTGAAATTCAACTTGTATTCTGAACACTCAGCCGTAACTTACAGACGTTTTATATCATTAAACATATACACACATATATACGCACACACACACTTATTTATTTATTTATTTTTTAAATATCAAGGTAGGCCTCGAGGTGATAAGGCGCTCACCTAACATTCCGTTAACACTGGATTCGACTCCCATCTGTAGAAGTAAAAATTACTTAACAACTAATTGCACATTGTAGTCCGGGGGTTGGTTCCCCAGGATGGTTGACGTATCCGTCTATTGGTGACATTAACCCGGGTTAGGCTACCGATGGTATCGTGAAATATGTGTCGTCTCACCTTATATCGGGGTTTGGTTAAATTGGTAGTAGAGGTTCAGCTTCCTGGGAAGAGTGTAGGTTTCGATCAGGAGCGGACGTAGATTTTCATTTTGGGGTATCAAGCACCGAATTTACCATGGTCTTGGAATAACATCCTTCATTTATCATGGAAGTTGGAATTTTTACAGTGAAAAAATATATTTTTGGGAGGGGGTTATGACCCCTGTGCGCCCGCGCTTAGTTTCGATGCAACATGGCCTTTGATGCCCTTACACAAAAAAAGAAAAAAAAACGCGAAATAGTATCAAGTCATCTGTTTTTTTTTCAGGGATATATTTATATGTTTCTGATATTCGTGGTAGGTTCGGTAGTAGGAACCGAAACGAGACGCGCCTTAAGAAACACACGAAAAAATGTTTTTGTATACCAATATTAAGTACTCTGTATATCGTACGAGTTCTATAACTTACGTGGGTACATTCAAATTTTATGAAACGTGTAAATGTTGAAAATTCAGGCCCTGTGAAGAAATTTTAGGCCAGTCAGAATTTTCTGTCATGTGGGTATCAAAATGCATTTAGACCAGCATAGATACTGAAACTTTCGGTAGTAGAAGTTCAGGACGGTCTTGTATGCAACTCGTAGTAGAGAAAAGGAAATTTGTGTCTATAGTATGTATACAGGCCTGCACAAAAGTTTAGACACAACACAAATTTGAGTATAACAAAATACTATTAAAACTGAAGAAGTAGGAACTTTAATATTACGAAGTATGAACACATGTAATATGCAAATTAAAAATTTGAGAACAGAAATCACATCAGTAGCGAACTTGCTGCAATATATAACTTAAAATAAGTAAAATATGTGGCACAAAAGTTTAGGCACAAACATAAATTTTAGCACTTGCATAAGGAAATGAACAATTTTAATAATCAATGTAGCCACCATTACTTCGTATTAGATTAAATACGCGGTCGTTCATTGAAAGCACAAGATTTTGAAAGGTTTCTGGTTCAAAATTAAACCACGCTTCTTCTATAGCCTTTTTAAGTTCTAAAACGGACGGATATTGCTTTCCATTGGCATACACAACATTCGTTAGTATGCCCCATACATTTTCGATGGGATTACAGTCAGGACTAAGAGCAGGCCAATCGAGAACTGTAATATTTTTAGCGCTCATCCATTCTTTTGTTGACCTGGATGTGTGGATGGACGCATTATCTTGTTGGAAAACCCAGTTTCGTCCACATAAAAGTTCGCCAAAAGGTAATAGGTGACTTTCAAGAGTTGCCTGGTATGCCTTGGAATCTTGTTTTCCATTCAAAAACGCCAAAGAAGTCTGTCCATTGAAGCTAAAGGCTCCCCAAACCATGACTGAACCTCCTCCTTGACGTCTGCTGAACCGACTTAAGGGGCGTTTTCGAAGATCGTGCCAGTAGTGCGAAAGGCCATCGGGACCATCTAAGTTCCACTTTTTTTCATCACTAAATAACACCTGCAGCCATTCGTCACTGTATGATATGTGCTGCCTTGCCCATTGTAGTCGTGCTTGTTTATGATGTAATTGCAAGCAGGGCTTGCGGCGCATTTTTGCATATCTCAAATGCCTGCATTCTACAATCCTTCTACGTATGGTTTCTCTTGACACTCGCATTGCTAACGTGTTTTTTATTTGATTTGCAGACAGGCTTTCATTTGAAGCCAATCTTCGTATTTGTCTATCATCCCGAATGCTGGTCACTCGAGGCCTCCCAGATCGTGATTTTGGTTGATACTGATCACCCCGGGATAACACTCGATAAATGCCTCGCTTTGAACGGTTCAATGCAACAGAAATTTGAGTAACAGATTTACCTTTAGTTTTCAGCCTCCAAATCTTCAAAATCTCGTCATTCGTAAATTGCTTTGACTTCGGCATCGTTCTAAGCATTCTAAATTATTTCAGGCCTTATATAACAACTCTGGGAAACGCCCCTTCGATCACTTGGGAACTTCGCGCCGTTAATTTGCATAAATCTGACATATGTGCCTAAACATTTGTGGCATGCAGATTCCAATATTACGGTGTTGGGATATTTTGTTTCAGTACTTTTGGTAATCTTTTAAGTTGCACAATTTATTATTGGTTCTAGGATTATTTAGATACAATATCGGCGAAGTTCAATGCAAATTCTCGCTTTTATTTATAATTTGCCTCTGTGTCTAAACTTTTGTGCAGGCCTGTACTAGTATCCGTACTAGGAACCAAAGGAACGGGCGGATAAACCGCTTTTCTTTGTTAAAATGGCGCGATATACCGGGAAAATAGTTTGGGGAATGGGCTTTTAATAATTAACGATTGGATATATAACAAACACTTTTATAATTGCAAAAGGAATGGCGCAAGATTTTATTTTTATATTAGAAACGCGTCAAAAATTATCCAGGACAGCCTACAATCTATAATAAGATATTGATTAAGAATATTATATATATATAATTTTTTTTTATCTTAGCCACTGTCTCATACTGCTACTAATTATAGGAGGCAGTGGCAGAACTTTGGCTGTAATTTAGGCCAGTGTTTATATGATCGTGTCAACAGCTTTACATTAATATTCTATTAGCTGAGAGATATCTTGCTATGGTGGATGAAGGGCGTTACAAGGAGGGATAAAATAAGGAATAACCTAATTAGAGGTACGGTCAAGGTTGGACCCATAGGGAAAAAAATACAAGAACATAGGTTAAGATGGCTTGGGCATATGGAGCGGAGAAATGAGGAATATCTGGGAAAGGTAATAGATAGGCTTGTGGCAATGGGTAAGAGGAATTGGGAAAGACCACGACTGAGATGGAAGAGTATGGATGGAGTAGAGAAGAGGCATTGGATAGAAGATTGTGGAAGAGAAGATTAAAAGACCATAACGCCGACCCCATAAAAACATGGGAAAATGGCAAAGCAGTAGTAGAAGATGATGATGATATCTTGCTGTATATTTATTTCTTATTCTAATTTTTTTTCTTTTCCCTCCCCCTCTTCCTCTTCAACATTGCTTGTTGTTCACAGTGTTTCGCGTGTTATGTAACTTATAATTAGGTACTATTTTAATTTTTCTCACAGTGGATATGTATGATGCCGTATAACTGCAGAAGTTGTTACGAAAAATAATAAATCTAAAATATTGCACATATGCCGTTTTAAACCTTTCGTTATGAACCAGACGGTTCGAATTTAAATTGGAGGAAACTCCCTTCTCCTCGGTTCCATTTTCTATGAAAAAATTATACGTTTCCAAGTAGTTTTAGCAATTACTTTCTGCTTCATTAATGTTGGTAGGTCCTCATCTGCCGCATTTGGGAGATAAAATTTGCGAGGCAGTTATCGATGATAATGATGATGGTATTTCGATATAAATCCTTTCATTTAATGACAGGGTTTTAAAGCTCCATAACTTGATAAAAAAATTCGATATTTTTGGAATATCGATTACGCCTCGATATCTGTTGGAACCAAACTCCAAATTCTTTTTAGACGCTTATGAAGCAAATGCTATAGATCCATCTGTAGATCCCGAAGTAGATGCAATTAATTTTCAACAAGTAATCAGCCAAAAGGAAAGTTTAAGATTCTTGAATTTCTACATCCGTTTAATTTTCTAAATAGTTTTGCCATTCACGCAGTTTGAGCGAAGAAAGCATCTGCCCATCGCCGGCTTTTGAGTTAATTGGATAATCAGAAGTCTGTGTCAAAGGTAAGCTAACCGTATGTTGCCGCTTTTGTCATCTGCTTCTTCCCGCCCTTTTTTATTTGGAGACCAATCGTTTCTTTCTTTCCGCCATTTTTAAATGCCATCGTTATTGCGCATAAAGTGTTCTTGAATTACCTTACACCAAAGTTCTTAAATTCGATTTGAAAACAGAAAGTGTAATTACTTTAAGTGCTTTCCCTCTTTTTTTCAGTCATTGACGAAAATTGGGGATGGCATGAAGATGAAGAGTTCTTTTAAAAAGTTCGAAATATTTTATCATCTGAATTTAGTGGCAAAAAATTGCCATTATTCTCTTGAAAAAAAAAAAGCTGCAAAGAGGTGAAATGAAAAATAGAGCATTCATGGCGCAAAACAAATTGCCCGAAAATTTAAGTAATTATTGTTTATGAGGTTTTCTACATTTCAATGAATTGGTTGAATTCAATCGAAATAAATTGTTAATCTAACATGAAAATTTCTATAATTTCTTTAAAAAAACCGAAAGTGTTCTTATATTTAGGAAAACGTTGTCGAAGACGTGCATTCATCATCTTATAGAGACTGGTGAGCGACATGGTGCTAGGACTAAACACACTTTCAAAATAATTGCACACTTCATATGGACAGGTCACGCGCAATTTTAAAGAAATGGTGAACGTCGTATGACGTGCGCAGCATTAGGTAGCGCATACCGACGTGCGTGTTATGCTGGAACCAGTTATTCATGCAAGAAGTCCCTTAGACTTCTGCCATTGAAACCACGCTAGTTGTGCCAGATGTCATTCGTATCGCGGCCAACATGTGGCGTTCTCGACGAGAGACGAAACAGGAATAAGTCATCCGTTATGTCAGCAGCGTTTTAGTTCGATGAACTTTGATTATTGTTGTTGTTTTCCAGAATGCCAGTTCATGAATTTTGTAATCTAAATGAAGGTTAGGTGAAAAACCTCCAACCTGTCCAGAATATCCCATTTTATTTGCATAATTCTAGAGAAGCCAAGCCTCATAATCGCATATATATCTCGATCACGCACCAAGGCGTTTGGGGATTCATTTTGCTTCATGTTCATCGCAAACCGTGACACACTTTAGCATCTTGACGTATAATATTGAGAACTATGAGAAAGGAGGAGGAATACCCTCCTTAACATTGGCGCACGTTTTTCTGTCTCGTTTTTTTTTTTTACAGAATTATGTTCAAGTAGTTACTAAACGTAGGATCGCCGATGTTCAGCTCCATAAGAACGAAGTTAAGCTCTTCTTGGTATGATATTTAGAACTACAACAAAGGAGGAATGCACCTTCCATCTCTCAATATTAGCATTGTTGTTACATTATTTACAGAGTTAGGTTCAAGTAGTTCAAGTATTACGTAAGCAATATTTTGGCCATTTCACCCCCACCTCAGAAAGCAAAAATTAACATTGGCTAACATAGGAAAATAAGACCAACGGCAACCCCTCCCCACAAGGTGCTTACGTAATACTTGAACTCTCCCTAAAAAAAAATTAGGCTCCATAAGAACAAAATCAGGCTCCATAATAACGAAATTAGGCTCCGTAAGAACAAAATTAGGCTCCGTAAGAACAAAATTAAGTTCCATAAGAATAAAATTAGGCTCCATAAGAACAGAATTAGGCTCCATAAGAACAGAATTAGGCTCCATAAGAACGTAGTTAGGCTCTATAAGAACAAAGTTAGGCTCCATAAGAACAGAATTAGGCTCCATAAGAACGTAGTTAGGCTCCATAAGAACAAAATTAGGCTCTATAAGAAAAGAGTTAGGCTTTATAAGGACAGAATTAGGCCCCATAAGAACAAAGTAAGGCTCCGTAAGAACAAAGTAAGGCTCCATAAGAACGAAGTTAAGTTCCACAATGCTAAGCACCTTCAGCATTTGGGGGGAATGACCACTTGACAACGTGAGAAAATTTGGTATCTAAAAATTTTTCCCTAGTGGAGTTATGATCGAAATCTTCAATGCCACCCTGTGCCTATGCCTTAATTTATAAACCAATTATAATTTATTAAAAAAATATTAAAATTTAATTTATTTTACTTTTGGAAATAAATCATTAGATAGAACTTAAATTTATTTTCCAATCTCATTGCTGTCAATGGAAAAAAAATTTTAATCTTCAAAATTTCGACTATTCAAATATTATGTCTCTCTTTCTTTTCAGTTTGATAAAAAATATTTTTTAATAAAAGTCCGTTTTAGCAATCGTTCATTACTTATTTATATTTTCCTGCCGTATTTTGTCTGAACTTTATGAGTTTTTTTTCGCTTTCGGAAAACTTTCAAAGACGAAGATATAAATCCGGGATATTTTCCTCTTCCTTACGCATTATAGAATTTGTTTTTAACGTCTTTCTGCAACGGAAAATTTTACTTTCAAATTTTAGGACTTACGAGAATTTAGCTGTTTTCGAAAACAAAAAGGAAATCGGAAAAAATATTTCGTAGGAAAGGTGTCAGAGAACAAGGCATCCACATAAGTCGTAATCGCAAAAAAATATTTTGTATTATATATATAATAAGGGCTTTCAAACTAAGCTTAATTCTGCCTAAAACGTTAACTAATGTTTTATGTAAACACGATTGTTAAAAATATAATACGCGATTCGTACTTTTTTTTACATTTGGGAGCTGTGTCGATCATTTATAAATGGGAGTCGTCTGTCAAAAAATTTAGAAACCTCTGGTGTGTAAGGTTTTTGGCGCATTAAAACCGTGGCTTCCTGGACAAATGGATAATATACAATGTGTCCACAAAGTTTTTCCCTAATTAAAAAAAAAATCAATGACATAGAAATTAAGCAAAGTAGAAACAAGCTATTTTTTGCATTAAACAGCTTAAACTTTGGAGTTTGATTTATCTAAACTTTTTTGATTAAACTTCGTTTGGTCAACACTTTCTGGCTTGTTGCAGTGCCAGACAAAGGTGTAATCATGGAGAAGGACGGCTCGAGTCTGTTCGAAACGCGCTGAAATTTGTTTAATAAAATTTCAACTCGCTTAAAAACGTTGTTCTTTTATTTGTTATTAAAACTAACTGTATTTCTAATTTGTTTAGTTTCTGCGTCATTAATTTTTTAATCATGGAGAGACTTTATGAACACCTTGTATATTACGCGTATATGCATGCGTCACGCAGTGCGCATGTGTCTGTGGAAGGTGTCTCGGAAGGCGCACACACATGGAAGAAGACAGAAAAAAAAATACCCACTTAAATATAGATTTGTTGAATTACTAAAACTTGCAAGAGTGTTTGTTTTTATTTTCAATGGGTTAGGTCGTCTGGGATAGGTAAGATGGTTTAACGCGATTTGTGAACAAACAAGACGTGTATGTACAACCAAACTGACTAACCCTGTCTGGGACTACAGTGCTGCCTTCGACAGCCACCCTTCCCAACTTCCCTCCTTCCTGCTACTACTGCAAAACTCACGAAGAATCAAACACGACCCGAAGAGAGTAGACTCGCTGACAGGGTCGTAGATTATTAAAATTATCTGTGTTTTTCTTGTGCTGTCTTTTGTTACTAATTACTGATTACTGTGCCATCTGCAACCAGTACCAGATAATCAGGAATTGCATATTGGCATCGATAATCAGCAGTTAATCAGTGATTAGTAGTAGCATCTAAAGATCGCATATTTTCATTTGTAATTAGTAGCAGATAATTACAGACTACGTTGCAATGGCTTTTTTTTTTTAAAGCAACGATCATAAAATATTTCAAATTTTAACGTCTTTTCCAAAGAACCTGCGATTTCAAAGTACCCTTCTTCTCGGAAGTAATTACCGTATTCTAAGCGTGCCAGATTAAATTAATTCTTCTCCAGTGAAAATAAATCGAGCCTCCAATAAATCTCTAGATGCATAAATCCGTCTATCTTGAACCCATCTTATTGCACTTTTTAAAGGAATTGATTTAAGGCCTCTCTGGGCATTATCTTTAGTGATATTTTTGAGAAGGAATGAGAGTTGCTTTATGTTTTGACGTTAATGTCTCCGTGTATTTATGTGCGGTGGTCCGACAACTTTTACCCTTGTTGCCATTCCAGATATATGAAATTCCTAAATATTTTACGAGAGCCAGCTCAATGCCTCTCGTTTGGGTCCATTCGTTTGGTCTAATATTAGTTATTTTTGCTTCTGAAACGTGGCACAAAATTCTTTAAATCGTAGAGAGTTCGGCAAAATCCGATGCATTTTGAATTCCTGAGACTTCTTTCCAATAACTTCTTGAAAATTACACTATAAAAGAATTTATGTTTTAAAGGCAACGCATTTTCAATATAGAGGGACAAAATGAAATCATAAGAGGTAGGTAGACGTACGAGCACGCATTCATGTAAGACCTAAAACGTATGCATATTGAAATTTCATGTCTTAAAGAGTTACCATGTGATAGGAAGAAATACGTTAGTAAAAATATACTGAGTTTCATCAAGGAGATCATAGTATAATTACACGTTATAATAATAGAATTTCCACGTTAAAACTCTTTATTGATTAACAAAATTCATCATCATTAAACATTTACAGGTTTCGATACACACTTGTAAACAAGACGAGACAGTGTTCCGATTGAAATATCTCAATGTTTTAGAAACTGAACTCGTTATTCTGAAAGCAGTGTCTATTTGCAGATAGGATGAAAATAGAAGGACAGCTAAAAGGTGCATAGAAGTATACCTAAAAAGTGCATAGGAGAGCAACTAAAAGGTACATAGAATGGTAATTAAAGGGTGCATAGAAGTATAACTAAAAGGTGTATAGAAGTGTACCTAAATATTGCATAAGAGAGCAACGTAAAGGTACATAAAATGGTGTAATTAAAGGGTGCATAGAAATGTAACTAAAATGTGTAAAGAAGTGTACCTGAAAAGTGCATAGGAGAGCAACTAAATGTTACATAGAATGGTAATTGAGGGGTGCATAAAAGTATAACTAAAAGGTGTATAGAAGTGCACTTAAAAGTTCATAGAAGGGCAACTAAAAGGTACATAGAATGGTAATTAAAGCGTGCATACAAGTATAACTAAAAGATGTATAGAAATACACCTAAAAGGTGTATAGAAGTGCACCTAAAAGTGTATAGAAGTGCTAAAAAGGTCAATAAGTTTATAACCTTTTAGGTGCACTTCTATACACTTTTTAGGTGCACTTCTATACACCTTTTAGGTGCATTTCTATACATCTTTTAGTTATACTTGTATGCACCCTTTAATTACCATTCTATGTACCTTTTGCATACCTAAGTACTAAGTATTTTTAGTACCTAAGTACATAGAAGGGCAACTAAAAGGTACATAGAAGCATTTACACATTCACCTATCGCTAGCCTACTCCTCAGTGTTCCCCTAGATATGTCCATTGTCTTCGACTCGTTGGGTTTTTTTGGCTCGACTCACAAATAAATTTGCTTGGTTGTAAATCTATCGTAAAATGATGTCCGTCATCTAACAAGATGCCCCCTAAGACCGATAGATATCCGCCATTATTGTTGGGGCCTAACTTCAGACCCCAAATGTGGTTAATAACCAAAATGGTAGACGTTAGAATAAAAAATAAAAATCAACAGTTCGGTCCATATTTCACAATCGACATTGCTACAAATCTCGATGTTATTCTGTATGTCGAATATTAGTTCCTCCGTTTCCAGTAAAAGCCAGAAAGTTGTTGGAAACAGCAGTTTCCTTTCAGATATTTGTCTTCATTTAAATTTCAAATCAAGGTGTGTTTTGTTCTCTTTATTCCGGTTTTTGATTCATAAATATGTATTCTACAGGAAGGCGCCATTTCTTTTGCGCCGAAAGTAGCTTTTATTTGCATATTCAAAAGATACATTTTAAACAAGGTATCGATTAGAAAATTGGGCGAAAACAGGTGCCAATTTGAATATGATGCCAATGCAAATATAGGATGTTTATGACTTAAGGGTTTACTTTAACCCGGCGCTTTAAGTCTATGTACAAGACGGCACCAATTAATTACAGTTATATTCTTTCCACCGTATTATTCTATACGTACTGTGCATTCGCGCTCAGTTGGCGCGTGATACCGTTAGCATACGGGTTAGTCCATTGCATTTTAGGGAAGGCCGTCTTGGAGGAACTGGTTTTTTCCGCGTGAAAAACAAGTTTCGGCAAGACGCCCTTCCCTAAACTGCAATGGACTAACCCGTCTGCCAACTGAGCGCGAATGCACAATAATTTAGTGTTGAATAATTATAAATGAAATCTTTCATATCTTAGTAATTCCCTATAATTATGATAATAATTTGGATTTGTTTGTGTTAGGTCATGATCTTGTTTGTATATTTCGCATCCCAAGCTGACCCCATGGGTCAGTGGAGATGGAAACAATGACTAACCGTATGTTTGGAACAATAATACATTTACAAGCAAACCAGTTTACTGATGTCGAACTCGACCCAGCGAGTCCGAAAGATACGACCTTAACTACTGAACCGCTGTGGTTCAAGTTGTTTCTTTGCTATCTACTAATGTGGTATTGCATGTTAAACATAGAGAGTGACCAAAGTCTTCGCAAATAAACTGGTCTGATAAAATATTGGGACCCTACGGTCAAGTGCGGTCACAGGGGTCATGACCCCCAAATATATATTTTTTCACTGTAAAAAATTCCAACTTTCATGAAAAATGAAGGGTGTTATTCCAAGACCATGGCAAATTCTGTGTTTGACTCCCCCCCCAAAATGTCCGCCCCCGCCTGCAGTAGCCACTTGGTAATGTGTTTGCCTGGCACACCATTATCCCAGGTCCGACCCTCAAAGGTGCTCAAAAAATAACATTTTCTGGCTAACTACTCACTGTAGTCAGGGGATTGGTTCCCTAGATTTTAAGAGGTTCGGATCCCTCGAAAAACGGTAGGTCGCTACGCAGCGTGACTACTTTTGTGCTTGCGTCGTAAATCTTACAAAAAAAAGATAAAATATTGTACATTGCTTAAAATACTTATTCAATGCAGAAGTGTAGAATATTCGCGGCCAAAGACGTGTGTCGGGAATAAGTAAAAAAAACAAAAACAAAATGTAGTTGGCTGGGATATCAGGAAGAAACCGAAGAGTGATTGTTGACAATCACCAGAGTGGAACTCCCCTTCTTAAAGAAAAATAAGAACAGGTAGACGAGGAAAAACCTAGGGGAGAAATTTAAGAAACGAACTTGAACAGCAGAGGACTTGGGGAGAAATTTGGGAACTGGCAAAAAACTGAGGAAAATAGAAACCTTTTGTTAAAGCCCCACATCTCCCCATGGAGTAAAGAAATAGAAGAATATAAGACCCATACACATACATAGATCCTCTCATTACTTCGTTAACTCAATGTTTATGTTCGCCCAGGGGCGTAGTAAATAATTCAGAAATTACAGAGGGCTCAAGTGGATTTAAAAAGAAAGGGAGAGAGCCCCTGATTCTTTCCCAATCTTGTACCATTGTATTCATTGACTTATTTTCAAATATCAGTGCACTACTCTGGCGTACATAGAGGGGGGGTGTTGATGGGGCCATGACTCCTATTATGATGCAGTTTTGTGCACACACACATACATACAGTTGTAGATTTGTAATCCAGAACTTTCTGCTTTCACGACCAGTATACTATGTGCAGAGTATCTCAAAAACATTGACCGCAGCTCTAATTCCTTAAATATTGATTCTAGACATATGTGTTAAATTGGAAAGTGGCGTAAAAAAAAGGTGCAGAATTTTATGAAATCGATTAAAATTGCAGAGGATTATTTTTTGAAAAAATACAAAATTTAAATTTTTATACAGTCCCTGTACACAAAAATTTCCAATAAGTGAAATGTGCCCCATAATCCAATAGGTCAATATACAAAATTTCAGCATTCTAGTGGATAAAAGAACCAGAGATATCAAGACCCAAAATAATGTGACTTAGTAACATAAATTTTCCTCTTCCCGGCATATATTGTGCGTTCGCGCAGACCTGACGCCTGATACCGTTAGCAGACGGGTTAGTCCATTGCAGTTTAGGGAAGGGCGTCTTGCCGAAACTGGTTTTTCGCGCGGGAAAAACCAGTTCCTCCAAGACGGCCTTCCCTAAACTGCAATGGTCTAACAAGTCTGCTAACGGTATCACGCGCCAACTGAGCGCTAATGCACAGTACCTATTGCTCGCTTTAAAAAGTGTTGTCAGTCAGTTATTTTGGACTTTCATATCTCTGGTTATTTTCCCACTAGAATGCTGAAATTTTGTATATTGACCTATTGGAGTATGGGGGCACATTTGACTTGTTGGAAATTTTTGTATATAGGGACCGCATAAAAATTTAAATTTTGTGTTTTTTCAAAAAATCATCCTCTGCCATTTATATCGATTTCATAAAATTCTGCACCCTTTTTTTTGCGCCACTTTGCAATTTAACACGCATGTCTAGGATCAATGCTTAAAGAATTAGAGCTGCGGTCAATATTTTTGAGACACCCTGTATATATTAATCATTTTGTTTTCATTTTTGATTTTGCATTGCATGTTGGCGCGATTTTTTCTCATTAACTTTCAGAAAAAACGTTTTAACATATAATTTTTTGGTGAAATTTGTGTTCGCCAAATGGGATGGCTGAACCCAAGAGGAAAGTCCTTTGTTTCTTAAATCCTTTGCATTATCTCATCCATTTTTGTTGACAGCATTTTTATATATTGACTTGGCGTTTCCCAACGTCTGGTTTCCGCACGCGCCATAGCTTGAAAATCGCTTTTTGGGAGGTAATTTTAAATTCCCGTTGCTTATTCAAGGTAATTGGCTTTGGAGTAGCTATTTTCTTTCAGCTCGGAAGTCATAAAACAACTCCCAAACGATCTCCTTTCAAGTCATCTAACGACTTTCCCCAAAAGAAATTTCGAGGCTAATCTAGTTTGTTCATTTTGTCTCTCTCAATTGGATAGCCGGTCTTATGAAAGCCAATAGAAACAAAGATATCGTTCTCAAAAGGCACCAAGTGCTCTAAACAAATTTGTTTTGCGGCTGCAGTTTTCTAGTCGAGATTATTGCCTCCAACAAAGATACTCATTTGTAGCTCTATGGAGAGCGCTGCTATAATTATCAACGTAGGCACGCTAAAGGAGGGGGCCGGGAAAGAAAGAGATTTAGGCAAATCAAGGAGTTGGGAAGGGTGGCCGACGAAGGCGGCGCTGTGATACAAGACAGGGCACACAGTGTGCACAAGCATCTGGCATAGGCAGATGGAAAAGAAGGGAAGGGAGTGGTCGATCCAATGCAGAACCAGAAAATTAAGAGTAAATTGTGCAAAGCGGGGGAGGAGGAGGAGGTGGCTGCTGAAGGCAGCGCTGTAATCTCAGTCAGTGGCCATTTTGTTTTTTTTAGTATGATTTCCACTTCCTTGACAATTATGTAGTAGCTAAAAATTTTTTGTTTTTGTGGTTTCTGCTGTGTGTGTGTGAATTTTCCAGATTACCATATTGCGTTTTTAATATAAGGTTCCATTTGTGATCGAATTATTATTTTGTTTCCCGATTCCGGGCATGAGAGTCGGTGCTTCTTCATTATCTTTATTGAACACTTCATGTTTTGGTTCGAGTTTGTGTCCTATGGTGTGAAGATAGACAAGTTCAAGCATCTAAAAGTTTTCAAGAAACCGTAACTGCTAAGCCAAGGAACCAAACCCCGAACCGCAGATAAATAGAAAATAAAATTCGGAAAGCGCTGCCTCCTATAGGGAGTCAAACTTGGATTTCTTGCATGGTGGACGAGTGCGTTATCATTATTTGTTTGGAATGTGTTCGATGTTTTTCACACATGAAGTCAGACATCTCGGTTTACATATTGAAATTTTCGGCACTTGAAGCTTATCAATTAAAGTTTACAAATTGGAATTTATTAATCTGGAAGTTCACTAATTGTAGTTTACCCCTTTACAAATTGTAGCACACCTTCAGAAGTTTACTGATTGAAATTTTTACAACAATTATCCTCCATCGGTCGAAGTTTATTGATTCAAGTTTATTATTCTTCAATTATTAAACTTTATTAATTGAAGTTTACTAAATGCCACCGTTTTACTAAGTCTCAGTTCATTAACGGAAGTTCAATGGACCTTACTTCCAGAAACAATTGAAACAGATTCAGTAAATAGCTAAAAGGATTCTATGTTTTACTAACAGTTCTGGGCATCTTTGAAATATTATTATTTTTATTTGTTCACGGTCTATTACATTTTACTTATTTACGTACTACAGAACGTTCCTTCTGGATAATTCAATGAAATTATTTAAAACTTTCAAAACATTTTAAAACAGATACCTGTAGCGTTTTTGAAAATTCTGTTTTAATACTTAAAGATCCCCTACTGCTTCGGAGTAAATGAAATTTGTTTCTAGAATTTCAATTTTACTGAAGCGAAAACTTATTTTTTTCCAGGATTAGAGAATTACATATTGAGAACAAAAATTGTTTGCTTTTAGCCAGAACGAAACCGTGGCACTTCAATTTCACGTTTTCACGTTCTTTCCACTCCAAGCGAAATATTTCCCATTATAAATAAAAGGGATAAATTAATATTTTATTTTCTAGTCGAATAAACAAGTACAAAACTCGTATAAAAAACTATAAACAAACAAACAAACAAACAAACAAACAAACAAACAAACAAACAAACAAAAGCCAACATTTTAAATGTTTATTATTATTATAAAAATTTGAAATTGATTAATGCACGTAATGTAATTAATGATCCAAAGAACACTATTAATCATAAACTAATAAGCGTTTAACTTATAAATATGACCCGAATTGATGGAACGTAGAAAATAGATTAAGAAATTAAATTATACCATTCAATAAACAAATGAAACCTAATTAATAAACAAATGCAACCTATTCAATAAACGAAATTGTTTTTCATAGACAAAGCAAAGAAATTTATAAAAAATAATTTATAAACGAGTAAGTCTATATATTTAACGGGGGTAAGTGGAATTACTAAACAAATAAAATCTATCGGATAGATAAAATCTGCCGAATAAACAAACAAACCTATTATATAAATAATTTACATCTATTTAATAAACAAAGGAAAGAACATTAGTATGCATAGATTAAAGGAATTTACATTATTAATAAAACATTATTTATTTAAATTATTAAATTTAAACTATTAATTTAATTTAAATTATTAGTTTAATTTAAATTATTAATTTAATTTAAATCATTAATTTAAATTAAATCATTAATTTAAATTAAATCATTAATTTAATTCAAATTAATAATTTAAATTTACATTATTAAAACATTATTAAATGAAAGAATATTAATATGCATAACATTAGCATATATTTTTGTGCAGAAAAACAGTCGCTTAAAATGCATTTTGTTTGACCCACAAAATTTTGCAAATTGTTACTTTTACCAATGAATTTTCGTCAATAAAAGCGTTGGTAAAAAAATTACTATTTTGATCAATCTGCGGATTGATTGATTGATTGAAGTACTATGCTTCTTTAACAAGTTAATCTATAAAGTTGAAATATATCATCAAACGTTTAATTAAAACCATTCCACTTCCAATTTTATAAATGAACAACAGTTTAGCGTTCTTCCATATTCTTATCAAAGTATAGATTTATGTTTTTAAAGTGTCGTAGTTTTACGATATTTTGCGTAAGACATATGATCTAAGATATTTTACTTTTAAATTCGCCAATTAGGGCTTGATTGTTTTTACGATATTTTCGTGGCTGAAAAGCTGCTTGCGGTCCATTTTTATTTTACTAAAAACGCCATTTTCTCAAAGCATTTAACTAATAACCGAACCAAATTTTTATTGATTAGTGCTGATAGTTTAATGAAAACATTATGGCTTATAAATTTATTTTCAGTCCTCTCGGTTCTTTTGGTGGAGATCATCCAACCTTACCCTTCTTCTTCTTCTTCTTCTTCCTCCTCAAAGCATAAGGTCGGTAAAACTAAATATTAAAATTTTAAGTGCCTGCCATACGATTTTAGCGAAATGGTTTTAAAGGTCCGGTGAATGGTAATTTTGTATTTTCTAGGCCCCGTAAATTGCGCTGGAAATCTTTTGAAAGTTAAAACGTTTATTTTTTTTCTTCTTTTTCTAAAAGTTATCTTTACAGCGGGCGATAACAATTTTTATGGTAGTTTTTAGATTCCAGTGCAGCAGAGTTTTTCTGCTATTTTTTGGGAGAAGAAGCTATAAAAAACATTCCTTTCTTTATATGTTCATTTTTTTTCTGCTTCGTAAAGGTGTTTTAAATTAGTTTTTGCTCCTAGCGTCTAAAGCTTTTGAAAATTTTTGAATATTGAACTAAAAGGAAAATTTGACTGAATTTTGAGATGAAAAGATGGGATATCTTCATGTAATTTGCATATTTTGATGTTTACAAATTCGTTTACGCATGCATTATTTAAAAAATATCCCACACGCATAAATATAATTAAGAAAAATGATGAATTTTATGTATGGTACAAGCACATATATTATGGCATATCACAATGACGTAGCATAGCTTCAAAAGTGAGTTATCTCCAATGGCTTACCATCTCCTTCCCGAACAAAAAGCCCCAATTCATATATATACATCATAGACAGACGATTGCACGCTTCATCTGTCATGGAAAGAAAAACGTAATTTCATATAGTATTAAATGTTACATAAAAAAATTATTTAGGCATGGCATATGGAATTATAATTTCCTACAAAATCCCATTTTGCTAAAAAAAAAGAAGCATAAACTGCTATTTAATGGCAGATGGTTTATGGTTAAATAGTCTATGTCGGTATTTCTTAAAGTCTGCTTTGCAAAACCTCAATTCCAAACAAATCTAAAAATTCTGTAATCCATCCACCCCACCTGGAAACTCAGAGTTAATTAATCACTTAGAGTTAACTAGCCCTAACGAAATATTCAGCAGCATTAGAAAAGGATTAGTTAACTTGACGGTTTAGTTTATGTCCAAGATAACAAATGGTAAACAATAGTTCTTTAGTTTTTACTTAAACATTTATGGAGCTATCTCGTGGTAAGGGACGTGGCAAGAAGAGAGTCCTGTGGCATAGAAGGTTTAAGAAATTCTGATTTAGACCAATTGAAGTAGCAATTGCATAGACGAATATCCTGTGCAAGATTTTAAGATGGGGAAATTCACAATCAATCACAATTATGTCTGAGATGTGAATAGTTTTCAATTGTATTGTTTACAATCTTTTGTTTTGATGATGACAGACCTTTTTTTTTCTCTCGCCAAAATAATTGTAAACTTTGTTTTCATTGGAGTGTTTGTGAATTTTCCATATAGGTAATCTAGGCCCTTTAAAATAATAATGAGGCAAATCCTAGACAGTTTTGCACTTTCTTTGTTTCAGGCCATGTTCTTAGCCCAGGTGCAATTACCAAAATCCACCATTGTAAGATGTAGGGAGGGAAAGGTGTCTCTTTAATTCTCCAGAGTGAATTTTCTCCTCCGGCTTCGTTTTCCGGAAATAAGCTTAACAGAGATTCTTGATAATTTGTTTAACCTAAGCGTGTATTCATAATTCGGTTTTTGGCTTTTCCCTCCCTTTTCCACTTTTCTCCCCACTTTTTCCCCGACGAAAACTATATTGTTTGCCATTTGACTTGAGAGAGGATAAATGCAATTATTTCCTCGCTCTCTTATAGTTTCATTACCTGAGTTCCGACCAAGGGATATCGATTTATTGACCGGGAAAACTTCAATTGAGTACGTGAGTTTTGGTTTTAGTTGTATTGCGAGGGTGAGAGGCCATAAAGTCTTGGTTGATGGATTTTGTTTTGATTTTTGTAGTATTGAGTAACGTTCCGAAGAGGTTGTGGTCCTCTCCACAGGCAGGAAGCTCCGCTTCGTATATCTCGAGGGATCCTAAGCTGATGAGGTCCTTTATTGAGCTTACGTTTAGCGGGTATAGCTCTAATTGCTTGACGTAAGAAGAAATAGGAATCGATACAAGGATGAACTTATCATCGATGATTTTAGCTGTAATTTAAAAAAAGATGTCTCAATCTAGAAATTTATTAAAACTTGAAAGATATTATTACACATGGAACATGACGTTCAAATGATGTTAGATTTTTTTTAAATGTACAAAAGGATTTTTAAAATTATAGATAAGTATTGTATATTTTTTTAATTTAGGGAAATAATCCAAAATATGGAAATGTGGTTTAAATTTGGAAATACACGCTTCTCATTTCTGCTTTTTAGAAATTTGTAACAAAATCTTGTGCATTTGAGTGAGCAAATAAAAAAGTTGCCAACATGGCAAATAATCTGAACTTGGTTTGTGCTAGTTTAATGTAGAAGTCTTGAAGTCGAATATTAAAATTTAATGGTAAAGAATTTTTTTTGAAAAGAGAACATTTTCTGATGTATGAAGTTATGCAAAGATTTATATAAACAATATTATTTTCAAAGAATAAAACAGTATTTATTTAATTTTCTAAGAAAAAAATACTATTTATATTATTTTCTAAGAATAAAATAGTATCTACAGCATTTGCTAAGAATGAAATATTTATATCATTTTCTAAGAATGAAATAGTATTTATATTATTTTCTGAGAATGAAATAGTATTTAATTATTTTCTGAGACTAAAATAAGATTTGTATTTTTTTAGAAACAAAAAAGCATTTGTAGTATTTTCCTATTGATTAAATTAAAAAATGTAAATGCATTTTCTTAATGAAATGATATTTACATAATAAGGCAGTAAGTAGTTTCTTAATTAAGCTGTAATTTTTAATAAAGTATAGTATTTTCTCTAAATTTTTTTATTTATTTCAATAAAATGGTATCTTCTATTACAACAAAAATTGCAGTTTCAAGAAAGTAGTATTTTTTTTTAAAGATGAAATGGGATTTCTTCAAAAAAAAAACAAAACATATACATGAATTATCTTTTTCTGAATGAAATGGTATTTTTCCTGATCTAAAAACTGCGAAAGTGAAATATTTGTTAATCAGTCAAAATCTAAGGCGGATATAAAAAAAATCGTTTATATCTTTTTTATTTCTTGGCTCTTAATTGCATTTGAAATTGACTTCGATGAACGAAGCTCCTCATAGCTGAGAGTGAAAGCGATTAGACTGAGAAACTTTGATCAAAAGGCGATTTTCTCATCTAGCTGATTGAAGAAAAATATAATTATCTTTTTAAGAACCCTTGAACCATGATAATCCCTACAATTGAAATGGAACCAATTTCAGTTCAGCGATATAGAGAAGAGTAAAGGGATTTTTTTCCCTACAAAGCGCCCGATTTTCCCACTCCTAATGCACGAGTTCCATCTTTCAGAAATTATAATTAATTTATATCTATTAAAATTTTTAGTAAATATTACTCGGTGCAAATTTTTAATAAATTTTGGTTAAAATTATGAAATATAGGTTAAAAATATGGGTAATTTTGAATTTTATCATGTTAAAACGTCAAATTCACGGCTTTGCGAATAAAACAAGTATTTTGCGTTTTATATTTATCCATATTTAAATATTATATGTGAAATGTTATTTATTTATAAAATGCTTTGGATAACGTAATTATGAATATAATTTCTACTCAAAAGTATATAGACAAAATTTTAGTAAGCTAGCACATAATGAACAATTCTACGATTGACGTTAACCCAGTAGAGTGTGCCCGTTTTATAATTTTAAAGGACTTTACTTAAAAAGTAATGAATTAAGGAAAATATCATTTTTTATTTTATGCTGAAAAATAATTCATAACTTTATTCCTCTAAGGGATGAGTCTTGCTGCTCCGATGCGATGGCGTCATCGCTATCGGAAAATTCTATGAAGTGTAGCATGAATTTGGACGTTTAGATGTTTAACTTCTTAACTGTTTCTGAAACCAGATTTCAAGCCAAATCTTGCATTATAAATATTGCATGGAATTATTAACAAATAAATTTAATTTTTGTACGTATTCACTCAATAATAATGAATAAAAGTTATTTACAATTTTACTGAGGAATGGTATCTTCTAGGTTTTTGGAAGCATTTATTACAATCGAATGGGCGAAATTGCCAATTTTTGAAGAGTAGGTAATTTTTATTTTTTTTAAACAAAAACTATTAAAAACGGAGTATAATTGTTTAGTAACTTTTATAAACATGGTTTCAATGATTATTTAGAAAAA
>QLNU02014802.1:97642043-97652172 GCA_006491805.2 Dysdera silvatica
ATAGACAACAAAAGGTGGTGGTGTACATGGAATTAGGAAAAGGCAGAAAATTACATTTACCAAAAATTTGACTTGATTTAAACCGAGAATACGTAAGTTAAAACGAAGTAAAACGCTAGAATTCACTACCAGGTGAATACAAATAATAAATAAGCTGCAATTATTCAAATCAACACTGAAGAAATATTTATTGTTCAGAAACGAGAAGAGTGAGAAAAAAAAACTGAGATGGGGGGGGTGATTTTCTATGTGCATCTCTCTATTTACTAATTCTTTTTCCAGGCTTAGAGCAGGTTTTACTTCTGTATTTTCTGTGAACATTCTACATTCTTCGTTATTAAGCATCTATCTGTGTATTTACATAAATCGCTATGGCTTGATTTGTATAGTCAAAATGCTAATATACATGATTCTAATTCAATAATGTAGAGAATAAATAAATAAAGATTATTATTATAGTTTATAGACCTTATTATAGTTTAGGGGGTTTCAGCCTAAAAAAAACCTGGTTGCTTCAACGTAGTTTTCATCGTTCGTCACAATTTGCCGTTTTTAATGCAAAAGCAGCCCAATCAAGCGAGACACAGGGACGAAGTTTTGGGATTTCGTTTGATTCTGCAGCAACTACTATCGCTGGCTGCTTGAAATTCCGATTTAAGAATTTTTTGGGCATAAAATGACTCCGTCGTTATTATTATTATGGATGGATGAATGAATGTACATTTCGTGCGTAACAGATTGAGGAACGTGAGCATTCTTTCGTGTGTATGTTTAGGTCAAACGTGGGTTTGTATGCTTTGAAGAAAGGAAAAGAAATTGACGTTTTCTCTGGAGCATGCCCATGTTTTGGCACGACATATTCCGATGTTTTTACACGAAAGACAACAAAAAAAATGACATTTTATGTGTGAGATAATAATAATTATTATTATTTTTTGTTTTTTGCAATATGGTTAGACGTCAAATATTTGACTTATTCTTGGACCCATTCAGGAAAATAAACGTTACCACTGTCGTAAATAAAAGAGCGCTTAGAATTTAGGGAATTTTAGTTCATTCAATTAAGTATTCATAATTTTAATAAGAAATAATTCTTTTGTTTAAACTGTTTCTTAATCCATGCATTGGATTATACGGTGGAGGTTCTATTTGTTTTCTGTTTGTTTGTTGCCCGATTTTTTTTTTTTGCATAAAAATATATCGTGAATTACCCATAACATAAACTTATTTTAATGTGCAACTTTTAAGTGAAAAAATAAACGAAGAGATAAATGAAGAAAAATTAGACGGAGAAGTTAATTCAGCGATAGCAGATTTTGAAAGTGCTTTGAAAGAGATACATACATACATGCTAAACAGAAGACAACTAAATGGATAGCTAAAAGTTTCATCAACTTAAAAGTTAAAGTTAAAAGATTAAAAGCTAAAAGTTTCAACAACTGTTCGTAGTTTATTATTATTAATATTATTACCAATGTTAAGTGTTTGGCTATTTACCCATTAGTCTCAGTCATTAGTCCGCAGTTTGTAATTTTAAAATATTTGTCATTTAAGAAAAAATTTTCAAGTATGTTGACGATGGATCCTTACCTCGATAATACGAACTTCGGATTAAAGAATTTTGGTTCAATCCTAGTTATGAGATTCTTACATGTGACCTTCATACTGGAAAATTCCCTCGTATTTTTATGTATACACCCTAAGGTATACTGTACATATATTAGGTATTATTATCATGCACACGTGTTCGCACACTCGGATATACGCATATAGTCTTGAGGCAGACAGTGCCGAGTACTCAAGTCTTCATCCTGTATTTGTAGATTATTCGGATGTTTTGTGTGTGGGAATTTCTTGACTATTCAGCTCGTGTGTTTAAAGATTGTGGTCTTATCCAGCTCGATGTTGGGACCAATCTATTTCTACATTTCTCCACAATGAGGTTGTTATTAAGCCTGTAACTGACAGAATTATGGATACAATGTTAACCCTTTCAATATTCCATCTTTCTTTGATTTTGTGTATGAGGTCTTGGTGTTTACTCGTGTAGGTGGCCTGTAGGTTGTTTACGTTAAATATTGCAAAATATTTATAATAATACTTGCGGTTTCGTTAGCGCTATTAAGGTTATGGATGGTTACTGTGATTACTATCGACCGAATTCAATCGCTTTGAGAGAAAATTAATAGAAGGTGGAACAAAAATAAGGTTAGATTAATATTCAATGTATTCTGAAAACCCTTGTTTCTGTCATGAACGAACACAGCACGGGGGGGCATTGGGATCAAAGGTTTCAAGATATTTCAAAGAGAGCAAATGTAGGCGCACAGAAAATTAAAAGTCAAAAAATATCAGTTTATTTCAGAGGCAATTAGTGTGATGCTTGTTACTTTTCCGTCATCGTTAACATTATTATGTCATTTTCCAAAGCGTTTCAAATATATACTACGAAGAATTTACTATGGTACTTTGTGAAATGTATTAGCAGCTTTCCCGCCTTTTATTACGCGGGAAATTCTTTTCTTCTTCGTGTCAACGTCGTTACTAAAGGTCGGTAAATACAGATTTTGTTCGCTGTGGCAGTGGAGGTTATGGATTTTGGCTTTCCATTTTCTTTTTCTTTTTTTTTCCTAGCTTCTCGCAGTTTGACGTTAGCTTTCTCCTCAGATGAGTTGAGTGGTCGTGGCTAAAAGGTTTGCTTTTACCGAAACGATCCCTGCTTAGTCGTCAGCCATTTTTCCGAAAGCCGGCTTGATATGCGATATAAATACAGTGTGCTCAAAAACGCACAGTTTTTAGCTTGACGATAATCGAGCCGGATTTTTTAACAGCTCTCAAGTAAGTCGAACGGAATATTAGATATCTGCCATAGAAATGGTTCATTTTTAGCCAGTTCACTTACGATTTGCGTTTTTTCCCTTTCTTGATTTAGCAGCAGTGTTCCTATCTGCGTGCATTTGTTTACTTTCAGTACTATTTCTTTCAAAAACTTCAATTTTTGGTTAAAAAAATTCGCTAATAAATGCCATATTTAACTTGAATAATAGTTAATAATAATATATATATGCAGCATATATGAAATAATAATTAATAAAAAAATTCATCTTTCTAATTAATAAATATCTACCTATTCAAAACATCATTTAGAAAAAAGAAATGAAAAACAACGTGCTTATTTTTTTTTAAACGCTAAAAAAATTCCACAAAAAATAGTGAAACAAACTATGTATTACGGTCTTTACAAAGAATAATTTCCTTTAATTTTAAACTTCGAGCCGAATTTTAATTTTAAGACAAAAACTCTTACAGCTACAAAATATAGTAATTGCGGTTTTTTAATAATTTTATGTTTCCGTCTCTGCAATTTAATTGTCCTTAGTTTTCTTTGAAAATTAAATAAAAAAAATAATATGTTTTAACTTCGGAAATTAGGTCCTGCCCTCTGGCGGTTCGGATACGACATCTTTTAACCTCTCACGAATAAATAAAAAGCTCGTTAACGAAATTAAATCGTCTGGTATTTATATAATGATGCTTTGAATTACGAAAGATTTATATTCAGCCGAAGTATTTGGTTATCTGAAACTGGCAACAATAAGAATAGCTTAAAAAAGACAGGATTATACATATAATTAAAAAAAGCTTTTATATCACATTAAAAAAAATAGTTTGTTTGGATTTGTTTTTGTTTTTTTGATTTTTTATGGTGCAAGAGCATCTGGGCTATACTGCGCCAAAAAAATAAACAGACTGTAAGGAAATAGAAATAGCTATTGAAGTTGCATAATTGCAGTGTCAGCTCGCCATACGTAGATAAATTCACATTAGTATACTATCTTATTTTTGTAAAATATTATTACCCTTCCCAGGGATAAGATGATTACCAATATTACGGTCAACACACAAAGCCACCGGGGTGAGATGGTGGTTTCTTTCTGGGGGATTCTTATTGTTATAATAAATTAATACCCATGTTTTGAAGCTCATACTATAGCTGTTTTAGTTATAGGAGAAAAATAGGCATCGCGCAGTCCTGGAGTCGAACCAGGGTTCTCCTGTTGAGACTGGAGTGCCTTGACCGCTAGACCAACGAGGAGAGGAACAATGCACTCTTTCTCCGTCTATAAGGATGTAAAATAGTATTACCCTTTTCAGAGATAATACAATTGCTAATATTATGATCGACACACGAAGCTACCGGGGCGCAATCTTGAGAAACAAAATCTAGTCCGCTTTTTACTAGGTTTCAGTGTCTGGTTTGTATGCTTCCATGGCACTAGTACTATCACTACTAGTTTTTGATTGGAAGCAGGATGGTTTTCCAAATGCCTGATGCGATGCTCCATTACATCACAGAGTTTCCTATTAGGTTTAAATCTAGACTTTTTGAAGGCCACTTCAGAGCAAGACTTGATACTTTGCAACCCCATTCAGAAACAATGCCTGCTCTGTGTGCAGGTGCGTTGTCATTTTGATGCAAGTAGGGTGGCCCCCATCTTGATATTACGAAAGTGTTGGGAACGCAGAATTGTTAAGAAAACCCTTTTCCTTTAACAGATTTCAGCACCACTTTCAATGAACACAGCTCCACACCAAATACTCTCGTTTGGTGTCCAACGAGGTCTTGCGAATTTGCACAGTGGTAACGCATTGGCCTAGCTCGCCATTATCCCTGGTTCGACACCAAAAGGTGCCAAAAAAAAAAACCCTTACCCACTAACTGCTTGCTGTTGTCCAGGTGTTGGTTCCTTAGGACCTATGAGATCGGATTCCTCGGAAAACAATGCTTCTTCATCATTGCATGATTCCTGCTGTCCTTGCGCTATAAAACGTACGAATAATTAGATGTCCAGTGACTATACATGGTGTCTATGAGTATCTTCCGAATCAAGCATTGGAACAGATTTAAAGGCGTAATATGTCCAGGTTAAACTAACCCTTCTTCCAATGTTTGATTATGAGGAACCCTTGGAATGATTTTCAGGGCTGAAGGAACCCGTCTATGTCTCGAGGAACCCTGAGACGTTTCTTCTTGGAATGCTAGTTGATAAACCCTGGCTTAAGCCCTCGTTGGAACTCTGCAATAATTTCAAAAGCATAAATTTGTGTATAAACCTTCGTACATCATTAAAAAATCTCTAAAATATTAACGAAAATATTTTGCATTACGGATAATGAATGAGTTATTCATGTTAAAATTCTGTAACTAAGAAAATGGAGCTAACGTTGCAAAAAAACGGAAAAAAAATTGTGCTTAATTAGAGTACAAGAATTTCTTGAATGGTTCACAAAAACTTTTCATGAAAACTAATCTAATTTCTTGGAAAGCTCTTCTTTCTGCATATTTTTTAACTCGTATTTCTCGCGTAATGGAAATTCGCGAGATCTGAGGGAATATAAAATTCGTGTAACATTTTTTTTGGATGAGTTGATGTCCTTAAAACAGTTAATATAGTGCTTGAATGAGAGCCCCATTTTTATTAAAATTCTCTAAGCTACCCAAATCATAACCTTGTTAGACTATTAATAACAGGAAGACCGGTGGTTACGTTACAGTTTCGTTTTTGCAATCCACGAACCGCAGTGGATTTTTAAGCGCTCGAGTTCATTAAACATTTTCTGTTCCCGCTTTACATGGAAATTAATTGCTTTACTCATGGATTGTTTTGTTTCATTAAAGAGAAAAAAATCGATAAGCAGTTTTATTTTCCCATCAATATTCCTTAGATAGTTATCTGAATACTTTATGTATGGGCCATGTAAGAAAAAAGCTGATGGATATGTACACTGTGTCGACAAAGTCAGACTTCATATATATATATATCCGCGCGAAAGGAAACTAACAATTTTAGGCGAAATAAGTAAATTATTGTCCAACCTTTGGCTCCTTTGTGTTGGCTCTAGTGAACTGACCCCTATAGGTAGGCATGGGTGCCCATATGGGGGGGGGAAGGGAGCTCGAGCCCCCTAGCCGTTTAAAAATTTGATTTGCCCGAACCTGCTACGCATTTACTTTCAAAAGTTTTATAGTTACATTTTAAAATAAGGTACTTTTTAGCTCATTACTAATTGTCAAGCAGTATCAATTATTTTTGTATAAAAAAACTAAAATTCTTGATAGCTTTGAGAAGAAGGTAGTAATTTTTCTCAGTCCCTCTTAAAAGCACTCGTTAATTTTTCTCAGCGCCCACTAGAAGTACTTCTATAGGCACCCATGTAGGCAGGTGTTTTCGTAAGTCTTTGTACTGCAATATGAACGAAAATTTTCATTATGTAATATTTTTAATTAACAGACAACCTAATATATTTATAAGTACACACATATACACGTAATACAATTCATAAAAAATGAACGAAAATTTTCATTATGTAATATTTTTAATTAACAGACAACCTAATATATTTATAAGTACACACATATACACGTAATACAAGTTTGCTTACAAGTATATAAATATGTATGCAAGTATACAAATAAGCATACATACAAGCATTTAGAGAAAACAAGGTAAAAGAACATCATCGTTAATGTAACAAAGCTGGAATGGCAATGAGTTGGGCATGTCACAAGAACTAACCAATGATAGACAATTGAAATTCTTAACTGGATTTCAAAAGGTCAGCGACGACTTGTTAAATGTCTTCAGACAAGATTGATGGATGAAATAAGAAAATAGGTTGGAGCAATATTGACACGAACTACTCAAAATAGACGTGTATAGAGAACATACAGACGATCTTCATGCCGTAGTGAAAAAATAATGGGTGAATGTTTCGTGTACGTTTTTATTACTTAAAATACTAAATGTCTTCGATGCAACTTTAAGCAATTTGTACCTTTCATTTTTCAAACGAAAGTGTGCTTTTAGTTTGTTCATGTTATATATTGACGAATATTTCCACTGACTCCCCTTCTGAAATAGTTAAGAATGTATTTTTGTGATACATTTCAACCTGACTTCTTTATCTTTCGAGGTTGTAGCTTATTACGAAAGTCCTTTTAATATTATAAAGTCAAAATATATATTGGATTTCTTTGAATGGAAATAATTTTTTTCCTCCACGGGCCGTATGTTGTGCAGACGAAAGGAATGATGATGCAATTTTTTGTCCATTGTACAGAAGTTTCATGACGCTTATACCTTGTACTTGGTCAACAGTTGTCAAAAATAGCAGCTTGAGGAGAAATTGCGCTTTAATTTTAACCCAAGTATTGAACAACATTGCGTGTGGCGGTGAAGTTTCCTTAGCAACGCGCATGCGCTTGAAAGGTGGTAGCCCAACCCCCCCAATCATTTGCATATTAAGCGATTTTCGTTGAAATTAGGTTTGATAGGAAAAGGGGAAGGACGGCTTGTTTTAACCTCATTTACTGCTGCCGCTCCTGCGAAAATTGATTTCTGATTTGGAGTTTAAAACCACACATCCACAACGTAACCGTCACAATCCAGTGCATTAGAAATCACCAATAACGCTAGATCTAGTGCATTTGAAATTACCAATGGCGCTGGATCTAGCGCATTTGAACAACTTAGGGGAAAAATTGATCAGAAGACCAGAAATTATATTATTTTGGAAATTCCCGTGTTTTCAGACGGCTAAATAAGCACGGCTTGTCGAAACATTTATCTGAAATGTCTAAACGTTTGTGCATGGTTTATTAGGCCTTTCCATTCCACTAATGCTCTTATGGCGGCAGTGTAGTTACGAATAACTCACGTTAAAAATTCTTGGAAAACAAAACGAGAAGCAGGGCCGATTCGGGTGTGGGTGTGTGGGTATGGAGTGAGCTACACGCATAATTCTAAATGCTATTATGAATTATCTCCTACAGAGCAGTGCCGCATTTCCCAATAAGCTATACTAGGCTATAGACTAGGGCGGCAAAATTTTGTGTATTGAGTCTGATATAACAAAATCAATATACGATGATATAATCAGATGTTTTGCCGAGAAGAAAGCTAGACGTCATGCTTTCCATTTAAATACCAGTGTTCGATAGGCTTTTGTATTTTTGCTAAAATTAAAATTTATTTCAGTAAAATTGAATTTGATTTATTATATACCAAAAAGAAATAATACTTCAATATAAGTTAATATTTTTTAATATTTATGTTTCAGTTTATGAGTTTGTTTTTCAACATTTTTACTGTTAATATAAACTTTTTAGCGTATATTGAATGTAACAATTTTTATGTTCCTACTATCGATTGGGGGCAGAAAGTAGGAAGGGGCGGCAAAAAGTAACATCAGGGCGGTAAAATTGTAAATCCGCCCATGCAACAGAGATTGTTTCTATAATTTCTGAAGTGACAAATTTCTAAATACAACATTCACAAAATGTTGAAAACATTATAGCGACGGAAGGAACTACTTTTAGGTGCGCAGGATTAATGCGCATGGCGCAATAATATAACCCTACTCGGAGGAAAAGAGGTCGGACTATACAAATGGGTTTATCCGCTCAAAATTGCTGTATAATGCATTTACATTCACCCTCCGATGCTATATTACAGGATTTGACTGAAGATTGTGGACTAGTTAGCTGAATGGTTGATTGTGGAAATCACGGCGGGTAATCGGTTCCGTCTTTGGGATTACAGCGCCGCCTCCGGCGGCCACCCTTCCCAATGAAACCCTTGCACAATCCTTCTCCTCCTCCTCCTATGGGTTCCGGCTCATAAAAGTAATTTTGTGACGTAAATATCCAGATAAATCCTGTTATATTTTACAGTATATTTTAGTGTTGTAAATGCATTAAAATACGTTGTGTAGAAAGTATATTTTTGTGTTGTAAAAATTTGTTAAGATATGCCATATAGAGAGTGTATTTTAACGTTGCGAGTGTACGAAAATACTTTGTGTGAAAATCGGATTTTAATGTTGTAATCAGACTGTACATAATATACTTCCGTTTGTCAACGGGCGAAATTTAGTAAATAAAGGCGAGAGGTTATGTACGAATTAATTTGTGTATTTTATTGTTGTAAATATTATAAAATATATTAAAACTTATCACTGGCCAGAAAAATTTATCCGAAAATAGAGGTGATCTTAAAACAGGGGATATTGTTTTGGAGTTTTTTCGGAGAATTCGTATCTGATCGTAAAATAGGGGTGACTGTACTAGAGGAATTGTCCGTTAAAAGGAGGTATACTGTAAGTATAAAAAGCTTATTTTGGTGTTGTAACTAAAAATACAGGAGAGAAAATCTCTGTTTTTCGAATCAATAAGGATTGATTCTGCGATGGTAAATTGATATTTTTGAGACAAGCTAAAATGTATCAATTCTGAGGTCCAATACAAGTTATTGTACTAATCTAAGTTAATCTAAATCTACTGTACATATTCTTATATAATAGGTATACTTCTAAAAGAAAAGGGATGTTGCTATTTCACAAATAAGTACACTTACCTGAGTTTTACTTTGAAATCATCATCGGATATCACTGTGAAGGTTTCGCATTATAAAATTTTCCTTTAAATTATAGGTGTTGTGTGCAATATGCTTTCTAAAAAATTAGAAAGATTTTATGACACATTTAATATTGTTTTCTCGACACATGTAAAATTATTTTCACGACACATGTAATATTATTTTTTTAAACGCATGCAGTACTTGAATTATACCCAGCTTAAGGGGTGAAGACACGATCTTCAATAAAATATTCGTTACTTTGAAATTTCGCTGTCATGAAAGATAATAATTTTTTGTTATAACTAATACGTCTTTTAGTAAACTAATACGTCTTTTAATAAACTAATACGGCTTTTAGTGAACTAATACATCTTTAAATAAACTACTACGTCTTTTAATAAACTACTACGCCTTTTAGTGAACTAATACATCTTTGAATAAACTAATACGTCTCTAAGTCAAGTAATACATATTTTAGTAAAGTAATACGTCTTTTATTTAACTAATACATCTTCTATTAAAGTAATACGTCCTTCAGTAAACTAATACGTCTTTTAGTAAACTAAATTACATGAATTCAGACTACCTTACTCTTAAAAACGGAGGAAAAACAAAGCAGCTGAAATGGTAATGGATAAGGTACATTACACGAGGAACTAATCAAGTGTCGACAATAGACATTCTCAACTCGATTCCTAAAAACACCAACA
>QLNU02014802.1:97656255-97736314 GCA_006491805.2 Dysdera silvatica
TGCTAGTTATAAAAACTTGTTAGTATCTAAAAATAAATTGCTAGTTATAAAAACTTGTTAGCATCTAAAAAATAAATTGCTAGTTATAAAAACTTGTTAGTATCTAAAAATAAATTGCTAGTTATAAAAACTTGTTAGTATTTAAAAATAAATTGCTAGTTATAAAAACTTGTTAGTATCTAAAAATAAATTGCTAGTTATAAAAACTTGTTAGTATTTAAAAGTAAATCGGTATCTAAAGACTTCTTTTATAGTAAGTGCAAACGAAGTTGTAAAAATTTCTTAAAATTTTTTATAACTATTGCTATGATTCAACGGGTTTTTTCTCCCAAGTATTCTGAATTTTTTATAATTTTACTCACTTTTCTTCCAAAATTATGGATTTTCTGGGTTACTCTTTGCGTTTAAAAATCTTAAATTATGATAATAGCAATAATGGTAATAATAATAATAATAATAATAATAATAATAGATGAAATAACCCATTAAAACTTATGCAATAAATACCACCGTTTAATAAAAATTGGTAGAGGCACAAAATTGAAAAATACCTAACACGACACAGTAAAAATATTAGGAGATTTTCAAAACCAAACTAAATATATTTTCCTTACAATGCACTTGATTTGGCAGTAATTAAAAAGAGGGATATGTGAATCATTGATGTTAGAGTAGCTGGCATTGCAAAAATTGAATTTAAAGAATTCAACTTAATCATAATATACAAGGTATTGCAAATAAAAATAGAATGACTGTGCAAAGAATATACGAAGGTTATGCCCATCATGATATAAACATTAAGTAGATTTTCCAGAAAACCCTACACATTACCTTCATACCTTAAGAATCGATAAAATAACAAGCCCCTAATTAAACCAGGCCGCTTTATATTTAGAAATGTATAATTACTAAAGAAATACCTTATATATATATCTTAGTTTCATGGCAAGAAATCGACACAAGGTGATTAACGCCGCTCACCAAATTCAGGGATTGTGATTGTACATTCTTTTCACATGAGACGAAACGATCGACAAATTAAAGTGATCGAATATTTGGAAAAAAAAAATTAGGTGTTCTAGTTGTAATGGGTTTATCGTTGAGTGTAATTACTAAAAATCTGGAACACCACTTCAACTCACTAAATGTAAGTCAAAAAGAAATTACTTATCATTTCTTTTCTTTCTTGTCATTTCCTTTCTTTGCGAGAAATTCATCATCTATTACTACCACATCATCGGTCAAGATAAGAATTGTTCTACTTTAATAAGTAAAAAAGTTCAAACCCGAAATCAAATTATTTTATTTATTTATTCCAAAACAAATTTTGACAAGAAAACATAGAGTAAGAGATCAAATTAACAGTAAACAAAAAACGCATCTTGTTAGGGTGACGTGGAAATGAAACCAATAAGTTTCATTTTTAGCGACAGCTCATATTAACGTTGTTGATACCTTTAGATAACCAAGGGCCTTGGGAAAAGGTTTGATAATAGAATATAAAGAACTAGTCATATATATGTCATGGATTGAATTCGTTAAAAAAAATAAAATAAAAAAACCAAGGCTCTTGGAAACAGCTTACTAATCAAAAGAACGAAACAAATATATTCAATATGCATTGTAAATTCACATAATAATAATGACAACAACAACAATAATAATAATAATGTGTGATTATTACTCTGCATACAAAGGTAAATAAAATAATAATCAAACAGCAAACATTTAAAAATTCGTTCACCATTTTTTAGAATAATTCTCTTTATTTACAAAATGTTTTCTTTAACAAAAAAATATTTTTCATGAAAATACATGTAACGATAACGTCCTTTCAGACACTTATATCATTCCGTCCTCGTACACTCAATCAATAACATTGCGTGCCACTTTGAATATGCGTAAAACGACTTTTGCCTCACTTAAAATTTTTAGGTAACAAAAAGTGAGCGGCAATTGATTAATTTATGAAGATTAACTTTTTTCTGCGCTATTTTTAACAGCGTTCTGGAAGAGATTATGTAATCAACTGACGCTGGGATTAATTTCCTAATTAATGACTGGTGTCATTAACTGATGACGATCTAGAACAACTGCTCCATCTATTTGGTAATTTTCATGCGCAAAAAAAACGGAAATTATAGCATCCGATATAAAATTTTGTCCAACTTTTTGGTGCAAGTTTTAATCGATATTCCGATTAATCGGAAAGCTGTATATCGTTAATTGTTATCATAAATCGTTAATTTTTTCCCCTGCTTTTTCTGTCCGAAATATTTCAGTGACTATGTCAGCTATTATGGGAAGTACGAAGTCATATTATACGAAACGCTGTTTAATTTTTTTGATTGTTTTCTCTAATCAATTTTATTTATTCAGTCACTTTCCTCATTAAGTCCTTAGAATCCTTAATGACGCGAAAGTGACTAATTGCAATGAAACAGATCAGAGTGAGCTTCAAGATCATTATTTAATGAGCTTCAGTTCAGGCAACGCCTTTTTATAGTAGCCTGTATATCGGATAAGCAACTTTTAGTTTACAATACTCACAGGTTAATTAATTCACTGGTTAATAAATTCACAGGTTAATAAATTTACTGGTTAATAACAGCAGTTGCTTAATGTAATTAAGGTCCCAGGAGCGGATTCAAATCACTGCCATATCCATGTAGAATCGCCGGTTAATAAAATCAACACCGCCGCTTATAAAGATAAAAAATGTCAGTAACGATATCCAATATCGTAGAAATTGAATCAAACTGGGTTACAAGGGTCATTTGGTCGCTATATCATTTTTGATATGTAAATATATACTGTATGTATAAAGTGATTGAACAACCCTGTGATGGTATAGTTGTAAAGTTATTCACTGGGGTTTGCCGTTAATTTGAGTTCTATTCCCAAAAGTGTTAAAAAAAGCTAGCAAGTAAAAGAAAATCACCTAAGGTCGATATTTAAATTTAGCGGGTTTCAATTAACATTAATTCGCAATTCTCTAATCCGCAACTCTCTAATCAGCAACTCTCTAATCCGCAACTCTCTAATCCGCAACTCTCTAATTCTCAAGTAACTCGGTAGGTTTTCAACGTTAACAACAGCCATCATTATTGCATTTACGGAAGACCTTTACCTTACCCTTTTTATTGCATACAGAGAGATAGAAAAACAAAAAGCAAGTTCAATATCTATTGAAACCCGCTAAAAAAAGGGAACGCTTATCGACTAGTTGTTAACTATAGTTTGGGAGTTGATTCCCTATGAAGCGTTTTGGGAAAGGAATATTCCATGCTCTGATTGGTTATTTTCAACCTGATCTATGAGGGTGTGGCTTAGAGCGATGACGTCATCACATTTCAACTATTCAGGCATAATCGAAGTCTATCCAAACGGACAGCGAGGGGTTCACTCCGAAGCGGGGAGTGTGGAGGGGTCTCCCTCACTAACCGTTCTCTGATTCAGGTAAGAGTAATTTGTTTTCAGGTGTGTATTTTGTAAAAAGTAAATACTAACCTTGTGAAAAATTTTAATATGTATAGGCTACACCCTCAGGTTAAAAACATAGCATTCATAGCCACACCCTCAAGTTAAATGCAGCCAATCAGAGCATGGAATATGCATATCTCCAAATGCGCTAGTTCTTTAGGTCTTCAGAGGTTCAAATTTCTCGGAGGAATGTAGATCTACTACCGTACGGTGCCACTGTGGTAACACATTCGTCCATCGTGCCACTAACCAGGGTTTCGTTGGCATCGTTGTCCCAATCGTATACTCCCAATGGTATCGTTGTAAAACGCGTTCCATTTTTTGGCCCACCGTGGTCCGGAGTAAGGTTTCCTGGGCATCAGAGGTTCGGATTCCTCGTAAAACTGAGTCTTGGCGTAGAATGACATCTGATGTCTTTGCGCCCATAAAAGCGCAAATATGGGCCAAAAAAAAAAAAAAATGCCAGGCAAATGATTTAATGCGCCCACTTCTCTGGGCTCAAGCTAGAGCTCTCTGACCCATAATGGATAAAAAGAAGAAAAAAGACCAAGTCTCAGGCTGGGTTCAATTTAGCGTCCTTCAGGTTTATAACCCAGTATCCTGCCCGTTGAAATTTGTGAAAAACAGTGCTACTTAGTAATAGAAATATTACCTTATAGGAATATTACAATAGTGGAACCTTGTAAAGTGGCCGCCTTGGTAAATTGACCACCGGAGTAAAGTGACCGCATTTTATAAGAGAGAACTAATAGGGACTTAATCATGCCTGTACCAAAGTCTGTAGTGTAGAGTGACCACCTCTCTAAAGTGACCATTACAGTCCAATTCTAAAAGTAGTCACTTTAGACAGGTTCTACTGTATATATATAACAACAAAACCAAGATGCCAGGTAGGACATAAAAAAAATCAAAGAAAGTTGATATTACACTCTATAACAAACAAATCGACGCACCAAGAAGGAGTTGTCCGATTGCGATAAAAATTGGTGGATGTGAAGAACATACATAGAAAAAGAAACGATTAAAATTTCAGAACAATTGAATGATTTATTGCAGAGTTTGACCGTTACAAAGGGAGGAAGTCAATAAGGCGTTGGTCCACCTCTGGCCTGGATGCAAGCTGTCACCCGGCGTGGCATAGACTGATAAAGATCCCGGATGGTGTCCTGCGGAATTTCTTGCCAAATTGTCTCCAACTGTCGGGCTAAATCGTCAACATTCCGGGATGGTTGCAATCGCCTTCCCATAGCGTCCCAAATGTGCTCTATGGGAGAGAGATCAGGAGACCTAGCTTGCCAAGGAAGTGTTGGGCAAGCTTGAAGACAATTCATAGCAACACGTGCCGTGTGCGGCCGGGCATTGTCTTGTTGAAACGTAAGTCCAGGGTGTCGCAAAAGGAACGGTAACACAACCGGTCGTAGAATGTCGTCTACGTACCGCTGTGCTGTAAGTGTGCCAGAAATGACCACCAAAGGGGTCCGGCTATCAAAGGAGATGGCACCCCAGACCATAACGCCCTGTTGTGGGCATGTGTGGCGTGCGATAGTAAGGGCAGGATCCCCACGCTGCCCTGGACGTCTCCAGACACGTCTGCGGTTGTCGTCAGGACACAGTTGGAAACGGGACTCGTCACTAAAGACTATACGTCCCCAGTCAGCGCAGTTCCAAGTTGATCGAGCCCGGCACCACTGTAATCGGACTTGACGGTGTAAAGGCGTGAGAGGTAAGCGGCGTAACGGTCGGCGCGAGCGTAAATTCCGCTCTCTCAGTCGTCTGCAGAGGGTCATGTTGGACACATGTGTGCGGGCCACACGTTGGATAGTTGATAACGACGAATCCGGTGCTGTGACAGCTGCTCTGACAATCGCTCTGTCTTCCCGTTCTGTTGTGGCCCTAGGTCGACCACTGCCATCCCGACGCTCACATCTGCCGTTGTTGACCCACTCTTGCCAGCACCGTCCAATCGCCGCATCGCTTCGACCCACATGTCCAGCGATTCTTCGATTCGTCCAACCAGCCTCTTTCAATCCGATAGCACGACCTCTTTCAAACTCTGACATATGCTCGTAATGAGCACGAATCTTTCGGCGAGGCATTGTTACAGTCGACGTAAGATATCCGCAGTCAAAATGCAACAGAAATTTTGACCACATATTGAGAATCGCTCCTTATATACACCTGCTGAATGCGCAGTTCCGATGCGCTGGAGTTCCCGCTATTCATTCATTGGACACCAAATTTTAATCATTTGCATGTTCGGTCAAAATGTCTTTGCATACGAAATTTCATTACAATCGGACAACTCTTTCTTGGTGCATCGATTTTTTTGTTATAGAGTGCATTTGCCACATCGTTGGCTTATAATATGAAAAATTTTACAGCGAGGTGGTTTACTCTTAAAAAAATTTGCAATGATCCTAACGCGAGTTTTAATAAGATGCATATAATTGTGAAACACACAGAGAGATATAAATAATTATTATGTATTTACTAAAATTGTAGTTATGGTTAAATATGTATCACACAGTTCTACCAGATTCTTCATAACCGTGGTAAAAACGTCTATGAATATTTAATTTTGATGCAATAATTGTGTATGAAAATGAAGATTTTGTGTGTTGAATTTGTGTAAATATGAATATTTTCATATCTCGCAAACACGATAATGTTGATTTTATTGTCCATGTAAAGAACAGCTTAGGCAGAAAATTTGTATGTTGGTGACAGGACTACAGTTGTATACATACAGGGCTGGACATATAGTGGCAAACCGTATTAACCCACTTCACATAAAAAACGTTAGAAATCTAGTAAAAAAAAGTTCCTACTCGCCAACTGTACAAATCCAGTCGCCAATGGTGACTAGATCTGTCGCTAACTCTGTGTATATATATATATATATATACAGGGTGCTCGGAAAATATCTGGCCAAATTGTGAATAGTGGTAGTAGTAGCAACTAAAATAAACAAATTTAGCCTTAGAGTATGTGACCGGAACTGCCACACAGGTACAGGGCGTTCTTCAGGTCAGTTGAAAACATCTTAGCGTAAGGAGTCATTCCCCCCTGAGATTTTCAACGGTTTGCATTGCTACACCAATTCGGAGCTTGCCGATATCCCTCTCATGTATGGGGCCGCGAAAGGAAACGGACGAGTTGCTCAGCGGGTTGTAGAAAGTTAATAAAGTGTTATGGGGACCATTGGATTGGTAGAGATGGACCTGTTTCTTGGCCACCACGGTCACCAGATTTGTCGAGTTTGAATTTCTTATGGGGGTATATGAACAGCATCGTGCATGATGCTCTACATATACCCCCCGTAAGAAATATGAAGAGTATTGTGCATGATAGCTCCTTCCCCCTCTTGACTCCAAGCAGGATCTCATTGCCTGACTGGCTGTTGCTGCAGGAATTGTGCAGGACATACCTTGAATTTTCGAAATCGTGCGAACATCCATGCGCCTATGTAGCGTAGCTTGTGTTCGTGTTGGTGGCAAGGCTTTTGAGCAGCTACTGTAAAAACAGGGGTCATAAAAAGTTTGGTTATATTACTCTAATTTGTCTACTTTATGCTTCTGATTTCCACCTTCTGGTCTGGCTTTAATTTTACCTTTCAAATATTTCTTAGCAATCAGCGCTTAAATGCGACATTTGCGGACACATATTCTATGGAAACAAAAGTCTATTTGGTTTCCCTCTACCACCCTTTACCATTTAGGCAAATGTTTCCTGAGCACCCTGTACATATACATACTTAATGGGGGTTATGAATTCTTTTCGACATCGCCCTACGTCCATCGATGTGTGAACATAATTATAAGAATTCTCGTTGAAATTAACGATTTATTTTCAAAGAAGAAACGATTTTTTCTTCTGTAATTATCCTTGTTTTCCCATCGTGGAAACATGAATTTCTTTAATTTTAGTTTTTGAAGTCTGTCAAGAATTACAGACCGTTTGAGGAGATTTTATTTAGTTTAAAAAAGCAAACAAATGCTAACGCTTGAAACGATCGTTAAGCGGAGAAAGGAAAATTGCAGCATTATTTTTGATTTAAGAAATTTTTATTTTAATAGCCAATAAAAATGAGTTATTGAAAAAAAAAGAGTTTGTTCATCACCACATAATATTTTTTTATTTTGAACATTTGATATCATGAAAGTTCTCTCTTTCTCCTCCAGAAATGCGACATATACGCGCACACATTCCCTTATGTTACATACTTTTATGTTATATATTTTTTAGTCTTACATACTTTTATGTTATATATTGTTTAGTCCAAGTTATCGATTTTCTGATTAGTAGAACCAATTTAATTATTGTCTTGTAAATTTCACAAGACTTTACTATAGGTTATATAACTTACGGAATTGTATTAGTTATTTTTTCCTAATTACTACATACCTTTAATTATACTCTCCTGGGTAGAGAAAATCGATCAATTTATTTTTGTCATGCATGTCACTGTGGATTCTTCCCTATATAATAATGTATTAAAAAATTCTAGTAAGGTAGTAGGAAATCCTTGTAAAAAAGTGTAATGGGTAATTTTTCTCTTTCCTTCCTGTAATAAAGTAAGAAAAAATACTAATAATGTAGGAGGAAATAGCATCGATGTAATAGGGAATAACTCTTAAGGTCACAAGAAAAATGTAGGTAGTGTAGTAGAAAATATATAGTGGAAATGTAGTAAGAAATGTTTCACTGTATACTACGTAGTAGGCAATAGGCTAATGCAATATCATAGTGTCAAATACCAATACGATACTGTAGGAAGAAACACTTATTGAATACTGTAGTGGAAAACACGCTAGTAAATGTATTAATAATGTAGTAGAGAATGACGTTTTTGGCATATGTAATATATAAGGCCCTGTACATAAACGTATTGCTGTGGTTTATTCATCCATGCATATTTTAGTTTTGAGAAAAAATTAAAAGCATTTAAAACAATAGAATTGAAGAAGTGAAGGCATAATCGTTTTTAATCTCATCGTATAATTCTCGCCTTCCCTTCTGCAATCAATGCCCACAAGACAATTGCTTCTTACTGGGGAGAGATAGGCTTGGAAATTTCGAACATATTGTTTTTGTGCAAAAACTTGAACTTTTCACTGTTTTTTAACATAATATTTTTCATGCCTTTCCTCCTGTTTCCTTTAGAAAGCTCTTCTTCGTATAAAGAATTTTGGCCGCGTTTTAAGATTCTTCCATTTTCACAAGGGTTTTTCCTTGATATATTTCCAAGCACAGGAAGCAATACGAATCGTGGGCAGCTCCGGCTTTAAATATTTGGCGGAAATTATAGCTATACTATATATATATGTGATATATATATAGTGTGATATATATATATACTATATATGGTGAAGTAGGGCAAATGGGAAAACCCTCTTCATCGGTGGAAAACTTATATCAGTTTTCCATAGGTCCCATATTAGAAAATAAACGTCATCATTGTAATTTTCTAACCTGTCTTAATTCCTCACTTCCCGACTTCCAAGTTGTTTGCTGCATTTATTTATGAAGTCAAGATCACGAGGAAAATAACCTTAACCGGGAATTAACAGACGGAAAGTGTATGAAGAATATTATGACGCGTAGAGAGTCGTAGTAAACATTTGGGGCAAGACCGTAGCCAGGATTTAATTTCAAGGGGGGGTTCAAAAATTTTTACAGCATGTATCGATACAATCACAGCATGCAAGGCTGTAGCCAAGTCCCATTAAAAATTTAGTTTCGGGGGCCGGTCCCTAAGATCCCCCTTTAGATACGGGCGTGATTTAGGGATTGAGGACAAGGGGGTGCTCTTTTGAAGGCTTAACTAACGTCTTGCAAGTGAGAGAAGCCAGGAGTAAATGGAAAACTAGAGGCGACCCCTTAACGCCATTAAGTGAGCTCCTTTGTTCGCCTATTGCCAAAAGCCAGTCTTGCCCTCAGTAAAAAAAAAAGCTTCTATTAATAAAAACTGGATTCCTACAAAGTAATTAAGAAAAATATCTTGCAACTTCACCATATTTACCTCTTAATGACGGTCTCTTTAGATCGCTCACATTGGTGTTTCTTCTTAAAGTTGATCTTCCCCACGTTTTTCCGGCTTGCTTTCTCAGTTCGTTTCTTTTGTTTCAGGATGTTTTCTCAGTTTTCGATTATGCTTTAGAATTTCTTTGAGAATTTTAGTTCTCCTTTCCATCGTCCGGCGAAGAATGACCTTCGCTGCCCTTCGCCGAAAAATCCAACGGATCATATTCCACCACCGATCTATGTCTCTCCTGAAAAACGCTTGGTTCGCAACTCTATTCAGATCCAATAAGGAGAGCAGTCTCCTATTTATGATAAATAACAACGGGTGATCAAGAAGTAGCAGCGATTATCAATTAATAATTAGCAGTGATTACTAATTTGCATTGATTACCAATTACTAATTAGCAGTGTTTATCAATTACTAATTAGCAGTGTTTACCAATTACTAATTAGCAGTGTTTACCAATTACTAATTAGCAGTGTTTACCAATTACTAATTATCGGGCTTACCAATTAATAATTAGTAGAGATCACCAATTAATAATTAGTAGAGATCACCAATTTGTAATTAGCAATGATTACCAATTAATTATTAGCAGTGGTTACCAATTAACTATTAGTAGTGCTTACTAATTAATAATTAGCAGAGATTACCGATTAATAATTAGCAGTGATTATCAAGTAATGATCAGCAATGATTACCAGTTAATAATTATTGATCACAAATTAACAATCAGTGATCACCAATTGATAATTAATGATCGCCAATTAATAATTAGCAGTAATCATCAATTAATAATTAGCGGTGATTACCAAATAGCTGGTAAAGAACAATAGCTGAAGCTTAGGTTTATCTTGTGAATGTGGAGCAGAAGAAGAATAACTTCATTCATAATCTACGTGTAGATTATGAGATTCATAATCTACGTGTACGGTTTTGGGTGACACATCCACTGCGTAACATTTCTGATGTTGCATCGCTGTTTTTGAGACGAAGAGAATATTGTGTGTTTGTGAGTTTACGGTGGAAAGACAGCAATGTCCATGCTGCGCCGGGATGTAAAATTTTGCGAGGAATCCGAACTTTTCATAGCCTAGGGAATGAAACCCACAAACTACAAGGAATAGTCAGTGAGCGTATTTTGGTGGGAGTCGAACCCGGGGGAAGTGCCGCGATTGCTAGCATTGGACCACCGCGGGACCAAGAGAATATAGACATGTTTAGGGTCGAAACAGAGAAAGGCAGAAAGCAATAGTTTCTTGTTTTAATGACGAAATTAATAAGCTCTGTTAAACCCATCTTTATCTCTAAAAAGGGATAAAATTCATTTGAACAAATCCAATTTTATAAACATGTACTGCAATTTAATGAACAATTAATTAATAAATAATATTAATTTAAACATAATTTTATGATCAATAATAGATTACTCAACTTTTTCTCCCCGTTAAGTAGTCAATGCCTTTTGAAATGCAGAGACGTAACTTGTCAAACACTGCGTCATTTTTTCGTCGCAATATTGTGACGAAATTTTATTTCGTCGCAAAAGTTTATTTAAAAGTGAGAAGATTTAAAACGTAGGAAAATCAATTCTATTTACCTTTGAACGAGTGCATTTGAATAAATGATGCGATCTGTTAACGAACAGCGATTTTCACGGCAGACGTTTTGACACATTAAGAAGTTTCCGCTGTAGTCATATTATTTTAAACGACGGGCCGACTCATCGTCGCAGCTTAATTTTGTTGCGACGGGCAAAGCTTCTTTGGGGAGAAGCCGTTTTTTAAGATCCTTAGATAAAGTTTTCGCGTTGCTTTTATTCTTTTGCGTTGTCATCGACTCGAAAAAGAGAAGAAGTTCTAGTGTTGACTTTTGCGCGGCAAACGCTCTGGGGATTTACATATGAAATGAGACGCCAGAAGCCTCTTTAGATCCTGCAATGGGAGTGAATTCTGATGGAAGGAGTGAAAGTAAGGAGTAGGAGTTAGGGTGTTAGTTAGAAAAATACTTTTGCCGCGATCTACGAAATCGGACTCGGCCAACCGCGAATCACTCGAAGAGAACTGACATAAATTAAAGTCTCCTTAATGTGGCTGTTTGGGTCTGCTACCGAAAAGTCTATTTCAAGTTACAACAACTTGCAATTTTAATATTTTTTTTTCACTTGGCGGCAAGATTTGATAATGGCATTTTGTCGCCACGTCCTTCTTGAGACTGTATTTTAACCCGAGATGTTAACAACCTCGCTTTTAACGTCCATTTATCATGAAGAAAAGATCATGTTACTCCAGTGGTATCATCGCTAATCAAACTATTGAACATTACGAGAAAATACAGAAATACTTGAATTTTGAACCTATCTTCATTAAGGGGTTTGGTAGGAGCTTTGCACATTCATTTGGGGGTGGGGGTAAAAGCAAAGAAAGGATCCGTATGCAGATATCAGTCCAGGAATCAGCAAGAGAATTTCTGTTTATTACAAGTATATGTTGGAAACAGCAAAACGTACATGGTAGCCAATACGAACTTTTGGCTGATGAGCTATTTGGTGTTGCCGCTTTTTGTTGTTATCGATCCTTCGTTCCAAGACCGGACAGTCACCAAACTATATGCATTCATAATAACATTCCCAGGGAAAATAAAGAGGGCATATCTGTATAATTCAGTATTGCTTCTGGCAATATCATCAACTATTTAATTTTTACAAGTTATTATTTCCCCCTCTCGGGGCTAACACAATTGCCAAATAATGATCTACACAAAAAGCCTTTGGGGAAAGTTTTTGTAATTTTTTTCGTGGGGAATTTTATTATCATAAATAATTTTGGCACCCACGTTAAGCTCAATTTAGTATAGGATAAAAAGAGACATCGTCTCTGTTGTAGACTCGAACTATAGTGTCTCCGTTGACTTGACCAGGAGGCTTTGTGTGTCGACCATTATTTGGCAATTGTGTTAGCCCTGAGAAAGGTAATAATATTTTACAACCTTATATAAGGGGAAAGAGAGCGTTATTCTTGTTCCCGTTGGCCAAGTGGTTAAGGCACTTCGAGGTCAACGGAGAGACTCTAGTTCGATTCTAGGACGGGGAAGATACCTCTTTTTCTTCTATACTAAAGAAAAAAATAGATGGAACTTAAATGGGGGATATCAAAAAGCTTACTTATAATATTAAAATTTCCCATGAAAAAAAATCACAACCCCTCCCCGAAGGCTTTGTGTTTTGACCATTATTTGAATATTGTGTTACACCTGAGAAGGGTAATAATATCTTACAACTATTTTATAATGCAAACATTTGGAACATTTTTACCAAATGAAGGATAATTTGAGTTTAGCACTTGTCTGTGTGATATCTCTATTTTTTATAATATCCAATGGAAGTTACCAATTTCGTGAAGCCGACCGAATGTGCTGCCATTTCCTGGTTATTTAAATTTACTCGAATCAATGCCTCAACTCCTCCGAGAATCAATATTTGGGAGTTTATTGAGTGATATTTAAGATGGCTGTCACGGTGATTGACAGGTTCGGTGTTGCCACCTTTACGCTCATTCCCTGCTGCCGGGGAAATAGGGTAAAGGTAAATAAATGGATAAAAATCCCTATCGAAATTTCATCGATGCGCAATTTATCTGGATGTTGGAAATACGAATGCAATTCTGGTATTGTGTTACGTTCGACCGCTTGGTAAATTTGACACGTCTTGAAAGAAAAGGTTTTCTTATTGGTGGATGTGTTTTCTGTGCGATTCCAAATCGGCGAATCAGCAAAAAGCTTTTGTCGTGCGGAGAATTGCAATGCAGCCCGCCAATAGAATTTGGCTTCCAACCTAGTTGGCGTTTCGATTGAGTTTGCATGGGATTCTGCAGGACTAAAAATTCACAGGCATGCGAAACGAATCCTATGTTTCTCGAATTCACAAGGGAATTTGCGATTCGTTTTATTCTTCCTTCAGAAGGAAATATCCGAGGTGATCGAACACATTTATTTTCAAACAAAGTCGTGTTATTCAGATATTCAGAGGCTGTGGTATTTACCAAATTGCTGGTATTTTATATTTACTGCCTTACATAATCCCACTATGATTGTTAAATGTTAAAAACTTAGCTTAAAAATTTCCTATGTCCGACGTGGTAGTGTACAGCATGTTCGTTTATAAGTACTATACTCACAGTACTATACTCACAGAATTAAACCTGTCTGTTATGAGAACTCCTCCCGCCGTCAAGTTTGGGCCTGCCTGTTGCTATGGATACGAATTCTAGTCCATTTTTAATAGGGGGGGGAGGGTGTTAAAATGCGAATGCGTTGCAAGTAAATGAAAATATCGCTATATAATTTGCGAAGAGAAATAACAGAGATGTATACGCAAGTAGTTTCGTTTTGCGGCTCCTTGGCTTTACGAATTTTTTAAATGATGTGCCAAAAATTCTATCAGAACTATGGGTGTTAGGACGCATTCGCATTTCTTTGTTAATTTAACTAAGTATTCCCCCCCCCCCTATTAAAAATGGACGAGGACTAGTTTTCATGCAACATGCAAGCGCAGACTTAGCGATGGGCGGAGCTTCCGCAGATGGACAGTGCATTGGACATTAGTTTCTTTATTAAGCGAAAAGCACTGTCTGTTAGTTAGATCCGAAACGGCATGTTACCTCTTAATGCTCTGATTATGCAGTTATTGACTCTAGCCGCTTACTTTCGTAAAGGTAAAACTGAAATTGCTGTAGGTTAGAGTTCAGGAAACTTGCTTGTCTTCAATTTCAAAATCATTAACATACCATTTATTGTTCAGTTTAGAGTCAAAGATATCATTTATTGTTCAGTTTAGAGTCAAAGATATCATTTATTGTTCAGTTTAGAGTCAAAGATATCATTTATTGTTCAGTTTAGAGTCAAAGATACCATTTATTGTTCAGTTTAGAGTCAAAGATATCATTTCTTGTCAGGTTCAAAGATATCGTTTCTTCTCAGGTTTACGAGTCAAAGGTGCCACTTTTTCTCAGATTTAGAGTCAAAAATATTATTACTTCCCAGATTCAGAGTCAAAATTATCATTTCTTTCCAGATTTAGAGTCAAAATTATCATTTCTTTCCAGATTCAGAGTCAAAAATATCGTCTCTTCTCAAAGATACAATTTCTTCTCAGCGGCAAAGGTATAATTTTTTCTTAGAGACGAAGCTATGGTTTCTTCTTAGAGCCAAAGGTATTATTTCTTCTGAAATTCAGAGTCAAAGAGAGCATTGCTTTTCAGATTCAGAATTAAAGATAGATTAAAGTTTAAAATATTTCAGTATCATCACTGCTTCGACAGAAACATAGAAATAAACAATAAATATATAACTCCAAAAGGCAATACTTTTTACTGTTACTGGATATTGGTTATGGTTAATTACCTGCAAGTGGTTGTCACTTGCAGGTAAAAACAAATTTTCTCAGAATTGTCGGCGATGTTTTGAAAATTACTTACAAAACCTTTGGAAGTTAATCTCGGCATCGTAATGTTCCCTAAAAAACACCTCACTGGTTATTGAATTAGTATCTTCCATCTTATATAAAAAAAGTTTTCAGTGGGGAAAACTGAATTGTTGGAAACGGAAGACACGCCTATTACATTTCTTCTGTAGGAAATAAAAGATCTCTTACCTTAAGAAAGAGGGCTTGGGACGAATTAATCTGTAAAAGAGTGAGAACTACCTGCATTTGGAACTCCTCCTGAAATTCTTCAGAAAAAATCGTCCCACATTACTTAAAACAGTTTGTGTTTTTTTGCACCCAGAGTTCCAGCAATTCTCGCCCCTTTTCGAAGAAAGCATACAGAGTATTTAGCGGTATTTTAAATTGATGTCACAAGAGACTTCATTTTCCTTTTAAATCCATGTACAAAAACATGTTTATAGCTCCTCGTCAAGCATCAACAAACACAATAATTAGAATGTTTCCTTCATTGAGCTGCCTTTTCCAAATGCCAAACCTTTTCAAAGACTTTTTTCCGGAGAATTTACTAAATACAGACATCTGTCAAGTAATTCAAGAATTCATTTGAAAAGCCACGCAGCGAAGACAAAATTTCTCTAAAGACATATTCAGATTTTGCGAACCGAAATGATTTCCGAAAGCGAATAAAATTTTCCGAGGAAAAACAACCCAGAAGCTGCACAGTCCATTAGTTTCTGAAAAATATTTAACTACTCTAAAACTTTAAAAAGCAGAAAAAAGGCCATGGCAGAGTATTTAAAAGACGCGTTTTGAAAGCACCTTGTAATTTTTTGAAACGCTTATACAAAGGGACAATCAAATTCCATTCAGCGCATGGGAAAGCAATTCGCCAACGCAGAAATCGTGATTACCATGCCTTCAATTGACTTTTTTCATTCGATTTTAATTCATTAAAAAAAAAGCAAATAAGTCCAGAATACATCGCTTGACCAATCTTTTAACGATGCATTAACTTTTGCACCTTTTTTCTTTGTTCACTTTGCAGCATTGCTGTCTTTACCACTAGAAAGTGTATTCTTGAGAATACGTTTGTGACGTAGTCACTGAGCACCTTCTACGTCACAAGTCATCACATCCTGGTCACCAATATGATAATCGCGTCTATTATGGGGCGTTGAAGCATTGACTCCAATATATCTAATTTTGCTAGTTGCGTTATAGTTGTTATTGCAAAAGAATTCAAGAAGCTTTAAATAAATTTATTGATTACTAATAAAAAACAAGGTAATTAAAAGTAATAATACACGGCGTCGAGCAACTCGTTTGACCGCCGGCGAGAGCTAGCTAGAATTGTGAATACGCTACGTAATTACGTAAATACTGGATAAGCAGCAATTCCGCAGTGGGAATAGTGACAGAAAAAGATGTCAGTAACCACACCACACCTTTTTAAAAATTATTATGGTATAATAGCAGAGCTCATCTTGAGTTTGACGATTGGGAATGTTCTTTAATATCGGCTACTTTCATAAGGCACAAGGCATCAAATCACATTTGATTTTGGATTTTGATTTTGATTTGATTTTGATTTTTGAAGGCTGTGGGCAGTTTCAAATATGGAGCGTTTTGAAGTTGGTGTATTGTGATTATGTGAATTACTATTGTATTCAAGTGATTTCAAGGTCTGATGTGATTGCACCCAATACTTCTAATACTACGGGGATGACGACCGCTTTTTTATTGCCATAATATTTCCGTAAGTCTTCAAGTAGGGTATGGAAACATTATTCAATACTATAAAGTTTATAATAGTACACATTTCGTGATTTATAGTAGAATCTGTGTTCTATATAGAGAAAGGGAAATGTACCACGTACTCAGTCTGGATTTCAACCAACAATCTCTGGGTTACTGTCACAATTCCATTATTTTTTATTTTTCGCTGAGCCACTGTGAGTAGCCATATGAAACTCTTTCCTTGTGTGTGTGTGAAAAGGGATATTTTGGGGCAGTTTAAGAAAGTTATGGAGGAATTTATCATTATGGTTAAGTCCGACTTTTCACATTTTTTTTAGTTCAGAATGTAACCTATTTTTAGCTCATTGTAGTCGGAAAAAAGAACATCTTCACAAACTCTCACTGGAGCTTGTGAAAATCAAATTTACGAACGGTATAAAAAGATTCGCGGAGTTTCGAGACTTATTGTCCTCTTTACCAAGTGAGAAGCATTGTCTGTCTAGGTCCGGAGGGCCATTTCTTTCCTTCTTAGACTTATAGGAGTTGCAGATAAGATAATTTAAACCAAAATCGGGGATCAAATAAAAATTAATTTCTGTAATTAATCGCTTGAGAACCTCCGCTAACAATTCAGTGGCTTAGCGGTTACATGTTGTTTATCGGCGACAAAGTCTCAAATCGCTTAGAACTGTAGTTCTGGCGTAGCATAGTGCCAGATATCTTTGTATCATGAAACGCAAAAAAACAGCTTCCTGCATTTAATTAGGGAATTTTCCCTCCAAAAAACAGGGAGTGAAAAAGAGCTTGTAAAGTAATCAGTAAGTTTTTCAATAGAAGTTATTAAAGGATTTTTATGATACTTTATCCTAGAAACTACGATTTTTTTTGTCCTTAATGCAACAGCATACTTATACCACTTATAATATGCTGTTTTTCTAAACTCTAGAATACCACGAGGACAAATAAAGTTAACACAAAAAATTTCAAAACAGAGGGATTATGGCGCGCAGTTTTTTTTAATTCGTAGGGAATTTAATCCCTAGGGTTTTGAGGAAAGGGATTTTTGAATCGCGAAATAATTTCAAAGTAAGGGAAAAATAGGATCCCGTAAGGAATAACCGGCAACATAAACGGGGAGATAGGAAGCTAGTACATGTAATAAATTTTAAATGATTTTTTTTATCTTCCCTTTGAGGGAACAAGAAAACCATTAAGAAATCTAAAAAAAAAAGTCTTAAAGTTTTCGGAAACGACCCTCTTAATGGTCACCTAGGCGCCTATGAGAGTGGTTTGTAGGATCAGTTTGAAGGTAGCGAAATTGTACATACGAACCATGTTTTTTTTTTGCTACCGTCCCTGATGATCATGATTATGGGGAGGGGGGGGGAAGAAAAATCGTAGGCGATCTACTTACGAAAATGAAGCATCTGCTCTTTCTTATCATCTTGGCCACGTGATGATGGGTTTTTTTGGTTCTGTATTTTTGTTTTTCCTCCCGACGTTAGTTTGCTCCTGATGTTTTGCTGGTAGCATAGGTTTGTTGTAATCTCTGAATAGATCATTGCCCGTAAAATAAGAATATTAGGTTTATGATATATAACGACACATAAATTATTGGAATTCTTTGTTAGATACTTGCAAACGCTTAGAACGCATGTTTATAATTAATTATATATTATTATTATTATTACAAAATGTGTGCCACACACAGACATAATTCTGTGACTTGCTTACGTCTGCAAATTCCATGGTAGATGTCATGGCGTAATAGGCTATACTGCCGCTATCTCCCGATCCTAAAATAATATTAGACATATGAACGATGTAAGCATATTCCGTATGCGTATTTTAGAGTAGCATTTTATGAGTGCTCTAAAGTAATGTTTTGAATGGGTACTCAAAATCAGTATTTATATGGGCACCCTAATTTAGCATTTTGTGCGAACGAAAGTATTATTTGCTACTGAAGTAGCATTTTGAATGAACTTCAAAGTAGTATTTTACAGGAGCTTTAAAGTAGCATTTTGAACGATGTTAAAAGTAGTGTTTTTTACGAATTCTAAAGTATAAACATTCTAAAGCATATTGTATACAGATTACCGCAATGTTATTTATATGAGTGTTATACTGAATAATAATTTCTTTTAGAAATAAATTGCAGTTTTATTTGTATAACTCTTCTCTTCTTACTGAAAGAGCCATTTCCGAGTATTTTGCATTCGCGCTCAGTTGGCGCGTGATACCGTTAGCAGACGGGTTAGTCCATTGCAGTTTAGGGAAGGCCGTCTTGGAGGAACTGGTTTTTCCCACATGAAAAACCAGTTTCGGCAAGACGCCCTTCCCTAAACTGCAATGGACTAACCCTTGTGCTAACGGTATCAGGCGTCAGGTCTGCGCGAACGCACAATAGGTCTTAATCTTATCTGGTGGTAACGCGTGTGTCTAAGACTCCCAGATGTGAGTTCAGAATGGTACCAAAGAGGCCATATTTCCCCAATTGATTCGTAGTTTAATTTCCTGGACAACAAGGTTAGGATTCATCTGAAAACTGCAGTTTGTCTGGACCGTTATGGCTCAAGGATATCAAAGGCCATTCTGTGACAGACGAGGTGGTCTGTATATACGGTGTAGATTTTGGTGCAGCCTGCGATTATATGCCCATGAACGCAAAACTATTTCGAAGTCAAGTTCAATAAACAAGAACACCAACCCCAAAATAAATGCCCTTTCTTTCCAGTTTTAACATGCAACAGCGCACTATTTCAACGGGAAACGTCGAGGAAAGGTAAAACGCAAATCCACGATGTCAAGTTGAGCATTCATTTCCTATTCGCTTATTTTTTTTTTATCTCTAACTAATTAGAGAACTGTTTAAACATGGACAAATTTCTGCTAGAAAAGAACTCGTGTTTGCTCTTGTAGTTGAAAATATTTGAGGTTTGATTAACAGCGTTTTTGCAATCGCCATTTGCATTATAATGGAACTGCGTCTTCTCCCGTCAGATAGTTCGAACCTTTCTTTGTGATTCCGCTCAGAAGTCATTCAGTCCAATTTTTCTTCCGCTTCCACTGGAGATGGTTATTTGTCGGTAATGCAAATAGGAGAATGGGCAAAGAAAAAGGGCTTTGTAGTTGCAATTTTTGAAAGCTAGAACGTGTGTGAAAAAGCGAAAAGAAGTGAGCTATCCATAACTTCAGACTCACGATCTGGTTGCAAACAGGATTTTGGGTTTTTCTTTGAGTGCGGTTGGCAACAGGTCCAGGACATCCAATGAAAATCTGTTGCCACTCACAAGCAAACAAATCTCTTCTTTCTTCATCTTCTTTGAAAAGAAAGATGAAAGGCATCAAAAGAAAGGAAAAACAAATAAGCAAAGGGTTCGAGAACTCCGGAAATTGAACTGCCGTCTCGATCCAAAAGATTGAATTCCTGCAGGTTTTTGTTCCTGATGAAAAACACAAAACGCTTTGTTTTTCCACTGACTTTTGTGGGACTGTGGTTTTTGAAGATTCTGTTGTGTGTCCTAATGGAAGTTGGAATAGTGGAGACAACTGATTCTCAGATAAAAATCCAATTTTAAATTTGACGAAATCGATTTTTTAGCCCGTGATATATTAGACATAGAATTTATACCTTGAGGCGTTGTTGCTGTTCCAAGATCGAGAGGTGGACTTATTCGTTATGCCCACTGGCGTACACTGGGGGTGATGGTTGGGTTGTAACCCCCGTTGCAATGAAATTTTGTAGGCTATATTTAATATAGGAAAATATATATGAACTTTAGCTCTGTAACCCAGTTATGAACTTTCTGCGTACGACTATGGTTGCACCCATTCGGTGTGTGTAAGAAGTTGTCTTGTATGCGAGTGGATTGTCTTAAGTACAACACACATACACACACCCATAAAAACACACACATACACACACCCATAAAAACACACACATAAAAAACACACACATAAAAACACACACAAAAACCACACACATAAAAACACACACATAAAAAACACACACACAAAAACCACACGTACATACATACACACATACATACACACATACGTACACACACACACACATTCATTCATTCATTCATTCCAGGCCTATAGCCAGGATGAAAGGGCAACTAGGGCAAGGCAAAGTCCATATCGGGCAGAGGAAATCCGGGAAGTGTTATATACATATAAATAGCTCGATGGGGCAACTGGGCACAAGCATAGGACAACTGGGACAACGCCCCTGATTGGCTACAGGCCCGATACACACACACACGTACATAAATAAATAATTCTGTGAGAAAATGTGCCTCATTTTCTGTATGTAATTTGGACACTTTAAAAAATAGTATAAAAGTTGTGATAATTACGAAGAAACAAAGGTTCTTGCGGAAAAATGCATAAAAATATTTTCTATTATGAAATCTTTATCAATATTACAACGTTCAAGGATCATCGATTATACAATTTCTGTCGGTATTACGATGCTCGAAAATCATCAATTAATAATCGCGTATATTGTAAAATATGCGTTATGTTGAAGCTTTAAAAATCGGACTGCATTTTTGTTATTTCCGTTAGAGGTCATTGGTGTCAGAATTGGTCCAATCACATACCAAAATGCTGATATTCCCTTTCATGTATTGTGATAAAACCTGCCAGAGGGCGCTTCAAAAAAATTTGGAAAGCAATTTTGTTCCTCCCTTTCGGATTACGTATATTTCATAGTATTTTCACGTAACCAATTTTCCCGCGCTTTTTTTTGAAAAGAGGTTAAATATGTCTTTTTCTGCATGATGTCATAGGCGGCGCTGTCTCTGCTTCAGGGCGATACGTCCATGCAGAAAGTCAATTGTTAAAATTGCATAGAGATGGAATTTTATTTTTTCACCCTTCAGCCGTTCTTGCTCTAAGACATACGGAATTTTTATATCGAAACTGTTTTCTCCATCCCATTCCACTCAAAATAGTGAAGCAAGGTACGAAGAAAAATTTTACAGAAAGCTAGACATTTTTCTTTATTATTGTCCCCCTGTGGGGTGTTCGACCCTCTTCGAAGCGTTTCTCGCAACAACGGGTTACTGAAATATTTATGAATCTAAAAATGCGAACTTCTTAGCTTCTCTGGTGGACGTTAAAGGGGAGCATTCGAAGAATATGTAGAATATACGACATTACCTCCCGTAGGGGACACTTCTGAATAAGGGACAGAATATCCGGGCTCGTGGGTGTCCCATATCGAGAGATAACTCTGTATATAGAATTATAATATAAGTATAGTGTAATATTAAAATAAAAATACAAAAATGTATAGAATTAGAACAGAATTTTAATTTAATTAGAAAAAGACAGTGCTTATATTGTTATTGGATGCTAAGGTTTCCAGATGAGTCATTTGTTTCTCCCATAGCTCTATTTATGGGGCCTGACGAAGATCCAATTCAGTCCATTGTTTCCAATGGGAAATAAAGAAAATGACGCTGAGAATTGTCTATAGTGTTCTGCATTGTAATAAGTGCAATTGATTATTTCTTTGTGGCAGTGGCACGCGAGAGGGTGAGATATAGCCTATGTTAATAAGTATCCGTCTGTACACGCGTCATTTTCGTAGTGTGAGGCGGAGGGAGAAGGTCTTCTGGCTCCTTTGTGACAGATTGAAGGTTGGTTCTGTACTTTTCCTTGACGCTTTGTTTCGGCTCTTTGTGCTTTTCTGAAAGGAGCAAGGTGAAGCTCAGCGAAAACGAGTTGTTGTGGACTTCGATCTTCCACCACCGATTACACTCCTTTTCCCCCATTACAACGGCACTTAACACAATCGAGAGAATTAGTTATATTTTACATGGAATACGATTATCGAGGTATCGATGTACCCCGAAAATTTTAAGTTACAAATAAAAATGTAAATATCAACGTATTTATTCTGCACAACAGTTAGAAAACACTCAGTGATATTCCAACCAATCAGGAGCTTCTCTTCATCAAGAGGTAATTGACATTGTAAGCAATGTTAAAAGGTTGTTGATCTCTTACCATAGACCAAGGCCTGACTGGTCAAAATATCATTGAGTGTGTTATATGAATAGTATACTCAATAGACACGTTGTGAATTGTATTTTGTTTGTAATATATTTTGCATGTTCTAAAAAATTCAGGAATGAGTGTTCAAAATGAGTGCTAGGGCAGTTTTGACACGTGAAATATGTAAATATCTTGGTTAATCCTCATTTCCAATTGTGTAAATGGAAGTATCGGAAGTTTTCACGTTTCGTTGTTCGTATGCTTCTTGATTAATGTGGCATATGTATCTTTCATAATCTATATACTTCTTTTTTTAATATACACTCTAAAAAATGCCTGTTAATTTACTCTTTTTCGGTTTTTCCAGAAGGACGAAATCTGTCTTTCATTGAAAATGCATTTAGTCTGCTTTACAAATGCTCTCTTAGCAACACTGTGTTGGACGCATGCGTACTAGGAAGGAAACGTTTGGGCTTTGTATATCGATTTACATAGGGACTTTAGGTGGATTCGGTCCTGCCGAACGGTTAGAGCGTCCGTTTACGAACCAATAGATCGCCCGTTTACGAACCAATAGATCGTCCGTTTACGAACCAATAGATCCCAGGATGGGGTGTGGAAGACGCCTTTGTATTAACATGGAAAACACGTGGCTATAATGCGAATAAATACCAACTTATGCCACTAGGTGGCGTATCTAATTAAACACTTATCAAAAACGATAAAATAAATACCAATTCATACCACCAGCCGGCGTTTTTTCATTAAACGGAAAATTTGTAAAAAAAAAAAAGGATCAAAATCAGTTATATTACGTAACTTTTATTAAACAGAAAATTTGTAAAAAAAAATAGAAAAGTCCTGGTAACTCGCTGCCAGGACTTTTTCTGTTAATTTACAGAGTTTTTTTTACAGTTTACCACATCTATTATCGTGGTATATAATAACATATTTTTAAATTCTTCACTATTATAAGCTAATGGGTATGCGTAATGCTCAGAAACTTCACGAAAGCTAGCTCATTTCTACAAAACTTTCTTTATTGGTCACCTTCGTTTCACATTAAGACAGCACTGTAGCAAATCGGCGCTATATGGGGCTTGAACATGTATAGGAGATACACAAAAAGGATATAGCTCCGTCTATATAAAAATAACTGAACGAGTTATTTAAAATTGCTCAATCATCGAAATATATCCATACCAAAGACACAGTCGATCCTGTTTATAAAGTGGAAACAAAGCATTTCTTGGTCACATTTAACACATACAAGATATCAACTAAAAGGAAGTCTGTTATAGCAAGAAGCAGTGCAGCAAATTTCCAATTAATTTGTATGGATTGAATCTAAAATAATTTTTCCTCTTTATTAAATTATATAAATTATTTTCCCTCTTTACAAAGAGGGGAGTGTTGCCTTTTTCTGAAATTCTGGCATCCGATATTCCTGTTTAATTTTGAATTGGAAAATGATGAAAATAAGGATTTACCCATTTACTCACTACCATAACTTATTCCGTGGAATTAGAGAGCGGCGAAAATGATAATAATAAGATATATTAATTATAATTATTATTATTTATTATAATAATAAGATAATAATGATAATGATAAGATGTTTAAATATTTGTGATACCTAATGTACGCAAACAAGGGAGAGAAAGAGAGGTGATATATTCATTTGCACATTTTTGTCAGTAGTTTTTATTTGTTTTAATCATAACTCTGTTTTAGCGAAAACCCAGATATGACAAGTAAAAATGCCGGTCCCATCATGCGAGATTCTCAGAAAGCGAGCTGGTGAATTAAACTTTCTTGACGCAAAAGAGAATGAAATCGTAAAAACGCGATCTTATCCGATGCGACGGCGAAACCGAAACCATCTTGACTATTTCTTGGAAATATCTTTCGAAGTGATTCAACTGGAATCGTTCATAAATCCATTTTTAAAATCCTTGTCTTTTTCATATTTCTTTTCGTTCGAAGAGCCATTGATAACGCTTTTAAAGGAGCCATGAAATACCCGTTCCATTCAAACAAGAAAATGCTTTCTACCCGCGGAAAAAGAAACAAAGAAATTTTTGTTCTTTTCGCTCACTGCCTCGTCAAACGAGATAAAGGGAGAAAAATGAATAAAAAATGCGAAATGTATTCGTCAAGTCATTTTCAATGACTCTTAAATTTTGGTTGCACAATTAGATTCCAATGAAGAAAGCGTTTGACCTTTCCTATTTTATCTCTTTTTTTCCTCCTCCTTAAAAGTCTTTTCGTCTTAGAACCAATCGTGCTCTTTCTATGGTTTTGCAATATAGAAATCGTTTGTGCTCCCCACTCGGGATTCCCTTTGATCTTCTTATATTTCACTTCTATCACCATATTTCATATTTTTTAGTTAGCAAGGTTTCATAATATTCTATAGAAAATCTTTCTGTATTTCAAGCTAGTTTCATTTGCATTATTTTGCAATATATGGAGCAATTTTATTCATTTGTGTGAACTTCACTTAGATCTTATTATTTAATTAAATTATGAAAACAAAGAATGCAACTTTCTCTTTCCCCCTCTCTCAGTGCTATAAGTTTGTCCTCTTATCTTCTCACGCATGCCAAGTTTACATTAAATAACTATAATGATCATTGAAAAAGGTCACAGTTAATCAATAATCGAGTATTTCAAAACGGAATACACACACAAACGCAGTTTACAATTGTTTCGGTGAGGAAAAGCCCACCTTCATCAGAAATTTTTCCAAACTGTTTTTTTTCCAGCGAAACAATGGTAAAACTGCTTTTATGTGTATTTTGTTTTCAAATATTTTATTGCGCGGTGCATCGCTCATCTTTTCGCATAATGGTCGAGTATTGACGAGTGTCACAGTATTTAAACGTGCCTTATAATATGTGTACATGCAACGTTTAACAGTATATGTACCTAGTATATTACACTTAAGAAAAAAAATTTATAGTAATAGTAAACTGCACATGTTTAAACATATGAGATTTAATCTATTACTAACTCCATTGATAAGAGAAAAGATGTCAATGGATATATCTTATACAGTATATTATCAGTAGTTAGTGGTGATAACAGATTGCAGTTGTCTAAAAATGCGCTAGTCAGTCTTTTACAAACGCCAGTGGCAACAGACCTCAGATGCCAGATGACACTCAATCAATATTGCAGTTTGTTATCAATAACATTGGTAACAAACTGCAGCTGCCAGACGACACTCTATACAGTTTGTTATCAATGACATCGGTAATAGACTGCAGATGACACTCTATACAGATTTTTATCAATAACTTTTGTAACAAACTGCAGATGCCAGACGACACTCTATACAGTTTGTTATCAATGACATCGGTAATAGACTGCAGATGACACTCTATACAGATTTTTATCAATAACTTTTGTAACAAACTGCAGATGCCAGATGACACTCTATACAGTTTGTTATCAATAACATTTGTAACAGACTGAAGATGCCAGATGACACTCTATACAGTTTGTTATCAATAACATTGGTAACAGACTGCAGATGCCAGATGACACTCTATACACTTCGTTATCAATAACATAGTTTAAAGATCGCAGGTGTCAAATAATATGCTAAGTAGTCTTTTGTTAATGCCAATAACAATATACTCCAGGTGTCAAACGATGTTCCGTACTACCAGAACTTTGAAAAATAAAATAGACACGAAAATTAATTTTTAATTTGGATTTAATCTTCCGAAAATTGAGTTCACGAATTATGATTATGTAAACAATCAATTTCATAAAATGCATCATATCCGTCAAAAACGTTTAACTGAGTGAAATGTAGCTATTTTTTAAAAATTATTTTTAATGTGGGATTGTTCCCTCGTAAAGAATTGCACAATTCATTATTTCCACATTTTATGAATTTTAATTTAACGTATTGGACTTGTCGCAGCAATTTACTTGTGATGAGAAACACCCCATTTTTCGCGTTGTGCCACGAACAAGATGTGTGTGTAATATTGGTAATAGCAAATAGCTGTAGTGCTATGTACTTGTTTGGAATTGCATGGAAATATTTCTGGAAACGACAAGATGGAAATGTGCCATCAAAAACTACGCGCATTTGAAATAACTTTTCAATTTGATTTTAGAAAGTGCTATTTACTGGTTCGCATGTCAATTTCTTGATTGGTTTTGAGGGGCCAAACACACATTGAGAAAGCAAAACAGCTAAAGTATATTCCACCCTATTCTCCACCCTCTCTCTCTCAAGAGCAAAATTTAAGATAAACTAAATTCAGACTCAAATTCTTTATCAATCGTTCTTTCATCCCCATGCATCAACGATGCCATTTTGCACTTCTTTCCTAGAAATCCGGGAATAACCGGGGATATGTTCCTTTCTGTTGTGTTTGAGTTCCATACATTCACTCATCGTAGTTTAAATTACTTAGGTATTATTTTTAACGCTGTCAATTTCATTAGTGTTCGCACGCATCATAGTTGCATCAACTCTTGTCATGACGACATGAACAAAGTTATGCCATAAAATTAATGAGCAAAAATAAGTAATTCGTAATAAGTAATTAAAATACATTTTGGGAGGGATGGATGGATGCCTACTAACTACACTCGTCTGGGGGACGAGGGTCATATGACTAGTCTAAAGAGGTTCGAAAACCTGGCGAAAATGTCTATCCACTTCTCTAAGTTACCATAGTGGTAATGCATTCATTTATGATGCCAGTAACCCTAATTCTACTTTAAATGGCATCGTGGAATGTGTGCCATTTTTCTGCAATCGGGATTTGGATTTCTCGAAAAACTGTAGATTCCGGCGTTGCTTAAATTTTACTATCCTAGCGCCATAAAAATGTACACGTTTAATCCTCGCAAAAAATTAAGGCCCTACAGTGGTAGTGACTTCGTGCAGCGTACCGTTATCCCGGTTTCGACTCCAAACGGTGTCAAAAATGTTTACCGACTAGTTGCTCACTCTAGTCAGGGGTTGGTTTCCTGGGCCTTAAGAGGTCCGGGTTCCTTGGAAAATTGTAGGTCCCGGCGCAGTACGATTCTTACTGTCTTTGTGTCGCAAAAGTCGCAAACGAAGCCAGTCCATAGTATTTACCGATTGTATCCAGTTCTTAGGAAATAAACCAGTGGGGCGTATATTTGCTGAAAACGAATTTAAATTTATGGGCATGGAAGCTGTATTCTTTATTGAAGATGGCAATCTTTATATACTATTCAGAGGGTAGATACACCAAGCACGTTCTTTCTAGATAATGTTACTCCAGTTTTTACGTACCGCAACGTATATTTTTATATGGTCCCTAGGATGGGTAAACGTTTCACTTCTCTTTCTTTTTTAAAAACACTATAAGTTGCTAGAGAGCATCAATACACCACTATCTTATCATGACAACCTGAATATTCTGTAAAAATTAAAATATCAGATATCCCACTAATATTCCGCTTAATCCTGGATTTTAGAAAATACGTTACTAATAAGTGATCCTGAAAATGTCGCAGAATTCTTAAAACAATTTTTTAAAACGATAAACTTTCCTTGACATCTTTTATCGTTTGGATAGCGTTTGAAGTCGTTAAAATGTGAAGCTTCAACGACTCTGAATTTTCAAAAATTTTAATTTTATTTTGACGCAGAACTCTTTCTATGGTTTTTTTCAAGCCTTCTCGAATATCGCGGCCGCCATCTTGTCAAAATTCATTACGAAATGCATTAGTCCAGCTCCCAATTATCTTCCAACTCATCAGTCCAAAAACAGGATATGTTTCGGCGTCGCTTTAAAAATTAGTCCCTAGACAGCCTCGGTTAATGAGAAAGAAGAATTAACAACACTTTCCTTCTATCGCCGGAAGAAAAAATGCAGCAAAAACCATCAAAAATTGCTAATCTGACAGAAAATGGCATAATATACCTGTTCGTCATTAATCTTTCGAAAATCGGAGGAGGACTAATAAGCCATTTTAAAATAAGCCACTCTTCCAGAATTAATCCCTTTTCGGGAGCGAAAGATTAGGTTCTTAGAGTCATTTCAGTGATAGAATGAAAGAAGTAAAGAACTCGACTCACCGACTCTGAGACCGGAACTTACTAATGGTTTCCGGGTTGCTGGTAACTTCCCCATTTTTTGGTGGCCCCTATCGTTGGTTTCACTGCCGAGGACATTCTGCTGCAGCGAAACAAACGCCTAGGGGCTACATGAAACCTACATTGTTAATTTTAAAATGGACTTGGTTCTTGTTGTAAAAATGATATTTTATATTAATGAGCTTCTGTTGATGGAAATGGAAGTTTGCGTTAATTATTAAGTGTTTTATACAATACATAATACTCATCTAGTACGTGTATATAATAGTAATATTAATAATACTTTATTCCCTGTTATTTTATACATAACGAGACTTTTAAAGTCATTCGGTTGGAAAATGGGGAAAAAATGGCTGCGAAGGTAGTGAAGGGACTTCCTTTCCGGTAATAGTAGCTCCAATAAATAGCTCTCTCTCTCTTTCCAATATATGAAATAGATAAGAGCGTTTAGGGGATTGGTGAGATTCAATCTGTAAAATAATGTTTCGTTTAATTTATTTAAAGTAATTTAACTGATCCGTTTTTTTTAAAGTGTATGACACTTTTACCAATTTTGTAGCTATTTTATTTATATTTTGATTCCCTTTTTATTTAGTCAATAGGAAATTGAATTCCATTTAAAGCACGATTTTCATTTACATCCATTAAAAAAAAGCCTTTAAGATTTTCTAAAAGAGCTTATTCCATATTAACATCAGACGTCTATGAGGCCTTGGGAATATCACTTTGAAGGTCTTGTTACAAGACTACAATTTTTCTCAACTCATAAACCATCGAGTTGTTGATGATAAATTATTACTTATTTACAAATGCAGTTATAGTTTAGCCAGGATAGAAACTATGCATTACCATTTAATGAGGACATCTTTTGTAAATTTTCCCTCCTCATAGGACCAAAAGAAAAAAGGAACCCCACCAAATAGTACCATATTGTCGTGACTCAATATTACATTTGAAATTTCACCTATTTGCTCCAAACGTGTCTTTGCCACAGAAATACCCTCCTCACGCTCAAACCTGATTAGACTTTTGCTCTTGTTTTGCATTTGTACGAGATGTTTAAGACTCGGTAATCTCACAGTTACCGTTTAAGAGTTATGATAGGTAGCACTCTCATCCCGAATGAAATCTAATCGGATGATATTTGCGTGAGGATTGGCCGGATTTGAAACAAATCAGTATAAACAACATTTAAAGATGAATATTTTTGAAATGGGAGAATTATAATAGTTCTTTTATGATGATATATGATTGTTTTGAGTCAGTCGTACTTATGGTTGTATAATGGTGTATCTCTATAGACTCTAGTTATATCAATATATAACTACGCATGTATGACATAGCATCGGGTATATAAGAAGTGAACAAAGCGTTGAGGGATGATGTTGTGTTCAAAATATCGATGACTGTTTCTAAACATGATTTCAAATCAGTTTTAATAAATTACAAAGTTTGAAATAATTGAATGCAACTTGAAGAAATTGACCTATATTTTTCAGGCTGATGTTGGAAATATTTTGCATAACTCATTGCATATTATTATTAGTTTGTTTAATGTGCATGTGGAACATATTATGATGCCAATAATACAGTGAACAGCTCTTGATACAACTCTTAATAAAAGTGTTATTTAGGATTTTATTCCCAAAAATACCATATCACTCCTAAAATTCAATGGTCTAAAATAAATTTCAAACAAAAATTAAAATATTTTGATGCTCTGATTTCTAAAAAGATATACCTGTTATATATATATATACAGGATGGTTAATAAAGTCCTTATACATACAGAAAACTTAATTTTAATTTAATTTTAAATTTAAATCGGCCAATATGGTTCATTTCGGGTCCCCTACCACCTCTTAAAATTTTTTCCTCGAGTTAAGAATCACCCTGTATATATATATATATAAAAGTTTTCCTCGCCCATTCTTGGCGGAAACAGGCTTTGGGACGGGCAGAGCGCCATGTTCCCAAGCCTCTTTTTACATCACTTCTTAATGTGCCATGTCTAGAAACTTCCTGACAATGTGACACGTGTTTAGGATTGTGGCTTTTTGTATTTCAATGTAGGTGTTTGGGTCAATGTTGAGTATCTCCAAATTCGTCGCAAGCGTTTTTGGTACTATCCCTGTTGCTGAGATGACTAACGGGATGATGAAGATCTTTTCCATACCCCATATATCTCGTACTTCATGTCTGAGATCTTGGTACTTGGTGATTTTCGTTGTGTAGGTTGTCTGTATGTTATTGGTGTTGGGTACTGCTATGTCGATTAAGTACGTGGTCTTATTCGATTTATCGACGAGGGTTATGTCAGGACGGTTATGTGGGACTGTCTTGTCTGTTATGATTGCTCTATCCCAGTAAAGCTTGTGTGTTTCGTTCTCATGCACGGTCTCTGGCTCATATTTGTAGTACGGGCATTTTTCTGTCAGAAAGCCAGCATTCGCTGCCAATTTCTGGTGGACTATTTTCGCTACTTGATCGTGTCTATGTTTGTAGTCTGACTGCGCAAGGATCTTGCATCCTGCCATCACGTGTTGGATTGTCTCCGATGCCGCATGACAGTGTCTGCATTTGTCGCTTTCTATGTCTTTTCTCTGGATGAATTTCTGATTGTTCCTTGTTGCGATCACTTGGTCTTGGATGGCTAGCATGAATCCTTCTGTCTCTGGCTGGAGAGTGCCTTTGGCCAGCCAAGAATTTGATGCCTTTTTGTCAACGTGTGGTTGTTGCAGGTCATTGTAGTGCCTGCCATGTAATGGTTTTCCGGCCCAAGTTCTCAGTTTCTGTTCGTTGGCTGTTTCCAGGACACGCTCTTCGGTACTACACAGGTTTAGTGGCGTGTAATTTGCATCTGCTTGTATTATGGCTTGGATGAGTGGCGATCGGGGACTCTTCAACTGGAAGTATTGCCTCATGCTCTGGATCTATCTATATGTGTGTGTGTGTGTGTGTGTGTGTGTGTGTGTGTGTGTGTGTGTGTGTACACGGGACTCCAGCATTCATATCTGACAGTTTATTTAAAATCTAAGTGATTGTTATTAACGTGAGAAAATCTGTGGATTTTTAAAAAATATTTTAAGATCCTTATTAATTTTGTAACTTTGTGAATACTAATCTCATTCAATTAACTTCAATATAATTAAATTTGAAATTAATTTTAATTATTATTCGTTTGAGTTTTAAATTAAATTCAATTATTACTAAAAGAGAAGTAACAATGGTATTAATTTGAATATAATTGGCATCGAACATTGTATCGGATATATATGAAATGGTTACGTGTCTGTTTCGTAATTCCATTTCGAAAATATATATTTCTTTCTTAAGAATGTCAATTATATCAATATATGTTAAAAAATAACTTTTTACCCGCTTTACGTTGTCATATATATCGTATTATAAATTATATTCTTTGAAAAAATACGAATAAAATTTGGCTAATTTTACCTCCGAAGAATGTGCAACTGAATTCTTTTGCAGCAGAAAAGCTCGGAAACATTATCAAAAGGCTGAAAATATTTGCTGAATTCTTTGAAGAATGAACTTAATAAGAAATATCGCGGTACTTTAATGAAAATTCCTGACCATGGTTACAACTATTTCCTTCAGTTGTTTATTAATATTTGAGACATTTTTGCCTTGTGGTAAGTCTATTCCTCCCGGCTAAAGTAATGTCGTGCTCGAGTTCCCCTAAGCGATTACAGCGTAAGAGATACAAACTCGCGAAAATCTTTAAGAAACTGCCTTCATTTGCTCCAAGATGTAGCCCTACAAGCCAAAAATTTGTGAGGATGGCAGGCATTTTTTTCATCATTTGGGAATTTGTTGCCAAGGAATGGGCTATGAGCTTGCCGGAGAACTAATTTCGATTCCGGTCATAAAAACCTTTCGGAGGAGGAGAAGGAGGAAAAGTGAAGCGGAAAAGAAACGTGAAATGCGACAAGAGGAGGTTTTTAATTTCACCGAAAAGGACATTAGTGCTCTCGAACGCAAACATACACGGCTTATTAAAAGTTGGACTAAATTTCTAATCTTGGCATGTTTACTCTACTTCCGGCTTCTTAATAATATATCATTTTAAGAGTTCCCAACTATTTTTATTACGCTGATGAAATTTAAGTCACGGCATTATATATATATGTAATTATATATTATAAAATTTATTTACAATTTCACATAAATTCAATATTTGAAATACTTGCGGTCCCTGTCAAGGCGTGCTAATATTACTTGAGCACAACTACGCATATAAGCATAGACGTTTAATATGTGACTGGTTTTCCTGATATTCACTCCTGCAAGCATGAAGCAAACCGGGTGTAGGTCTCTCGTTTATGCTTCCATTTGTATATGCTGTGTATTTGCAAATGATGTAGGACTCTTAATATCTAACTTTGTAAGAAGATGCTGCAGTCGTGGATACTGGTTTTACACGGTCTTCTTCGTGGTTGGAGGTATTGGTCGAATTGACTTTCTTTAATTGTATTCTTTATTGTGAGGGTCGGTAGCCAACATTGACCAGAGTTCTCTATCTCTTCTCCTATGAATATTTACTCTTGTGCTTTTTCCTTCAACTGCTCCATCCTTTTCCACCTCTATGTCTCTTCTAATTGACGGTCTCCCTTTAGTACTAATTTTATGGTATTTTTTGTATTTCTTAGCGCAAAAGGACCTTTATTGTCCTTGCGCCATAGAAATATAACCAACCGTTTTTTGTATTTTATCTTTCATTATGCATCCGAAGCATGGCTTTCTTCTTTGTATTGTATACCCTTATTATTCTATAACCTTTCTGATTTGATTTGACAGTGGCCTTTGATTGCGGAATGTACTTCCCAATCGATTATACTAGTTTAGTTAATTTGCACTTTTTGAAGAATACCTTTGCAAATAGCTACTTTATACAATAATTATAAATCATAGAAAGAAAATTGAGTCATACGTGTAAGATGTAATTGTACGTTCCTTTTTACATAGTAATTTCAATCACATCTAAGGCAACCTGGACATTATCAGATTCAGAAGTTTTTCCTACAGAAGCAGCTAAGATCATGTTATTGTAAATAGGTCTTTCACGAAGACCGGAAAAACAATGTCTTTTTTGAAACCCAGAATTATTTTGAACAACTGGAATTACTCAATTTACGATGATGCTTGTTATGACGTATGCGATCCACCCCCGACCTTCACCTTGACGCAAACCTTTACCAAAACTTTAAGTTGTTTAATAAGGTTCTTTGCTGGCAGATTCGATGTTTGGCTTTAGTGGGCGCGTGGGGGATTGGAAGCGATTATGTTGTTGCTCCGTGCCGTCTTTGTTGGACCTATTTGCCGGATATTAATTCTCATAACCGTACTTGGAGAATGCATACAATCAATATTAATAATCTAGAGGATAAACACAGCGAATGGATTCCCGAGGGGAATTTCAAACCAGCATTGTCATTTCGATGGAGAATAAAGTTAAAAATAGAGAAAGAAAATCCCTAAATTAACTCGTTCCCGCTTTTCGCTAATTACCCGGCTCGAAGCACGTGACTTTTAATTAATATTCCTTTCATAATTATTCTTATATTTAATTTACATTTTTGCTAATTAAGGACGGGACATGCTTAGCGCATTGTTCGAAATTGTTCCAAGGACTTTAATATCGCCTCTAAAAAAGAAAGCTGCCCGACTTAGAGTGTGTTATGTGAAAATCTCTTTCACGGGCAACTATCTCAGTAGTTTTATTTAGAAAAATTTTCGCTTCTGCTGGATTAGTTGACCTTTGCAAAAATATTTGTTCGTTTCTTTTCGGATCAAAGATTGTTGTCGAATAAACGGGACTTGAAAATAAATTCACCAATGCATATACATTGCACTGCAGTTATATAGGAATAGATTCGATATTATGTATTATTAGGCGGCCTCTTTTTTGATTTATACTCTATACATACACGAGAATATTTAGGTCCATACCTACTATGTGTACAGTAAAACCTCCCTAAGGCGACCATCCACAGTTTCGTGAAAAATCAGCCTCTTAGAGGGCTAGTGTCCGAATGGAGGTAAATTCAGCAGGGGGGAAGAAAATCTGTTTCAAAAAGTAATCAAGGGGGGTGGTGATCTCTGAATAGAGGTGGTCGTTAAGAGAGGGTTTTACTGTATTTAACGCGTCTATCGGAATATATTGGAAGAATCGACCAAGCTAGAAGGAGAAAAGTGGGATGCTCTAGGATAAGATGGACGTGCCGAGTGGAAGAAGCCCTCAGAGGATGTAAGAGAATCCTCGGAGTATGAGAACTACGAAGAATGGAGGTAGAGGATAAAAAAAGAGATAGAGGATGCTAGAGGATAGTGTGTCAAGATCTTTAGGGTTTTTTGGGTTCCTCAGGTACAACAAGAAGGCCAGTATAAGGAGAATGAAAAATACAGCAAATAGTTTAAAAGTATTCTTAGAAACAAAGGTGATGACTCTATAAAATTTTTCAAAGGATAGAATTTATTTCAAAAAGCATAGACGTTATGTATAGTAACACTCTAGTCTCTATAAGTCATTTAAACTTGGGTCGCCTCATACCTATATTTCGTTCACGAAAAGTAGTCCGACGGTACCGTTAGAAATAACGGGAGCTAACGCCACAAACGACATAGCCGATTACATTTGAGGGGAGGACGTCATCTCAGAACTGTTTTTAGTGAACGTTTGTTTGCGTTAAAAGCCAGTTCTGAAATGACGTCCTCCCCTCTGCTGTAATCGGCTAGGCCGTTTGTGACATCAGTTCCCGTTAATTCTAACGGTACCATCGGACTACTTTTCGTGAACGAACTATGCGTCGCTTCTCGTTGGTCACAGCAGGACGATGGACGAAGATCTTCAGTGAAACCCAAATGCGTTTTAACGTGTTTTTGTTATAGCAACGGCATTAACGAAATTTGTAAGATACTATTACCTTTTTCAAATTTAACACAATTGCAAATGGTCAACACACAAAGCCACTGGTGTATTTTTTTTTAGAGGGGGGGAATGGGGGATTGAGATAGATAACATTTTTGACACCCACTGTTCTTAGCTCAAATTAGAGCTTTTTTTTTGTATACGTAGAAGAACAAATAGTTCACTGCCCCGGTAACGAACAGAAGTGCCATAACCTGCTTGACCACCAGGGTACATTAAAGTTGTCTCTTTCTTCGTGTATAAGGTTTGTAAGATAGTGTTGCTTTTATCAGGGTTAACACTATTACCAAATGGTCAACACGCGAAGTAACCTTAGAAGAATTTTTGTAATTTTTTGTGGGGGGAATTTGTAAAATTTATTGTAATGCAGATGTGAAAGTAAGTTCGTGTCCAGTAATGGCGATCTTTATCATTTTACAATATAATTTATTATTGCACAATAGAATACAGTAAACTAGTGCACAATTTTACAATGGCTACCGCGGAATTTAAACCCACATGTTTGAAATCTACATCTTGACTTACATATTATAAAGAGCCGAAATAAGCAAATGGAACCATTCCAAGTTTCGCGTCATTTTCGCAAAAGCTTTTCCTTGTTTTCCGGAAGATGGAGTTTTAAAAAAAATTGTTATTTTTTTGCCGCGCAATTCTTTTAAAGAACTGAATAAAGAACTTTGATTTTTGCGTCACAAATAATGCACCCTAGCACTTATCTCTTTGTGAATAAAAGTCTGAATTCAAATACGAACATTTCGTTTCTTTGTTGGAAATTTGAATATATTACAAGATTCTTCAACAAATTCCTTTAAGGCAAAAATAATGAAAACAAGATGATGGATGAATTCTTCAAATACTAGGAGTGGAAATCATGCTCAGACTTTATGCTAATGAGAAATAGGAGGAGTAAGAGTTCTAATGCAATGCGTAAGACAAAAATTTATTCGGAGAAAAGCTCTATGATATACAGTATAGGCAACCTCATTGTGTATCGCTATAGAGCTGTATAATGTATCGCTATAGAGCTGTATAGTCAGTGCCGTATTTCCTAATAGGCTATATTCGGCTATAGACTAGGACGGCAAAATTTTATGTATTGAGTCTGATATAATCAGACGTTTTGCCGAGAAGAAAGCTAGACGTCATGCTTTCTATTTAAATACCAGTGTTTGATAGGACTTTTTAATTTGCTAAAATTCAAATTTATTTTAATAAAAGTGAAATTGATTTATTATACAGCAAAAAGGAATAATACTTCAGTATAAGATAATATCGTTTGAAGTTTATGTGTTTCAATTTGGAGTTTGTTATGAACATGTTTACTGTCAATACAAAAGCTTTTGGCGTATATTGCACCCAACGATTTTTGTATTCTTATCACTGACTTGGGAGGGGGCGACGGGTAGAAATGGGTGGCAAAAAAAGTGCCTTAGGGGCGGCAAAAAGTAGCCTAGAGGCGACAAAATATTAAATCCGCTCATGTGTATAATGTATCACTGTAGAGTTGTATAGTGTATCGTAATTAACTGTATAATGTATCGCCATAGAGCTGTATAATACATCGCCATAGAGCTATATAATATATCGCCATAACACTGTATAATGTATCGCCATAGATTTGTATCTTGTGTTATCAAATCTAATTTTAAATATGTTCTTAGATTCAAAAAAGGACTCAACACTTCGCTTTTCAAATCTATTTTTTTCAATAAATAGCATTTTGTTCACCTTTTATACTACATAGGCCTTTTACTTATGATTTTTTGACTTCCCAAACACCTTTTTAATCCGGTCATATCCTTTAAACGACCATTTTGTTCTTACAATGAACACTATTCCTCCTATTTCAGTGGATTTTTCTGTTATGCATAAAACCTTGGCTTCACCCGCCTTGTTTTTAAACTACCACCACTTCTGTCTTGGTCACCTCTTCCTGACGACCACCTCCTTTTATTATTTTAATGCGTTCATTTTTCACTATTGAAAGCTTTTCTACATATATATATAACGTCATTTATATACTGGACATTCATTTAAACGGCATACAAGGGTGTGAGTAACACACACTCTCTTATAAGATATATCCAATATTGTGAGTGTCCACTCACATTTTATTAAACGTAAAATATCTTAGATATTATGTTAAATTAACGCTCTTCCTATGTGCCATCGCGGTTTATGGTTATATGGTAATTAATTACACGGATGTTGCGTTTATCGCATTAATTTGAAACAATATTTCTATTGAATTCCCCTCTCATGAAAAATGAACTAAGATTTCATTCTTATCATCGCAAGTAAATCATTATAATAAACATTTTACGTATATTTTTTTATGAAAAAATTGAAACCACCTGACGCATGGAAATGAACGTTCACTAAATGATTTTTATTATACTTTTATAATGGTGAAAGATGTATATTACATTCGTGAAATCAGTTCGAATGGCATGCTGTTTCAAAAATGTAATATTTGTGATATTTTCAGTTTTTCCGTTTTTTAAAGTCACAGCTTGTTTAAGTTCTTCAAAACTTTAGGCCGGGTGCCGTTTGTTTCATGCCAGATTTATAAGAATTGTTAGAAAAGTTTTATAAAGACAAAAGTTTGTAATAAAAAGAAAACTAAAGTGCTTTTTGCTAAGATTTATTTTTTCCATTTTATTTATTTTATAGTTTTTCCAAATTTAAAAAATGACTTTGTCTATTTCTTTTTTCAAACTGTGCGAAGACAGTTTTTGATATTTTATTTGTTTGGGAAAAAATATACAAGATAACAGAAATCAGTTTATGTTACGATGTAAAAAATATCCATTGTTTAATATTTATATCGATTATGCAACTATGCGAATAATCGTCGTTAAAGGTATATTGGTGATAACGATTACAGTTTTTTATAATCGATTGTTATGGTAATCTTCCATATTTAAACAGCATAAACTGTCTTTTTATCAGATATACCTGTACTCAATTATTGTTTTTTATTTTTCTAGGTAAGTGAAATACTTGCTTTGACGTTCTTGGTGTGTACGTAAGTTTATTTAGTCTTTTTTATATAGAATGTGTATTATTATGCAGCCTTTTTTTATTTGTACTGTATATATACATGTAAATATTTAGCTCTATACCTAGTATGTATAGAATAAAACCTTCCTAAGGTGACCATCGTCAGTTACGTGAAAAAGCGGTCGCTCAGAGAGGTGATGTCTGAATGGAGGTAAATTCAGCATTGCGTCCATGGGGGGGGGGAGGAAATCCGTTCCCAAAGAATTCATCGAGGGAGGTGGTCATTGAATAAAGGTGATCGTTTAAGAGAGGTTTTACTTTATGTAACGCGTTTATGTTTGAAACGACGTATGGTGTTGTAAAGAGAACGCAGTTTTCTACTCTGCAGAAAACTTAGTCCGAATCTTCCTACTACAGTAAAACCTCCTTAGCGGACACCTTTGTTTAACGGACATTATTTTAATTTCCATTTCCATCACTCGCTATCCTCTAATCTTTCGAATCGCGAATGGATACTCCCGAGATGACCACAATTCGGAGGTTTTGCTGTAGTGTATTTTCCTTTCGATTAGTTTGATTTTTATCAGACAATTTAGTGATTGATTTTGAGTCGGTTTTAAAAGAAAATGCAGTGTACAAATCACAAAGAAGAGGATACGTCTAAAAATTCATATTTGTGCGGATATAATTTAACAGTAAAACCGATGAATGGCGGACATTTTGTGACGAGTAATTTTCTGAAATTCGGAGTTGTTCGCTATTTGAGAGAATTAAGGTATAACAAGGTCCCAATATGGTGCCGAAGCCGCCTTTGAATTGTTCCCTAAACATATCATTTTGCTCTGACGCTGCAATCATTTATATATATATTTATATACAGTAAAACCTCCCAAAAACGATATACGATATAACGATAAATCCCTCTACAACGATAATTTTTCTCGGTCCGTATAATATTATTATAGAAAGATTTTACTGTATTAACGCGTTTTCATACCTACGAAATTTCATTCAATTCCAACAAATCCTTCTTGGTACGTTATTTTTGCTGCATGTATATAAATAAACCTGCTAGAAAGGGCTTTTCGACGAATTTAATTCCGATGTCTTTGCAATTTGGTTTAAAAAGCAACCTATATACTGCCTCATTCCGTGAAATAACCGGTTTCGTAAAATACGCTTTAAATATGTTCGTAAGGGATTGAGTGCTTGTCATCTGTAGCTCAGTTGATAAGAGCATCTGCTTGGATAGTAAAAGGTTGTGGGATCGTGCCCAACCAGATGCAAAATGAATTATTTTCTTTACAAGTGTTTAACCATCTAACCATGCAATAATATCGGCGTTACTATTACTATGCCTAAAAAATATGGACAAAAATTCTTTCTTAATTTAACATGTATAGTATTCGATTTGTTTAAATGTATATAATGCAAGAAGAAATAAAAGCATAGAAAAAGCCTTAAATAAGAGCGAAGAGAAAAGAAAAGTAGGAAAAGAATTGCTAAATTTAAATTACTAAAAATTTCCTATTTATTTTTTTTAAACAATTAATTTTTTTTTGGCGTAACTTCACTCGTATTTTTTTTCATGGATTTATTGAGCAGTTGTGCAAGCATTTTATTTCATTTCGTTTTGTGCTATAATTTATTTCTTCACATAAGATAAAATTTTCTTTCATTCCCTATCTCTTCCGTTATTTAAGATGTTAAGATAACATCTTTTGGCATCTTTCTAAAGTAGTGGTTCCTAACTGGTGGTCCACGAAGGAGCCCCAAGTACTCCGCGAAACGGATCATTATTTTAAAAAAATATATAAAATTATTAAATATTAAAATTAAATATAAAAATGAAATTGATGGTATATTTGTAGTATTTTACAATCTGACGGAACTTCAGAAAACGGTTCGTATTAAAAGTAATTCGTCTTAAGCGTGTTCGTCTTAACGAGGTTCTTTTTCTGTTTTTGATTCTGTTTGAGGATTTTTTTTCTGTTTATCATTTATCATTTCTTTTTTTTACCAAAGAAAGATTTTACAAACACATTTCCCCCAAAAAAGACCCGGTTCCCTTTTTTATTAAGGTCTTGCAATCAACTCATGAGAATTTTTCAAAGTGGTCCGCGGGTACAATTGAAGTGGAAAAGTGGTCCGCGGCTTAAATTGAGTTGGGAACCACTGCTGTAGAGATTTATCTTCCCCAAGAAAGTTGAGTGGAAGAACGAAAGGTAATTTTATGGAATTCTGAGATCAACGAAAATTGGTCAGTTGGCAAACAAACTTCGCTCCTCCAAAAACCAAGCAAAAGCTCCAATAAAGCTGAAGTGAAACTATTTTCAGCTGCGTAACTGAATAAAAACAAGAAGCTGAACAAGATTTTTTCCTCTTGAGGAGAAATTGATTTGAAACTGATGAGCAAAACGATGAAATTGGGGAAAAGCCATGAGCAATAATTATATTAAAGTTCCCTTCAAAGTAAACATTATTTTGGCTCGAGATTTATTGGATATATTCGGCAACTAATTACATTAAATAATGAGTGCAAGAGTAAGGGCTATATGAATATACTATAGGTTTCGTAAAATGGAAATACATTGCAATATTGCATTATATTTATGTCATATAATGGACTTTATTTTAGTTTGCAGTCAAATTATTTTAAGATCCAATTATAGAGCTTATTTATGAATTCAGTATTTTTAATTTCATTTGAAAATTAGTAAATGTTGACATTCTTATAATAATTTCATAATTATAATTATTAATTTTATAATTCGAATAATTGACATTCTGATAGAAAGAAGTTCATGCATAAGTTGATTAATTTATTAATTGTGATAATTGTTAAATCCGTTCAAGAGCGTTATGGGAAAATTTTTGCGGTAATCATATATTAATATTTATGGGGTAAATAAGGTAGCTTTACATCAATGAAAATCACATAAGTGACAGTAATGTCATTACTTTCTTTAAATTGAAGGTAATGCATTACTTTTTAGACCTTTTTTTTCATACGTATTTTAAAACCTTTTTTACATCGTCGTTTTTTACAGCTTGAATAATCAAAAAAATCCAATAAAAACAGTCAAAATTCGTAGCAAAAAGTGATAAAAAGACGTATATTAAAAAAGCTCTAAAAAGAGACGATGTAAAAAAGGTTTAAAAATACGTATGAAAAAAAGGTCTAAAAAGTAATGCATTACCTTCAGTTTAAAGAAAGTAATGACATTACTGTCACTTATGTGATTTTCATCGCAGCAATCGTATGTATGCTTTGGAATTGCGTTCCGAACGCATAATTTCTTAAAGAAAATTTTAACGAAAGTTTCTTTTAAAATTCCGAGTAAGTGATTTGACAGTTCGGGAAATTGATTACCGAAATTCAATAATTTAATTATGCTGCGTTTACTGAGCTTTGTTGTTTAAAATTCCAATGTTTTGCATTGAGGTTAGCGGAACACTTCGGCGGAGTTCGAAAGACAAATGAATTTTTCAATTAAATTTCCACATCATTTGCTTTTAATTTTATTTTTTTTACTCACACACACAGATACACATCGCTGGTACAATGTCAACACATTTTTAAAATTAAAAAGGAAATCGTTTTATTTCAAAGGTCGGCCTCTTCCCCAAACTTATTTAATCTTCGATATTTCTGCTCTCATCTTTGGTTATTTATAGACTGTGCCTACACACCTGCTTTCGAAAAATATTAGTTAATTTCAGAGCCGTTTTTAATTGAAAACATAAAAGCAATGAAAGCCGTCATTGTATATTTTATAAAATAGACGATGAATTTTAAATTAATAAATATATGTTATTAAATGAGTCACTAAATGTATATTATCAAATTAATTATCAAGTATATATTATTAAATGAATTATTAAATATATATTATTAAATGAATTATTAAGTGCATATTATTAAATTAATTATTAAATATCTACTAACTGCATAATTTGGAACTATAGAGAGCACACAGGCGATGATGTTTCGCGTTATTCGGCTTGTTGGCCTTTAAAAAATCGCCACCTTAATCCATTTCCCGGAAGAGTGAGTCGCTCATATGTCACTTTCAATGTGTGACATATGTGTTACGTTCTTTGTTCGACGTCAGCGACATGGCATCGGCGCTTTCGTTGTTTCCTGTCAAGACCATCGCTGGGTGTTAAATCAACACCAGCCATGTCCTTACTAGTCTTCGTTTCCATTGTTAGTGAATATATATGTACGTATTAAGCGACGTTTTTAAGAGCGTGAATTTAAAAAATGATTATATTTAGATACTGGCAGTATGTATGCAATGGCGTACTGAAAATCCCCGCAAGTCGGGGGTCCCTTTTGCTTTTGTTTATTTTCCATAAAATTTATAAGTAAAAAGATAATAGTATTATATGTTGTGGTTAATAAGGATTTTTTTTAATCTTTAGGTAAAATATAAAATAAAATGAACGGTTTCCAACTGTGGCAAACTCATTAAAAGGATTTACTTTAGCTGTTTTTATTGTTTTTAAAACTGAACTGAACATCCGAAACGACAAAATCTACGCGAGTTCTTAAATTATATTTTACGCTGAGCTATAACTCTGTCTCATGAACCGGTGACTAATAGGCATGTGTTCTGTTTAAAATATTATAATGCGTCGCCGGTTAATTTCTTATAGAAAACGCAATACTACCATATATATATATATATATATAATATGTGTGTGTGTGCATATACAAATTAACTTTTGTAAAAGAGGATCCCAGAAATTTACCGTTACGCCACTGTACATTTGTATTTTTTTATACATTTTATTTTGACCTAGGCTGGCAGACTGTTATGCAATTTAAACACAATACTCACACAAAATATACTTTTGTTTCTCACTTTAATTCTCCTTTTTCTTCAATGTTTTTTACTTGTTTAATTTAGATTTGATTGAATTTCTTACTCTGCCATTGGGTTCGGATAACTGGACAGTTTCAATAACCGGAAACCAGATAATTGACAATCTGCGTGTCAGTTGCAATATGTCTATTAGAAATGTAATGACGTTTAGCATGCCGACCGTACCTACAGCAATTTCCTTCTCCATGTCGGTCTAGTCCCTCTCGTGCGTTCGATCTCTCTTGCTGCCAACATGATTCACCTGATATGGGAAAACCTGTGCGATACACAAGAACGAGCGCTTATGGCTTTATGGTGTCGCGAAGACGGACACCTATTGATTTCTTTTTTACCTGGATGATAGATGTCAAAATCTCGAATTTTATTGGCCATTTTGCGCATGCCTCGTGATTTTGAAACGCATTTTATATTCAGGCGGATGATGGAGAAAAGGTTTTAATATAAGTTGGAATTTGGTCGGGGTTACAATTGCGAAGAATAAATCGCTAATTTGGCTTTCTCTCTCTCTCTCTCTGTAGAACATAGATTAGGGTATCCTAAAGTGCGTTCTGCCGTGGCCTACCAGATGGTCGGCACGATATGCAGAAAATTTTTGGGGAAGAATAATGGGGTGACGCGCCCATTTAACATCACGGCTATAAAAAATGGCCGCCCTTAGTATGCACAATTCGATAGAGACAACACAAAACTTCTAGAAGTAACATTGCAGCGAATAATTAAACAAGCAAGTGAAAGAAAATCGCCTAAGGTCGATATTTAAATTTAGCGGGTTTCAATTAACATAATTCGCTACTCTCTGATTCTCGGCCATCTAATGCGCGACTCTCTAATCCGCGATTCTTTGATTCGCAACTCTCTAATTCTCAAGTAACTCGGTAGGTTTTCAACGTTAACAATAGCCATCATTTTCGGAAGACCTTTACCTTACCCTTTTAATTGCGTACAGGCAGAGAAACAGGCAGAAAAAACAAAAGCAATAGCGGGTTCAATATCTATTGAAACCAACTAATAACTTAAAGAAATCAACATCGAGACTTAAAATACGCTTGGTATACGATACCTTTAATAGTTTAACGCTCGTATACAGAACAACATTAGTTAACTTGATAATGGTAAACAGGGCCTGTTATTATTAACCGAAGTTTCTCTAATTAGTGATGTGGCAAATTGTTCATAGACACAACCGCCGAACGAGTTGCTCTTTTATGGCAGGTGGGCAAAATCAGTCATTCGTTTAGTGAACGTCTTGGTGCCTGGGGTGGATTGTGCCGCTGAACCCTGGCAGCTAAGCATTCGTGGGCGATAGGATTCGGGCCTCCGAATGGGCAAGGACTTGCGCCCTCCGAAAATCCACGGTATGCGCCCTTTGAGAAGACCCAGTCCGCCCCTATTTGGCGCCCTCGTGTTTCAGACAATACATGTTTTAATTTGACGTTCAATGAAAACGTTGAAAATGCATTCAATAACATTAATGTTAGTTTTTTTTTTAAAGGATTTAGAAAGACATAATCATTGGTTTATGATAGAAATACGGAGATAGTAATTTTTACAACTAATATTTTCTAACCCTCGTGTAAATACTCCATGGATTATAGCTCCATCACGTTTAGTGTTAATTTTCAGGTCCGATATCGGATCTATATTAAACATTTTATTAAAGCTTTAAAAGTTCAGAATAATTCATTAATATGCCAACTTATGAATTAATTCGATTACAGCGTTAGAGAAACCAGTAGGCCGTTTTGGCGGAGCGATACATCTATACACATCGATGGTAAATGGAAGATTGAATTATTACTTTGGAATCATAAACACAAAAATGCATATTGTTGCCAAATATATAAAGTGAAATTATATACAATATTTGTTGCCAGATACGAAAAGTTAAATTATGTTCAGCAGTTGTAAAACGCCTAATAAAAGGAAACAACTTGGCATATTGACAATTTTAGAAATTGTGCATATTAAGTTTGTGTTACTTCGTATCCCAAGTGGCAAAAGTCCAAGAAGCCATTAATAAAACGAATAGATAGTATTTCTGTTGTTGAATCTAACAATAGCCTTCTACCTTTATTAAAATCTGACGGAATTTTTTTTTAAATTAACCTCAACAAAAACATTTTCAACTTCAAAAAAATTCTTGAAGTGGTCAGCTAGAGGTCAAAGTTTGGAAAACACTGACGTAAATAATGTCTGATTTAGCTAAATCTAGCTTCTTTTCAGCATAATGGGGAAACACCTTACCATAGAATAGCTAGATAATAAAATAAATGTATAGATTTAAAGCCAACTGTTGGCTATTTTACATCAACGTGAGAATCAAAACAACAGCAACCGGATTTGAAAAACTGGAGCGTAAGAAAAAAAAAGCGCTAAATAAAACAAACATCTTTAGGTTTTGGCAACTGTGCTTAAAATAGGCATTACCTATTATTGATTGCATCGTTCAATTAATCTACCTATCAGTCAATCTACCTGGCTCTGTCTATTATATTAGATTGGTAGTCTCTCGACTGGTACGATTTCTAAATTAATAGACCTCTCCACAATCCCATTATATGTCCGCCTAATTTCTCGCCAACTGGCTCAGAGTTGACTACTAATTTAGGAAATCAAAACGCTGATGTTTCCCATACTATTTGCATGGGCAGGAGTATATATTCCACGAATTGCCAAACTGTGTTTGACTTTAGGTTTACAACTCGCAGCAGTTGATAGACTAGGTAGAGGCTTCTCTCGAACCCCTTATCTCTCCCGGACAGGCCCTCTCCAGAACCTCTCCTCCTCCTCTCCCATTCCTGGCTTTCGAACGATCCCGGACATAGCTTCCGGGAATTACCGGATTGTCAAAGATAGCGAGCGCTTATATATCGTACACGCTGAGTAAAAGGAAATTACCAGAAAGTTAAGTAATCTTCCCTCGAATCTTTCCCCATTTTATGTTCCATTAAAAAAAGGGGAAAAAATCCCTAGGAATTTCAGAAGAATATGGATCCAGGGAAAATGTGATAGATCTAGGCGTTCCGAAAATCCCCACATGCCTCGTATTATCTTATTATCATCGCAATTTATTCCATTTTCTGTTTAAAATTTTTTTTATGAATTATGAACTTAAGCATAAAGTGGTAAAGCATTACTTTTAAATTCATTACTTTTAAATTCAATTAAGTGGTAAAACATTACTTTTGAAAAATATTATATTAAATCTTAATGCCGAGTTTAATGAAAGGTTTATCGCAACCGTTGTCATAAGTTGTTTCTTTTTAAATAATTATTTTTAATTTTCAAATAGTGTAAAGTGAATAGTTTTCTAGTCCGTTATCCCGGGTTTGATTTCTGGCTTGAATGTTGGAAGTTGTTTCCGGAACCGGATGTGATATGATATACTTGTTTGGCAATACGTCATTACTCGGAGGTCACTTCATCACTGCTATCCTCCCGGCAAACAATGGCTACCGCTAGAACGGCCTTGAAATTTCATTTCTTGTTTAACGAATGTGAGTAAGTCGCCCTCTAAGCTTTATGGTTAGCTATATTTTCCATCATTATACCCCTAATGCGAAAAGAAATGGAAGACCTGATGGTTCTGAGTCCAGACAGTAGTGTATTACATACTGACGAATCCTGTTTGGCATCAGTAAGAGATATATTAAAACCTCGTTTAGCGCAGCATACTTTTGGCTGTCCTTGCGTCGGAAAACATAATGAAACAAATAAAATTACATCTCTATTGATAAGAGAGGATGTAACTAATGATTCCATACACTCAGCACACCTTAACCAGCGAACTGATTTCAAATACTGCTTTGAAGATTTTGTTTTTCTAATAGAATTATTAATAATTGTACAATGATTATTAATTATATAATATTTATTAATAATATTGTAATCAAATGGTTAATATTAATTTTACAAGTATTGCAAATTAATTATATTTTGTTTATCTAACTCACAATAGCACTGAAGGGATTTGAAAAGTAGTATACGCCACACTATAAGCTCCAAAATCATTATCTCAATTTTACAAATGACGTCGCTTGAAAATGACGTCATAATTACGTCACAAATTTTTTGGGACCATTAATCATCTATACAAATTAACTTCAATCGCAGGTGACACTTCGGGAATAATATAATTTCATCTGAATTATTATTTCTTAATTTGCATTTTTATAGCATTAAAATTGCATTATTATATTTTTAATTCATTTAGATTAATGTCATTTTTTAAAGCTTTTAAAACTAATCTATAAAAATAAAATTGGTAAAGCATTATATCTTGAAGTTCTTATGACTGCACTGCCATTAATAATGTAACTTAATTTACGATGATGAATGTAGTTATGACAAGTCTGGCGTTTTCCGCAAGGGGACACTGCCAAGTAATTCTTTAGCTCTCTCAGCCGAAATTTATCGTCAACGCGTTATTAACTGGGGACAAGTTGGAAGGAACGCTTAAGAATTAATATCATTTTAAAAGCGTTCTTTCGTCGCTGATGCGTCCCTAAGCGGTTGAACAAATATAATACGATCGTATCGAAATCTTTGCGACGCCTATTCGATAGATGGGTCGGTGACGGGGGACGAAAATTTCGGCTCTTTTATCGGCAACATTTATCTGTCGATAATAAAATAAGCGAGTTTTCTGTGAATGGTTAAGTTGCTTTGCCGCAGAGAGGGATTTCCTATTGTTCGGGGTACTTCCAAAGTGGCGTTTGTGATTTAAGAAAATTGCTTTCTTGGCAGAGTCTGGAAACACTGTCAGATGCTATTTGACGCCAAGCATAAATTATGAATTTCTTATGAAATATGAAGAGACAATGAGTGGATAAACGGCCATTAATGGCAGCCAATGAAAACGGGCGAATTGGTGGTGTGCCCCTCCCCAATCCTCCTACTTCAGCTAAGACCCTCGGACCGCTTCACCCATTTGAAATCCTCACAATTCATCAACATGGAGCATCGTATAATCTTATATAGTCCAAATATATGTATACCAAGTATACACTATACTTACTGGATACCATACCCAGTGACGTAGTTTGGGGGGGGCCACCGGGGCGCAAAATTTCAATATTGTACTGGTGAGAGGGAGTGCTGAAGGGTTTTAGCTGGCTCAATACTTAACTTACCCCGGGTGCTGGTAACCCACGCTACGTCGCTGCTTATACCTTCCCATATTTATGGTTTGTTTGTTTGTTTGGCTTTTTTATGGCGCAAGAGCATCTGGGCTATACTGCGCCAAACATGGTAATACCCCCATATTTATGGCTGTAACCCACCCCTTTCCAGGAATATAGAATTCTGGTATAGAATACCAATTCTGGTGAACTTTTTTCTGGTTTTCTTATTAATAACAAGGATTGAGTTGCGGGAATTGTATTGCTCGCTTGTATTTCATGCAACCTTTCTTTTTCCTGCGTTCATGATTTTTAAACTTAATTCTGCGTAGAAAATTTGTAAGTGCTTGACTTGCGGAACATAAAGACATGGTCAACATAAACACTAAGCCCATCCCTGATGAGGTATGTCACACAAGCATGGATGTAATTACTTTCTAATTAACAACCTAAATAAGCTCTGCGCAATCTATTGAGCTTGTTAGTGGGCCCTCTGCAATCTATTGGAATATTTAGTACGTTCTCTGCAGCCTATTGAGGTTGTCTATGAGCTCTCTGAATCTTACTAGAATTACTAGTGGGCTTTCTGCAACTTATTGAGACTCTTAATTTGTGAAAACAGAGCCCCAACAGTAGATACTTTGTTTATTCTGTATAATCAACAACAACAACGGGATTATTAATTGGATTTATGCAATTTACTCAAGCCATTCGTAACTTTTTGCAGCATACTAAGATTACTAGTGGATTTCCTGTATTCAATTGAGGTTGTTAGTGGGTTATCCATACCCTATTGAGGTTGTTCGCGAACTCTCTGCAGCATACCAAAACCACTAATTAGTTTTCTGCGGTTTGTTGAGAAGGTTGCAAGGCTTCTTAGAGGCTACTGTGAACATTAGGGTGCGTACAGACATGCAACAGAACATCGTAGCGTAACATCCTGTGTTAGGCAATGATGTTACGGGACGAACATCGCCGCATATCACCAGTGCGTGACATCATTGCGTCCCATCAGTTCGTGCCGATGTCCAGTCTACACTGATAAAACGCTGTTGTTCGTAAACCAGTTTAAATACACGAACATGAGGTGCAACGTAGCCTCGTTACATTCCTTTGATGCGACAGGAAAACACAGACCACTGGTGAGACGCGGAAATGTTACGACATCGCCGCGTATCCCCAGTGCGTAACATTTCCGCATCCCACCAGTTGTAGGTGTTTCCCTGTCGCATCAAAGGAATGTTACGGCTACGTTGCACCCCATGTTCGTGTATTTAAACTGGTTTTAAATACACGAACAACAGCGGTTTACGAACAACAGCGTTTTGTCAGTGTAGATTGGATATCGGCGTGAACTGATGGGACGCAGTGATGTTACGCACTGGTGATACGCGGCGATGTTCGTCGCGTAACATGGGATGTTACGCGACGATGTTCTGTTGCGTGTCTGTACGCATCCTAAACGTGCTATCTTCAGCCTGTATTGGGCTGTCTGTAGCCTCTTTGTATGATTTCGAATGTAGTATGCATTTCACAACGTCCATCTATCAATTTATCTAATTCAATTATCATGAAATAACAGTACGGACACATTAAAATTAGGATAATGATTATAGATGTACTTAAAACTTAGCCAACTAATTAATATAAATCTATATTATGTTACTGAACATACAAAATATGGTTAGATAACATTAAGCTAAATGCATTTTTGTGTGCGCAGTACTCCTGAAAATGCATTTAATACGTCGCCAGTTCCAGTTTCATGCAGATTAACATATGAAAGGAAATTCTGCAGTCAGCGAAACGTGAGAATCATCCGCAAGTACTCAGGGAAAAAGAATTAAATATAGGGGAATTTTCTGAGATAAAAAGGGAAAAAACGTTGCCACACGATTCATTTTTCCCTTTTTCCTCTTTCAATATATCTAACGAAAGTTTCTACATATTTTTAGACACGTTTGGTGTAATCCATTCGCATAGAAGAAATGACTGTACTATTTTTTTTACGAAATCATCTTTTTTTTTCAATATACTATATCGGCAGTAAGTCATACAATATACCGGCAATTACTCAAAAATATCCAATAGTTTTGACGTTTTGTCTAACTTACTTCTTCTTCCCAGGATAGAACTTTCTGTCGCCTGCTTATTGGTTTTCCACAAAGAAAAGGCAACAGCTTGCGCGAGTTCTTTCAAAATTTAAAATGTTTCGAAATATTTTGAATTTAATTTTTGAAGAAAGGTGACTTCGTTTGTGGAGTTTCATTACATGCTGTAATTAAGATATTATATTAATGCACCAAATTATGTCTTTTTTTTTATAATTTTCTCTGATTGGATATGGTCTAGAATTCTAGCTACAAATACTAGCTTATTTAGCTATAGTGTATCTTGCACCGCGCTTTGTTTGATCTACGATTTCTTTTCTATCGCAATTACATTACGACTTTTTCCCATTAAGATATCAAAATAATCGTAGTTTACGTTTCTTTTTTCTCGAATTCTTATCTCTTTAAGCGTAACAGATTAGTTCTACAGGTCGGATGTCAACACCAAGATGATATATTGTGATTGGATACTAGCTCTGTTGTACTGTGCCACTATTATGACCTACAAATCGAATAGCATCTACCAGACGAAAAAAGAGAGAGGGGGAGGCAGGCAGACAATTTATTCGTGAAACGTAAGACGTTTAAGGGATGACCCCTCATTTACGGTGGAGAAAGATTTATACATCTAATATTTTTAGGCCTATTTTAGTAGGAAACGCATGTAAAGACTTGCTTTCTCTCATGCAAAAGCAGTGATAAGTCGGTAGAAAGTATAGTGTAGGATTGACCCTAATTCAGTGCCGGATTTATAAATGGGCAAGTTGGGCACTTGCACAGGGCGCAAAATGTCTAGAGGCACAAGAGGTTGCGGATTTATTTTTTTTTAATTGCAAATTTTTTCGCCCTGCGGTGGCGCAGTGTGGTAACGCGTTCTCCTATTGCGCGGCTAATCCGGGTTCGACTCCCAGCAGTGCAAAAAGAACGCTTACTCAGAGATCTCATAAAGATCGCACTGCTCACTGTAGTCCGGGGTTTGGTTCCCTAGGCCTTAAGAGGTTCGGATTCCTCGGAAAACAGTAGGTCCCGGCGCAGCATGACCACTGTAGTCTTTGAGCCGTAAAACCAAAAAGAAAGCGGAAGCATATTTTTTACCCTGGAATTCTGTCGGTCAGCTCTCCCGGAGAAGGCACCCTCCACACTTTTTTCCTAAATCTGAAATTCTGAAAAATTTCGTAAAACAGACCCTGCCCCCAAGGCCGGATCCAGGCAGAGAGCGTGCGCCCCCTGAGAATAATAAGTTTACATTAAAAATGATTATTTTCAAGTAAAAAATAAAACTAAACTTACAAGTGAATTTTCAAGCTTTGCGCCCTCACTGAAATTTTGTTCTGCATCCGCCCTTGCCTCCTCCCTCCCTCTCCCAATATCCAAAAAATCGTCGTGAAATAAACTAAATTTATTTATAAAAATATCATTATTATAATTTATAATAATGCACATAAGGTAGGCTAATCATAAATGTCGCCCCTTCCCTATCGTCTGCGATTTTTCGTCGAATTTGAGGGGGCGGAAGGACAGAGTTTTATTTTTTCTGCTAGTGCGGCTGGAGGTGGGGGCATAGGCGTATTTAGTTTCGAAGTCTATAAAGCTAACTTTTTTCTAGGGGACTGACCTATTTTCTAGGGGTCATATACCTCGTTTCTTAGAAGAAATTTTCTTGGGGGTTAGCCCCCTAGTTACGCCAATGGAGGGGGGGCGACAAAAATCGTTGTGCCCAGTGCGCATCGTACCCTAAATCAGGCTCTGCCCTAGTTTGATCAACATTTCTCATTCTCATTTCACAGATGACAATTAACCTATTGCGCATGCTTATGTTATGGATACGTAATCTGATGGAACAATTTGGGATATCATACCTACAGGTCTAAACGAGCTCAAAAGCTTCACCTATTTAGCCTTCAGTTTATAAAATATACTACGTTTGAAATTCTACTACACAACTCTAATATTTTTATACACTTTATAGATGACAACAATGTATTTAGTCTAAAACGGTTTGGATGGTATGCTGTATTTATATATTGATGCATTTCTGAATTATTTCAAATTGATATAATTATATACTTGAATAATATCGAATATATTTGTGTATATACTCGACGTTATTTAAATTCATAGATTATTTAAATTTTCAAAGCCAATGAGTGTTAACTTCGATCATAGCGCGCATTTCTACTGCGCAACTGGCATCGTATAAAAGAGGTAAAAATTGCGGACGGTTTATTTTTTCTCGTTTTCGGCGTTGCAGTTCCCTGGAGACGCAACCAGTAATGACGTTGGGACGTTGTCGAAGACCTTATAGCCAATTGGAAGACTTCGAACAGGGTCGCATAGTTAAGATGCGTGAAGCTGGCTGGTCTTACCGAAGAATAGGCCGCCACCTACATCGCGTACGAACACTGCTATGCAAATGGTTGCTGCGAGGAACTCATCGGCAGAATGAAGGCTCTGGAAGGCCAAGGTGCATGGATGCGAGGCAAGGTCGGTTGGTTGTACAACACTACCGAGCTGATCCTATGACATCATTGTCCGCCATCCAACGTGCTACTGTCTCTTCCATACCACCCGTGGCACCTTCCACCATCTCACAACGCTTGGCTGAGGTGGGGTTACACTCACAATGGTCCCAACCACCCTTTGTTTTACAGAGGTACACAGCTATTACCACTAGAGTGATGGTGTGGGGTGTTATCTCATACGACAGCAGAAAGCACCTAGTCAGCCTGCCTACAACTTCAACAGTTCAGCGATGTGCTGATGACATCCTGTGGCCATTTGCGCTGCCCTTCGTAACACGACAGCCTGGAGCCATTTTTCATCAAGGCAATGCCAATGCCCCCCCACCCTCATACGGCTGTATCTGTGAGCAGCCTCTGTACTGTTGATACTCTTCCTTGGCTAGCTAGGTCATTAGATCTTCCGCCAATCGAACATGTACGAGACATGGTAGGCCACCAGATTCGGGCACCGCGAAATGTCGCAGATCTGGAGCAGCAAGTGAGAAATGCCACTTTGCAACTTTGCAACAATACAACTTTGCCGCAGGATCGCATTAGGAAACTTTATTATTCCTTACTAAGACGTATGGAAGCATGCATCGTAGCCGGGTGGGGTTTCACCAACTATTGATTTGAACATTCATTGCCATTTAATTTTAGTCATTAATAGGTCTTACGGCCTTGGATTTTTTTATCATTTCCTTCCAGTACTTGTTGTTTGGTAATTGGCAGTTGGCCATGATTTTTATCATTTCCTCCTTGAATAGCATTATTTAATGGCTCGAAAAATTTCATTTACTTCTTTTCGCTTCATGGTATGAATAGCAATTGTAAAATTTCTGTAGGCTTTCTCTGCAAACCACTACATGACAAGCAATACCAACAAACAAAATTATAAGCCAGAGATATTTACAAGATGTAGTACACGCTTTCCATAATTTCGTACATGGCATGGTAAAAGTGTGACCCTGTTCCCATGGTACTCGCGCATTTTAATTTAACTTGAAGCTTACCGTCCTTTCTCTCATCTAATTTTGTTTCCAGGTGTGGGTTTTGAAAATTTTACGTCTTATTATTTTTCTTCGTTCTCCAACAATGATATTGCATTTCGAGTCAAAGCCCTCAATGAGCGACCAAGCTCTAATATTTGTTTATGGCCGACATTGGATAACTTTTCGTTAAATGTGAACTAAGGTTGTCGGTAGACATTGAAAAGCCATGATTATAGTCAAAATGTTCTTCGTCTGAACCTCATTAAATAATGTAATATAACTAATGAAGGAGAACATGGATGCTATTAAATTATTCATATCTTTTGGTTAATATCATTTACTATACGTCCTAAGAATGAAGAAAGCCTAGAGATATATTCAGTAAAATTTTATTTGTAACGGATACATGAAAATCCTTATTGAATTATATATTTTCTATTTCAGCAATTTCTTGAGAATATCTAAATAAGAAATAGTAAATCTACATTTAAATTTTCAATAGCGTACTTTTTATCTGTAACGTACTGTGTAACTACAGAATACTGTATAATTACAGCATACTGTATAATTACACCATACTGTATAACTACAGAATAATGTATAACGACAGCATACTGTATAATTGTAGAATAATGTATCACCACAGCATACTATACAACTACAGCATAATGCATAACTTTAGCATACTGTATAACCATAGCATAGTGTATAACTTTAGGTTCGTAAGCCACGAGTTTTTCTGGGTACTTTACCCAAGGCGTAGTATTCAGATGAACTGATAAGATTACGGATATTATTATCATAAGGGCCAATCAGCAGGCATATAAACTGCTGAACTCAGCAGTCTTGCATAACTTCATGCTTCCAATTCATGAGTTTATGTGTGCACTGCGCCCTGCACACTAAACTTCTGCGCTAGCACTTGTTCATAATTAGGCTATAGGGAACGTTGCTATAAGCATCCACTTCCTTTGACGTAAGAAACAGTAGTTTGCAGTTCATTAATGACTTCGGTCTTGCATACTGTTGTCAATTTACCAACCGTTGTTGTCAATTTACCAACTGTTGTTGTCGAATAGTCCAACGTGTTTATAAACAAATGTTTAAAGTGCATCTATATAACAAATTCGAAAAAAATGCAAAAAGTGCTAGCAGTGATTGGGTACGTATGCACAACCAAATTAAAAACCAACCAAAACACAACTGTATGCGCCTTTGTGCTTTAGTGGCTATCATTACAATCTTTGGAATCACTATGTCAGGCCCGATTCTCAGAACGCTTTTGTATGCAGCTTTATGGTGGTTTTGAGGTGCCACATTAAGCAACAAGGCCCTTGCCATATAACCCGTTGGACAATATTAGAATATATATATATCCAACAACAATGTCAATCAATCAACGTTTATTGGCGTAGTGATACCGACGCCGATGGTAGGTTCCGTGGGTTCAGGTCCCACCGAAGGCAGAAATATTTATTTTCTTTCGAACGTTTCACCATCTAATCACGCCATACCATCGGCGTTGGTATCACTACGCCAATAAACGTTGATTGATTGACATTGTTGTTTGATTTAATCTGCGTAGTGTTCGATTTATATAAAATAAATATATATATATATATATATATATATATATATGCATGTGAAAAAAAACATTGCATACAACGAGCATTAATTGCATTTTATTTCGTTTTAAGGTATCGATCAGTTGTGTTTTTCGAATGTTCTCACTTGAGAAGCGATTTCTAAATTTCTGTTTATATATATCTTTGTCAGTTTACGTCTTTGTTAGTTTATATATTTGTTAGTTCACGTATTTGTTAGTTTACGTATTTGTTAGTTTATGTATTTGTTAGTTCAAGTATTTGTTGGTTTATGCATTCATTAATATACGCATTTCTCAGTTTATATATTTATTATTTCACATATTTGTTGGTTTACGCATTTGTTGATTTACGTTTTTGTTGGTTTTCGTATTTGTTGGTTTTCGTATTTGTTAGTTTACGTGTTTATTAATTCACGTATTCATTAGCTTATGCGCTTGTTAGTGTACTCATTTGTTAGTTTAATTATTTATTAGTTTACGTTTTTGTTGGTTTTCGTCTTTGTTAGTTTACATTCATAAGTTAATTGGAAAGAAAGGAAAGAGAGTTTCTGACGCATTGAGATGAATCCTTTGCAAAGAGAGCTTAACTAAGCATAGTTTAAAATGTATCTGTATTCTGTTCGTCTCTTCTTTTTTTTCCTCAAAAGAGTTACAAAAAAATTTTGAAATATTCCATTGAAAGAAATCAGTTGAACAGGAACTGACAACGGGAACACACAGTGAGTGCCCCGCCGATTTTGATGAATTTTTTGATGAAAGTAGAGCCAAAATAAGGAAATACGTATCTCGATATTCGTGCCAATGCGGCTTATTTCCAGAGACATGGATTTTTAAAGATTTTGCATCCGATATATGAGCTTAAAATACGACATCCTTTGCAAGCCAATCGATAGCTTAGTTGGTAAGTTACCGGCCTAGCGCTTCGTGTTTTTGCGTTCGATGCCCGCGGAAATCGGTCACTTCTTTAATTTTTTAATATGTATGCTTTTTACATATTTATTTATGTATTTTTATTAGTAAAAATACTTTGCTTACAATCGGATTTTGTTCATAAACTTACTTTAATAAAATTCATATTTATGTAATTAAGTTAATTGTACGCTTATTGCCAGTGATAATTTCTACTCGAATTTTAATTGTTGATTATTAAAAAGTTTTGGTGTAGCCATCCAGCCTGTTATGTAGTTAAGTAGATCCAGCACACTTTAATAATGTTTTTACAAATGACGACGGCACCTGTTCTTCTACTGTTGAAGTAATTCCACCTCATTGTACCCCATACTGTCAACCTCGTGATGTGTACTTCTTCCGTCAAGTAAAAAATTTCATTAAAAGGTTACAAAATTGTGTTGAAATCTTACAAGAAAATAGTCATTTAAACACGCGAGCAGATAGATGCTTTGAAGATCCATTCACTTATTTATAATCAACTTTCGGCGCCGAATTTTAAGAATACATTACAGTACTCTTGGTTTGTTGCAAAGTTAACAAACGAAAGAAGCGTTTTTGAAAATGTAGATGGTATTTGTTTTCCAGATGATATTAGACAAAGAAAATCAGTTGTTCGAACAATTCATTTATAAAATGCTCACGTTGTAGAATTTTTTTATGTTTTTATTGTTTTTATGATAATTATCATCCAAAACTGTGTACCAGTAAACAATTCCGACACCTCCGATAGTGATACACAAAAAATATGTTCACGTCAGTCAGTTTTAAAATAAAATTGATTGCATTTTATAAAATAAAATGTTTCTATATAAATAAAATGCACATAAATGAGATACACATAAAATGTTTATATGTTATAAAATAAAATATTACATACTAAAAATACATTTTTCAATAGATAAATATATTTAAAAAAATATTAGGCGTAATAGATGCTAATAGAGGATGACTGCAAAGGCTAATAATGACAAAATAAGACGAATTAACGCAGTTTTCTTTTTTATTTAATGGAATTGTTAAAAGTTTTCAGAAAAAAATCTTTCCATCCTTAAATAAAACAAAACTGCGTTATTGGTGTAATTTCATCCCTTCACAGGTTGACAATGAGTACGCAAATTTTATAAAAGTTATATTCACATAAAAACTTACAGCTAACTCCTAAACTTTTTGTACCTTTACAACTCTTCAATTAAAAATTAAAATTCGTGTAAAAATTATAACTGCGAAAAATAGTAGCACAGAATTAAATATGTAAATATGAATTTTATTAAAGTAAGTTTATGAAAAAAATCCGATTGTAAGCAAAGTATTTTTACTAATAAAAATACATAAATAAATATATAAAAAGGATGCATATTAAAAAAATGTAATCGATTTCCGCGGGCATTAAACGCAAACACACGAAGTACTAGGCCGGTAACTTACCAACTAAGCTACCTATTAGTTTGCAAAGGATGTCTTATTATAAGCTCATATATAGGATGAAAAATCTTTAAAAATTCATATCCCCGAAAATAAGCCACATTGGCACGAATACCGAGGCACGTATTTCTTTATTTTGGCTCTACTTCCATCAAAATCGGAGAGGGCCCTCACTGTGAGTTCCTTTTGTGAGTAAATTAAATAAAAATGTGGTCTGAAATGCTCTAGAAATGGAAAATTAGATCAAAAGGAATAATAACAGCGAAACCTTTGACTGCCATTCGGAAACAAAGCAAACGAATTTTAAACTTTAACAAATTAGAATAAAAAAGAAACTATTTTTAAGAGAAAAGTGCTAATCCGCGTTAAATCATGAACATTATTTAGAATAATACTCTTCCGAAATTGCTGCGTACATTTTTAGTAATTTTAGGTGAAACTTTTATTTAAAGTATGACTTCGAAATTAAATGAAAACACATACTTTGGATATTGTATTCCTGTTTTAATGACAGTTCTCACCTGTGAGAAATGTGAAATAAACAATGAAACCTACAGGAAACGAAGCAAACTGATAAGAAACTTAGTAATAAAAGTATCGTGAACAGTTATTCACGATATGACAGTGGGAAGCGATAAAATGGAAATGAATACAGAAATAAAATTCATGTTAAAGGAATCTTGGATAAAAATGACCGTTGGATGCTGGAGGATGAATCAGGCTTGGGTATAGGGAATAGGATGGTGGTGAAGGTCAGCTTGCGGTCCAGACAGATACTATCTCAAAAAGGGCGCCAAGAAAAAATTCATTGAATAATAACGTGGCAATATAAATGGCGCAGGAGTCATATATCGTTAGGCCGTAAAAATCGAAGAGGAAATTTAGGGAAGGCGGGACGAAGAAGGAGGCTCCGTAAGGTCGAACGGGCAAATGAAACCGCAGGTCGAGTGGTCGGTGAGATAGGAGGAAAGGACGTGATTGGAAGTGAGAATTGATCAAACCTGAGATTTTTTAGAAATACGTTGATGGAGGTGAGGGTTATTTACGGATGAGGAAGGTGATGGGAGATTTTTAGAGAGGATAAGAGATCTGATCCCTATTGAGAAAGGTCAGAGGGAGAAGAGGGTCTGATCTCCATTAGAGGTGGTCGGAAAAGGAGCGGATCTGCACTTCGAGGTGAAGGGTCGTGATAGAAGCCGTTGATGAGAGAGAATTGGTCGGTTACAAGTATGATTGTTTAAACGAGCGAGGGCCCTAAAACGAGAAACCTTAGACGTGGGAAACGTTGTTCCCAGACCCAGCGTACGAAGATTCATACGTATTTGGCTTTGGCTGTGAGAACTGGAGCAGTAGCACCTGATCCGTTTTTTCCGGGCGCATAGGAGGGAGCAGACGATTTCCTGGAGTCACCTTTGCCGGGAAAGTTTTCCCGATGATTTCTCTTGGAGTCACATTTGCCGGACCAGCCCGAGGCTATTTTTTCCGGAGCCACGTCGTCCCGGATCGATTACCCGCAGGTTTTCTCCTGATCGTCGAATGGACGGATGTAGATGGATGGTGGGCGGAACCCGTGTAACGTGAGTTTGTTTCTCTCTTTGTCCTTGATATGAGGTGTACCGCAGTTCTGTAGGAAAGGGATAGTTTGTAGAGTCAGGCCTCGAGTAAGATAAGCGCGAATCAGGGAAGATAGTGTTAGAGTTTTTTTTTTAAATAGTACAGAAAACCCTTTTATTTGTGTAAATATTTGTATTGCATTTTGATATTGCAACAATATGGCATATATCCATTAGGTGAAATTGGTGTTTTACAGTAGGTGTTTATCTTAACTGTATCGATTTTAACGAGCAATCACGGCTCAAACCTATAAGAACGGTGCTGCCATGCAATGAGCGTGAAAGCCTTCGTATATTGTAATTACAGCTCCAGATACACAGACTATATCAGACGCAGTTCATTATTGTGTCCCAACGTTTATTTGTATACTATACGATAATGCTACCCTTTCAATAGTAAGATTATATTAAAGATTGTTATTGTTTTCAAGTAGCCTTATGTCTATCTTAGCGCCTGGTTATTCACTGGTTGTTTACAGGTAAAACGCCAGCTAATAGTATAATCGTTTATACCACAGTCGTTTAATGACTAGAGTGAACTAGTCATTCGCGATAAAAGCTCTAAACTTTTATAAATTGCACATGGTATTTCACAATAATTTTCAACACCTACGTATAAACAAGCTCAAACTAGAGCTATTTTTGTTTAGGAGAAAAAGAGACGCCGTCCTCATCCTGGATTCGAACCAGGGTCCCTTCATTGAGATTGGAGTGTGACAGCTATACGAACGAGGATAGGAACAACGCTCTCTTTCTCCGTATGTAAGGTAACATTACTCTTCACCAGGAATAACACCATTTCCAAATAATGATCAACACCATTATTTGGCAATTGTGTTATCCCTGTGAAGGGTAATAATATCTTGAACATGATTGTTTATGAGATGCATGTATTTAGGTGCCGTTTATCTTGAAAGCTGAACATCAAAAAAGAAATTAGCGAAGTCCTGTGAAAAAAAAATGTCATATTCAAAATCAGATACCTCGTTGATTTAAGTGCAGTAGGTGCATTCACATAGCTTACCATCAGGACAGACGATGGAGGGGGGCGGGGCGGGAAGAAACGTTAATATAACAAATGTAATTGGTTGGGGCCTGATATGCTAAACTGCCTGTGGGCTCTTAAATCCTGGCGCTGGCTCTGAACACCGTTAAGCCAGGTTCGCCACCTAACGAGGAAAAAAAATTACCGATGAATTCTGCTTTATTGGGGAATGATTTCCTAGGTCTGGGGGATTGATTTCCAATTCATGTGCCATTTCCTCGGGAAAATGTAGGACTACATCAACCCGGGTTGCACTTCAAACGGTGTCTGGAGTGCCTGCTGTTTCTCTGCTCGCCGTAGTCCGGGGTTTTGTTGTTTTGGCCGAAGAGGTTTGGATTTCTCGTAAAACTATGGATTCCGGCGAACTGTGACCTTTGCCAAACTTGAGCCGTAAAAGGGCAAGCAAAATCAAGCCCTCTTGGTTTAGTCGTACTGACCAATTAGTTGTTTGCGTTTGCATAATTTTCAATAGCGTTAAGTAGCGTCCTAAAATTCTAGGCCGACGCATCAGCCGCCATTTTGTTGTACACTTCCGGTTTCATAACAACGTTTACCATTGGAAAATTAATAATCCATTTTTTTTCTTCTTACAGGGTCTGTAGTAAATCTGAACATCCTACGTTTATTCCTCGATTGATTTGAACAATTTGCAGAGGCACTACCGCCCACTTCACCTTATTTTATTAAAAATAACACACTTGTAAATCACTCAACTTTAACGCAGCAGTGAAGAGGATCACGTGATATATGACAACAAAATGACGGATGCGCCAGCTCCTTTTTTAGGAGCTTTAGTGTTAATAATAAAATAAAAATTTTACTTAAGATAAGGATGATGATAAAGGATTAAGATAAGGATAATAAAGGATGATGATAAAGGATTAAGATAAGGATAATAAAGGATGATGATAAAGGATTAAGATAAGGATAATAAAGGACGATGATAGAGGATTAAGATAAGGATAATAAAGGATGATGATAAAGGATTAAGATAAGGATAATAAAGGATGTTGATCGTTTGAGACAAAGATGATAAGAAAATATGAATGATGATGGCAATTGTGCCTGTAATCTATTAGTCTAAGAGCAAAATTATTTTTCCTATTTTTTTGGGTTTTTAAAAAAAGTAAATTATGAGTAAATTATGTTTTAATTTAAAATTGAAGTCAAAAACCCATATTTCTATATTATTTGAAAAATACAACCACCTTCAATTAAAACACAAAATTGAATAAGCTATAGACTTAATCTTTTAATTTTTTTATAAAATTATATATTAATTTAATTAGTTTATATGGTTGCGTGTGTTATTATTTTTAATTGAATTTTGAGTTTCTAATGCAACAGAATGGAAGTGAAAACCGAGAACTGAAATATGTTTCATGCTGAAAAAAAAACAAGAAAAAAAAACTCGAATTTCCTGGCAGAAATAGCTAAAAACGTGATTTTAAATAGCGCTTTGAAAGCCAAAGCTAATAAAGGTATTTTCAAGAGCTTTCGAAAAATGGCAGAAATGGTAGCGTATAATCCGATTTGCATGCTTGGGTCGCGAAAAAGTGTTCCGTAAGATTTCGATTGGGTATTCTAACATTTCCTTTTGATCTGCTTTGAATGAGGAAAAATAAAAAACTTCAAAAAACGTAAAATCGCATGGGACTTAGAAATAGTCACCTTTTGCACTTCTTTCCACGAAGCCTTCAGGTGTGATAATGTACTTAGAAACACGTAAACAACGTACAACTTTGTAAACAACGTACAGTTGTTTACAATCTACGCTGCTCATACATCTGTCTTGTTTAAATGTCGAAAGTACAGAATGCGAATGCACATATGCATAACAATTCAAATCTAATGGTATGGTGGGGGGGGGACTCAAATCGTTCTTGGGACTCAAGTGGCTTTAAAGAAGACTATGGGATGCGGCCTCAGAGCAAATGTGTTTTGATATCCAATGGGGGTCTGGAGACCCCTGATCCCATTCTCTTCTACGCTAATGCAGATGCTGAGGCTCGAAAAAGCGGCGACCAATCGTACTCTCCAGACGAGAGTAGTAAGCGCCCTTTTCGAAAATAACAACCTATAGTTCGTTCGCGGAAAGTTGACCAATAAAATCGTTAGAATTTACGGTAGTTGACGTCATAAACTGGCTAGTTCCTTACAGAAAGGATGTCATTTCAGAACTGAATTTTAGCGTAGATAAACGTTCGCTAAAAGCCATGTCTGTAATGACGTCCTCCCCTCTGCTGTAATGAACTAGCCCGTTTGTGACGTCAGCTTCCGTGAATTCTAAAGGTACCATCGGTCAACTTTCCGCGAACGAATTATAGGAACCTAGTAGAAAGATATTTCTTACTCGGTGACTATAAAAATCTAGTCGCCAGTGGCTATAGGAATTTTCGAACCCGCATTTGATTATTCACAATTTAGAAACTTTTGCGTTTTATCTCTGTACTAACCTTATTCTTTGTTACACTGGTACCAAAGTATTTAAACTGTAGCATTCTTTCGAATTTAACTTCGTAAGCTCTTTCACATATCCCGGTATTTAATTTTTTCTCAAGTGTTGACTATTTTTGTACTTAAGAATTTCGACACCAATTTTGAGCGCAAACAAGAGATTTTAGGTGTAGGAGATATGGTCTCCTTTAGGTGTAGGAGATATGGTTTCCTTTAGGTGTAGGAGACATGGTCTCCTTTAGGTGTAGGAGATATGATCTCCTTTAGGTGTAGGAGACATGATCTCCTTTATGTGTAGGAGATATGGTATCCTTTAGGTGTAGGAGATACGGTCTCCTTTAGGTGTAGGAGATATGGTCTCCTTTAGGTGTAAGAGACATGGTCTCCTTTAGATGTTGGAGATATGGTATCCTTTAGGTGTAGGAGATATGGTCTCCTTTAGGTGTAGGAGATACGGTCTCCTTTAGGTGTAGGAGATATGGTCTCCTTTAGGTGTAGGAGATATGGTCTCCTTTAGGTGTAGGAGATGTGGTCTCCTTTAGGTGTAGGAGATATGGTGTCCTTTAGGTGTAGGAGATATATATGTTAAGGCACTCCGGGCTCAACGTAGGGACTCTAGTTCAGCTCTGGATTCGGGACAATGGTTCTTTTTCTCCTATACCTAAAAGCTCTTGTTTGAGCTCAAACGCGGGTGTCGGAATTATTAAGTACAATCAGTTCTCCAAGAAAACTCACAAAAAACTCACTCTTGTGGCTTTGTGTGTTGACCATTATTTGGCAATTGTGTTATCCCTGAGAAGGGTAATAATATCTTACAATCCAATTTTTGTCTTGTCATTTTTAATTTCCAATCCGAGTTTTTTTTGCGCCATTTTTGAATTGTGGAAAGTTTGTCTGTCGGTCCGTCCATATTTATTTATTGGCATATTGAAACCATGTCGTCCGCAAAAGTTGGACACCAAATGGTTTTATTATAAATTTTACCACCTACAGAGGGTTAAGTTGGTTTTTTTTTTTATTATAAAAGCTTCTATAATTAAATAGTATCGTTGAAACGGCATCTCATTGTCTTTAGCGCCCCCTATTACACATGAAATTCAATTTAGAAGTGTTAATAAATTTTTACTTTTTATTTGATGTTTTTTAATGTCAGTTTTACTAAGTTAACGATTTTTGAGGAAATGTGGAGTTTTCTATGAACTTGAGATTTTTCACTTTTTTAGACGCTATCATATGCTTGTTTAAAATCGAAAAGTATTTGGTGGATTACTAAGTAATACTATATGTATAAGATTTATTTAGATGAAAAAGTTCACAAACAGTCACAATTATAACTAAGATTTGTTTAAAACTATTTCGGATTGAAGTAGCTCCTGAAAGTAGCTCTTTTTCTCTGAACTGAAACGCATATTTTGAAGGAAAGGGGAATGGTATACCCGGTTTTTATCAATGTGGCCAATTTTTTCATAAAGGCTATAAATAAAATTGTAGAATACCGCTATGATTCGTATAGACTTTTCCAATATATATATATGTAAATAAAACTCCTTCAATAGAGCGAACACTCACAGGACAGAAAACTTTGTTCATAAAAGGTGGGTAACTGTGAAAAGGTAGTTTTTATGGTGGAGGAATTTCTTGCTTGGAAATGTTCACCCGACCGCGAAAACTAGGTGACCATATCTGTGAGGTGCCTGCTAAGAGGGTGTTTGCTGTATATGCCTGCATTTTACAATCGTCATGTGAAAATCTAATATCGTTATATCATTTGTGCTGGCTATTCTCTTTAGCAATTCTTAAAACAAGTAAGCTTCACTGCATTTCCGCAATATGGATTGTTGCCAATATCAAGCGATCGGTCATCCTGAAATTCGGCATAGTTTCCTGCATAGTGGCTCAGAGATAGCTTAGCCTTAACTTCATAGTCAAGCAGCTGTATGATAGTTTTAAATGTGGACAAATTATAGCTTAAAAACAGAATAAAATACTGTTTCGTTTAAAAGCTTAAAACGATTGCCCTTTCCCTAACCCCCCACAGAGAGAGAGAGAGAGAGAGAGAGAGTGTGGAGAGTAAAAGTGCAGCGACTGCGTGTCTAAATTTACAACTAGCACCCAAGTAATTCAACGGATATGGGCATACAGCCTTCGGGTAAGCTGGCTTGAGTTCGAGTTCCCATAAACTTGATTGCGTGTTAATGCGTTAGGGGTTCGAGGTCACTTTAAGTCGTCTGTCTCGACCCAAACGATCCATAATACAGTCTTACAACGTAACATGTAAAAACACACACCCACTTTTCCTACTTAACTAAAGGAGAAATGCAGTAGTGTTTGGAAATTGATCGCATAAATTAATCTCTGTCGATTTCTGCTAGAGACTAGTTCACTCAAATAGAGTTAGTAGAGTTAGGTGCTAACTTGAACCAAAATAACGTTGATGCGATAGAAATTCATTTCCGTGATATACTTCAAGGGGGTATCTACTAAATTTTCTACGATTAATATATTAAATTTAATAGATGGTGAACTATCCACATTTTTAATATCATATATATACCATGGTTATTTAGTATATATTATTAATTCTCTTCAGCAGACAGATATGCTGAGCATAGTGGGCATAATAGTCACTAATGCAAAGTAAATGGACGTTTGCTACTAGTTTTCCATTCTTGAGTAAGGCTAAGGAAATGTAGTCAAAATAACCATTGTCTTGTAACGTTACAATTACAAAGAACATCACTTGTAGCTCCATTCTTTCTTGCGTGTGATAAAACCAACTATTTCTTTCTGGATGGTTCTGGGTTCGAGTTCAGATATGCCTGGATGCTTCGGACAGTTCCGTGAGCTATCTTTTATTGTGAATCTCAAAACAAGCTGAACTCATGGTTTTATGTCCAGAATACGAAAACCACGCTAGAGAGCAGGGTTTCTCATTAAGATTTCGTGGGACCGTGGGGTTCTACCCCAGTTTACACGGGGTTCCCAAAAAATAACAATTAAAAAAAAATCGTACTGCCTACACTACAATGCCGTGGGCTTTAGATATAATGACTTTTGTGTAGGGGTTCTCGGATACCTGAAAAATATTAAAGTATTCCCGAACTCTAACTATTATCCAGGGGTTCCTACATGGGCAAAGTCTTGAGAAAGCTTGCTAAAGCTTTCATCACATTTATCAATAAACGAACGTGCAGCGCATAGGTAACGCGTTCGCTTATCGAAGCGTTCACGCGGGTTCCTTCACAATGATTACATAGAACACTTGCCAGTTGTTGTTTTTTTCTGTCCACTCGGATTTACAATTTTGCCGCCCCTTCCTGCCCGTCCGCCCCACAATCAGCAGTAGAAACTTAAAAAATTTTACATTCAATATACGCCAAAAACTTTTCTATTGATAGGGCTTTCGGATGGCTGAATCTACGCCCAGCACTACGCCCAGGGCTGGCCCGTGGTTTGTGACGCCCCAGGCAAAATGATAAAATTCCGCCCCTACCAAATAAATATTGTCTTCCATTTTAAAAAATATACTAGCAAAAAATGATTTATAATTTGATACCGCCCCTCAAATTTTGGCGCCCTAGTCCATAGCCTATTGGGAAATATGGCACTGTGTTGTCTCCTGCGGACGGAGGTTTGGTTTCCTAAGAAACAGAGACTGGGATTCCTCGGTAAGCTATGGGTTCCGTCACGGCTTGACCTTAACTGTCCTTGCGATATAAAATACAAAAAGAGACCCTCCTTTTTTCATATACAAACCAGCCGTGTTTCACATCCTTCACTAATCGAATCACTGAACGAATGTACTCGTTCATGATACATGGGCAAAACCGTTCACTGCTTCCTTCAGTGAACGGTTTGGCACAGCTGTAATATAGATACAGTATAACTTGCGTAAAGTGACCACCTTTAGGCCTTGACTGCAATGGTCACCATAGGCAGACGATCACTATGCACAACGGACTTAGGTATAGACATGGCTAAGTCCTTACAATAGTGCAGTCCAGATGGTTCGTTTATCAAGGTGGTCGCATTACGAGGCTATACTGTACTTATAAACACATCGAATACATTCGTGTCCTTTTCGAGATGTTGTTTGCTCATAAAAAATTCTATTATTGTCAAACTCTGAGCGGGGATTTGAAGTGGGGAGGGTGTCCCATCGTTTTTCGGAAACAATTTGTGAATAGATTTTATTTTTTTCCTGGGCTTCGCTCGTCAACAAATTCTTTTCGCCGAAGGGACTCGAGTATCTACGAAACAGTTTTGGTTGTTTGCTTCCAAGAATATCAAATCACGCGATGTTGTTTGTGGAAAAATTTAGGCCATTATTTAAACCGGCATGCAAGTGGGAAAGTTTTATGGAACAAAAAAAGGGAGAATTATATTATTCTTTCTCATATTTACAGTTTTTCGAACGTCAGTTCTGTTTACCATATTCCTTGGAACACATTTTCTTATAAAAGGAGCCCTTTTCCGAAATATAATTTTATTGCAATTTCGCACAAAACGATATTTTTAGATATTTTCCTGTCTATTTCACGTAGAAATGTTAGTTTTGTTTATGGCGTAAAGATTTAGAAATGTCTGAGAAATTAGATACCCCTAACGCCTAGGAAATTTAAACCCCGAGCTACGGAGCAGTAGAAAAACCCAACTACCATCTGGATTCAAACCCACGTCTCCTGTATGGTAAACAAGTGCGCAACCACTGAGCCACTGTGGAGTGCCTTAAAGTGAGCTCTGTTTGGTTGGATTATAGAAAAAGTTATATCAAGGGTTTATATAAAGGAAAAAATTATATCAAGGGTTTATATAAAGGAAAAAATTATATCAAGGGTTTATATAAAGTTAAAAATTATATAAAAGTTTTGTATAAAGTGAAAAATTATATCAAGTGTTTACATAAAGGAAAAATCATATCAAGGGTTTATATAAAGGGAAAAGTTATATTATAAGATATTTATAATTTATTAAATATATTTATTATAAGATTTATATAAAGGGAAATGTTATATCAAGGGTTTATATAAAGAGAAAAATTATATCAAGGGACGTTTATAATTTTAAATAATATTGACTCTGTATGTGTGCGTGGATGAGGGAGAGGGGCGAGTACAGCGTATTGCTATAATAATGATGATAACTGTAAAAATAGGCCCACTATCTTATGCAGCACCTTAGTAACATAAAAACCTGAATAACGCGGAAAATTGACCACTGGTCCCGTTAGAATTTGCGTGAGCTGACGTCACAAACAGGTTGGTTCATTGCAGTGGAGGGAAGAACGTCATTTAATAATTGGTTTTAAGGGCAGACAAACTTGCGCGAAAAACTAGTTACGAAATGACGCCCTTCCCTCTACTGCAATGAACCAACCCGTTTGTGACGTCAGCTCCCGTGAATTCTAATGGTACCACTGGTCAATTTTCCGCGAACGAACTATACACGGTAGGAAGACTTGGGGACTTGGCACTGCTTGTCCAAAGTCTACACCGTCAAGCGCAAGAATACGTGGTGTAAATAATAATAGCCCTGGTAATGCAAAGGTCAAAGAATTATAAAGGTGTACAAAATATCGCATTCTATAAATAGAATTCAGTAGATATTTGAGTGCAAGCATACAGCAGCAACTCTGATATATTGACTAATTTCTTAAATTAGAACATGTTTTTCATAATAGCCAGAGAACAAAAGAAATCAACCACGCTTTGAGGACAAACTTGGACCACCGACCCCTGGATTGCTGTTCGAGATATACATAGTAAAACCCCCCTATAACAATATTATACGGACCGAGAAAAATTATCGTTGTAGAGGGAGTCATTGTTATAGGGAGGGTTCATTATACAGTAAAACCTCTCTACAACACTATTATACGGACCGAGAAAAATTATCGTTGTAGATGGATGTATCATTATATCGGACATCGTTGTAGGGAGGTTTTACTGTATAAACTCATATTTGTAAAAATTGCAAATTGTTAAGCAACTCCAATAGCAGTGCACGCTCCGAAAGGTACCTGAAGAAATTGGCAATCAGTGAAATTACAATAACAAAATTACAAAAACATCCCTTCTGGGCACAGCACACACAACACACAATAAGATGATGTTTGGACAGTTCTCAGATCCCCTGGTAAAATTTGAACTAAACCAGGGTCGGCAACTTTTTAAAGTTCTTGTGGCAACGTAATACCGCAATTTCCTCGTGTCAGCTAACACTCCCCTGAATTGTGAACATTAATTTACTGTCCAACTATTAATGAAAATTTATAGCTTAGCTAATTAAAATAATAAAATTAATAATTAGTAATTTAAAGGAATATAAATTAATAATTAATCAGTTTGGAAAATAAAAACTTCGGTCAAGGAGAAGATTAATTACGATGGGTTATATTTGAAAATCATTTCGGGGACGAAGTATGGTCTGTGTGTCATAGATTACAGACTCTGGACTAAACCAACATCTTCAGTCAATGACGTGGTATTCCTTCTTATACTTGCTGCCATTATTGTGCGGACTTTGCTAATAAATATATTATTATTATTATAATACAAGCACTGCAAACAAACGTGATGACATCAAAAATCCAAAGGCAAAACAAGAACACAAAATGTAGTCTGTGTAAAGTAAAAGATGAGCACTTAATCAGTGGCTGTAGTAAAATAGCTCAATCAGACTACAAAAAAAGATATGACAGAGTGGCCTCTATGATTCACTGGAATATCTGCAGAACTTATGAGATCACGGTAACCAAGAACTACTGGGAACATGAAGCAAAAAAGTGACAGAAAACGACTAAATAAAAATCCTGTGGGACTTTCGGCTTTAAACAGACAGACATTTAAAACACAATATACCAGACATAACATTGGTGAAGGAAAAACAGGTATTTATCATCGACATTGCAATACCAGGTGACAGCAGAATTAAAGAGAAGGAATTCGAAAAAATCTCCAAATATCGTGACCTTGCAATAGAAATTAATAGACTCTGGAAAAAACAAGTAACAGTCATCCCGATTGTGATAGGTGCACTGGGGGCCATCACACCTAATTTAAAGAACTTCCTAGAAAAACTGGACATTACTGACATAACGACAACAGACCTACAAAAAACTGCCTTACTGGGCACCGCCTATATATTAAGAAGATATATGGACAGTTCTCAGGTTTCTGGGTGAGACTTGAACTAAACCAAGAAGTCCAGATCAAGAGGATAGTGATTATCTCCTTGACGCTGTGTAACACAACAATGTATAACGGTCATAATAATAATAATTTATTTTCCATTTGAATTTCTTATTAGAATGCGTCAGTTTCTCCGTTGGACGGAAAATGCAGTTTTATAAAAGTGATGTCAGTGATTTTGTACTCATCGTCTTTGATGTTTTTTCCCGTGAAATTCTTCACCAGCCAATCACTGTAGCAGCCAGTAAGAGATCGAAATGGGTATACGATAATTGTTGGTTTATCGGTTCCTAAGATCCACCTTACACTCCCATTTTCTGGATTAACCGTCTGTATCGGGTAATCAGCGTCTGATCCTGAAATATTTTCCGGATATATTTATTTAGTTCACGATGGTATATTTTCAAGCGTTTCCCGCGTAATGCGAAGACAATTAGCACCGGACTTCAGTTTCTTCCCAAATAACAGGGTATTCAGTCAGTTTTTAATTAATTAATTAATTATGCGATACTAGAATAAATTTATTTTATTATTTATTTATTTTAGCTCATCACTATGCCATTACACATAGCTCATAATCGTCATATTATACATAGCTTATCACGTAGCCAGACTGGGGCTAGAGGGGCCTGCGTCCCCTCCCCTGGAAAATAGTTTTTCAAAATAAATTATTTTAATATTTTATTTTAAATTTTTGTTTTGTGTAGAATTGTACTTGTCAATGGAAATTATTATTTGAGAAAAATACTATATTCAAAATCGATTTCTACGGTAGATATTGCGTACCTGTGTTTTTACAGAGGTTCGAGTCTTCATCTGATTGATAATAAGGGTAAGGGAAATTACAAATTTTAATATACCTCTATAAGTTTTCAATGCAAAATTTAGGTTAAGAAATTTATTCATTAACGTTAAATATATTAGTCTACTCAGGTGTTTAGTATTGTTAAATATATTAATGGACTACATGAAAGTATTAACAAATTTCAAGCCCTCTGTCACTTTCAAAGCCCCCCATATAACAAACGCCTGGCTACGGGTTTGACCCATGGGATTGAAAATTCTGTCTGATAATTTAACTGCCAGGCACAGTCATGTTGTAGAAATGGGTTTTGAAGAAACGAGGCAATTCGATACAGTTGAAATGATATTTATTAGAGTTTGAAATATCGATAACATACGCCAGCAATTAATTAATTCAAATATAACGTTAGATAAATTTATTACGCCTTTTTGGCGGAGCCTTCGAGACTGACATGTGCACACTTCAATGGTAAATTGAAGACTGGTTTGATTTTAAAATTAGGAAGACAATTACACGTACTGTTGCCGAATATAAAATGTGATATTATAATTATACAATCAATATATTTGTTGCCAGATACGGAAAGTAAAATTACGTACATTTAGATTTAGAAAACGTCACGCAAAAGGAAACAATTTGGCATTTTGCCAATTTTAGAAATTAAACTTATTTTCTTTCCTTGCATTTCTAAGTGGCAACAATTAGGAAAGCCTGCGAAGTGAACATGGTGTTTCTATTGTGGGAGCCCACAATGCAACTAATATAACATGCTTATTTACAGCATATAATCAATGGAGTATATATATTTCTTGGTATTTCCTACTCATGCTCGTTTATATTTACTGTCGCCATGGGAGGGGAGGCCTTTGCCCAGCTATTTACGAAAATATTAAATTTTTACTGTAAAGGTTTAAGACCCGCGCGATAAAGATTTAATATGCTATTGCCACCGGAAGAGTTTATAAACAACTCGCATAAAAATAAGCTTTATTCTGTGGATAAAGCGACTGCAGCAGAGGGTGTAAAAACGATATTTTTTGGTTAGAGTATCCAGAACCGAAAATCATTTAACGGTGGGCGTTCTTTTACAGCAGTCATTCGCGAAAACCGTATTGATCACTTATTTTTATGATCCATGGCGGCGTCGAAAACGCCGGGGGTAAATGGTCCGGCACCCCATTCCGTAAATGGTAACTTTTTTTTAAGGAGCCGGTATGCCTTCTACTGGAGAAAAACCCATCGGCAAATTTTGATCTGTCTTGGGAAAATGGGTGTCATATTTTTCGCCAAATGGCGCCAGAAAATACGCCAGCATAAATAGCGAGGTATTTTGTTTCCACCGTTCTTTATATTGAGGAAGTGGTACTTCGGGTCTTTTAACGGTGAAAACATTTCGACTGAGAGTAAAAAAAAAAAATCTTGGCGCGATTTTCCTGATATTTGAAGAGGTGTATCATCCATTCCTTAATTTACCTGTATCGGTCACTGGGGGTCGCTTTAGTCTCTAGTTTTTTCGGGGATTGTAGACTGAATCTTCTTATATTTTTGAAATGAACATGTAGACTATGATCACCGAAAACCCTGCGGTGATGTAGTGGTAACGCTATCACATAGCGTGCTTCAAGTTAGGGTCAAACTTCTACTCACTGCAGTTCCGGTGTTGATCCCCTAGGTCTTAAAGGACCTGGATTTCCCTGTAAAAATCTAGATTCATGGCGCCGTATGCTGGTGGTGTGCCAAATCACTCGCCAATCGTAGCATTAACCCAAGTTCGACTTCCAACGTTATCGGGGAATGCGTAATGCTTTTCTGCCCATCCTAGTCTGAGGTTTAGTTCCCTTGGCGGCGGATTCCTCGGATAGGTGTAGGTCTCGGCGCGGGGTGACCTTTACTGCCCTTGTACCGTAAAAACACTAACTTAGCATTCCATGTGATTATTCCATCGCCAGGTGACCTTCGAAACAATTACAAATAGGCTCTCCTGTTGTCCACTATGTGTCGCTGGTGTTAACAATACCGGGGTTAGTTCATCACTATGTGGCGCTCCACTCACTTTGCATAAATGAATTCAAAAATTTCTAATTTGTTTTGAACAAAAAAGCAGTTGGTTGAAGCGGGCGGTAAAGATAATTTAGGACGTTAATTTAAATTTGTTTTGACACTTTGACAGGAAAGCCACTACTTTAAATATGCAGTCATAGTTTGTGTTCATAACCAACTTGTCATACTTTCTCAATAACCACAGCATTCGCTTAGAATCCATGTACAACCCTCGGTATTTGGTCCGAATTGCATTTAACATTAAAGGCAAGATTGACTATTTGTATCTCCTTCGGGTGCGCTTGCAAAATCTACTCCGCAGAACAATTGCTTCCTAACGTCTAAAATTCAGTATCTATTACGTTAAACATTTTCTGGAAGGGATTTTCGTCGTTGAGTCAGGGACTTTTTCCCCTTTTTTGTCGTCAAAACTGCGAGTTTCTTCCCTTTTATGTCCGCCCAGCATTCTTTAAAAGCTTTCCCATCCTGGAAGATGTCTTATCTTTATCTTCTCTGATCCAACCCGCGTTGTTTCAAAGGCCGGGGGAAGGTCTCCAAAGGGTAAAACGATAAATTATCGCCCTTTACCCACACATCATTGCAAATCGAATCCCCCCCACCCCTCTTTTTTTTAAACATGTCATTTGAATTCTTCAGTTTAGGGGATTTTGAGATTTTATTCGAATCTTTGTTTCCGTGCTGTAAGATTTGTTTCACAAAACAGCTGTTGTATAATCGAAGAAATTAATAAATTTTCAGCGTGATTTACTGCGACAAATTTCATTAAAATGTCAGCTAATTATTGTAGCCTTTAGCGCTTAAGTCTGAGGGGAAGGAGCGGGAGAAGAAGAAGAAGAAAAAATTTTGAAATTCTCGAAAAGACTTTCAGACCTAGATTAAGTGGCTGGTGATCTGTCTCAGAAAATTAAATTTTGGACTCGTTTCGCTCGAAGTCATTTATTATTACGGATTTAGTTTTTTCGTGTTCTGAATATGGCGGTTTTTAAATAATTACTTCTGTTTTAATAACGTGATGCCTTTATCTTGAAGTCTCTAAAACTATCGCTAATGCACATTTTTCGAAGTTTTCTCCATTTGCGTAAATGGATTGGGGGGGGCATGGGGTAGCTCCACCCTCCTGTAAAATATTTAGCCCCCCCTAAAAGGACAAAGTTGCAAAGAAATATTATACCGGGATATTGGGGTGAAGATATAGCCCTCTCTCCCTTCAATAGCTTTCTTATCCACCCGAGGATATTTTGCTAGCTTACTAATGTAAATTTAGTCCAGTCACGAAGGTGGTCGCTTTAGGTAGGTTCTGATATATATATGTAAAGGGTAAATATAGTATATTTTTTTATAACTGGAGGGTACTTTTTAGCTTTCTTTTACTGAAAGAGCGTTTAATTCAGAATTTGCCCTTGTTTACAACGCTAAACATTTTATGAAGTAATTTTTTGATGACTGTGCTTCCAAGGGTCATAAAATATTGGAAAACAGTAACAAGCGAAACGAAAGCAAAGCGTCGTAGTGGATGCTTTTAATAGGATAATTAACATCCCCCAGTCCATTTAATAAAATTTATTTTTACATTAGCTAACGCGATGAATTTACGGAATTCGCCTAGAGAAATAACACATTGCTTCAAGTTCGCGTATTGTTGGTATGAAGTATTTTCGTGGCTGGTAGATTCCTTAATGTATAATCTTATTTTTGACAGATTCGCATAACTTATTTTTGCAGGGTTCTCGTGCAACCTGAAGAAAAAAAAGAATTGTCAGGGAATTGGCATCACCCCTAAAAGTCAGGGAAAATCGAGATTTTTTGATCAAATCTGGAAAAGTCAGGGAAAAGCCAGAGTTTTTGGTCAAATCTGGAAGAGTCAGGGAAAAGCCAGAGTTTTTGGTCAAATCTAGAAGAGTCAGGGAAAAGCCAGAGTTTTTGGTCAAATCTGGGGAAACTCTGGCAAAACTCCCATAGACGTAGAGCCATTTTCTCCGCAACCGAAGTTTAGCTCAAAGTTGCTTGTGATCATTCAGGGAATTTTTACGGAGAAAGTCAGGGAAAAACCTGGTAAAGTAAGGGAATTTAGCATCATCCCTAAAAATCAAGGGAAGAAAACAAGTTTTTTGGTCAAATCTGGAAATGTCATGGAAAAGCTTCTTAACTTCTGTTTTGAGTAGCTAAATCTCCCATAAACGTAAAGCCATTTTCTCCGCAACCGAAGTTCAGCTTAAAGTTGCTTGTGATCATTCAGGGAATTTTTACGGAGAAAGTCAGGGAAAACCTGGTAAAGTAAAGGAATTTGACATCATCCCTAAAAATCAAGGGAAGAGAACAAGATCGTTTTGGTCAAATCTGGAAATGTCAGGGAAAAGCTTCTGAACCTCTGCTCTGAGTAGCTAAATCTCCCATAAACGTGGAGTCATTTTCTCAGCAACCAAAGTTCAGCTTAAATTTACTTGTTATCATTCAGGGAATTTTCCCGGCGAAAGTCAAGAAAAAACTTGAAAAAGTGAGGGAATTTTTCTCCAATATGAGTGGGAGCCCTGTTTTTGACAGATCAGTGTATTAACTTATTTTTGAAAGATTCGTATAATAATTTATTTTTAAAAAATTCGTACATTTGTTCATTTTTGTCCGATTCGTATATCAACAACTTATTTTTGAAATTTATATACAGTAAAACTTCCACATATCTAATTTCCGTATATTAAAATTCTCTATAGATCAAAGAGTTCTTTGGCGAACTTCTTCCATGATATCTAACGATTTTGGAAAACCTGAAAAGACAGAGAACTTTGAAATACCAAGGCCTAAGTCAGGGAAATTTGAAATTCATTGTTATAATAAATAGCTTATTAAAATAATTTTCTTCAGCAGTGCACCATATTGTCATACCACATTGCGTACTGAAAAATTTGAAAATCTTGTACTTTTGACTAAACTTCTTCCAAAAGTTGCCATTTTGCACCAAAACTAATATAATTTATATAAAATTATTAAGCCCGTATATTTTTCAGAAGAAAATGTTTGCCAAATATATAACTAAAACTTGGAAAAAAAAGTGTTTTTAGCTAAATTATTTAATTTGTAAGGGGATTATTTATAACTCATACCAATAAGGGTATTTCATATAACTCATAACAATCTCCTTTCTAGACATACACACACTTTAAATAGAATAAAAGATGAAGCATCAGCTTTGCGATTATATAGTTAAACTTTTATAATGAACTCAAAAAGGATCAAAAGAAAATGTTTTAATTATTTAATTAATGCAAGTTTTTAATGTAAAACAATTCATTTTTAATATAGTTTTTATATTTGTAAATTCACAGTGATTGATAAAATAGCAAATGAAAAAGATCACTCAAGCTTTCGGACGCATCAGCAGCAGTCCTTCATCAGGAGTAATGTTATGTTTTTGTCTCTTTTTATACTTGAAATTTCTGGAAAACCCTTCATCAGAGTAGTCCCGCAGAATGGAAAAACCCAATGGGAACCAATGGGAGGCCTCCAATAGAATCATGGAAGAACCCCAATAGGGACCAATGAGAAACCCACACTGCGGGTTACCTAATTTGGGGATGTCTCATACATTTCAGAGTAAGAGTTGTTTATAAGTTTCTGGAAGTGGTTGTGATGTATTAATGGCTTTCCCGTGTAGTTTGTAAGTTTCCCAAGATTCTAAGAAGAGTCTACTATTCTTGTTTGTGATGTGACGGTGTAGTATTTTTGTTGAGTCCCAGTCGGGTTCGTGTCCGTGTTGTAAAGCGTGTTCTGCCAGACGTGAGGCTATGTCTCTTTTCTCGAGTGCTTGTTTGTGTTCTTTTTTTCTTGTTTTGATCATTCTTTTTGTTTGTCCTATGTAATGTTTGTTGCAGTCTTTGCATGGTATTTGGCCATGGTATTTGACGCCTGTAAGATCTTCTGGTGGAGCTGGGTCTTTAACTTTTGTAAGTTGTTTGCGAAGTGTTGTGACAGGAGAATAGAATGTATGGATATTTGCCTCTTTAAGGATGCGAGAGATTGTTTCGGAAATGCCGTGAATATATGGAATAGATATGCGGGTGTGAGATGTATTGTTTAAAGATGTACTATTGGGTCTACAGTTTCTGAGAATGAATCGTTTAGGGTATCCATTATTTTTAAGTGCCGTGTGTATGTGTTTTGTTTCTGTGTTTGAAAGTGTTTCATTACTGCAGTGAGAATTCGCTCTAAGACTTAATGTTTTAACAACGGAAGCTTTGTGGCATGTTGGATGATGCGATTTAAAATCGAGATATCTGTCTGTATGTGTGGGTTTACGGTAAACTGAGGTGAAGATTGAGTTATCGTGAGATCTGTGTACAAGAACGTCTAGGAAAGGGAGTTTATTGTTCTGTTTCGTATGTGAATTTTATATGTGAGTTTAAGTTATTAAGGTAATGGAAGAAGCTTTGGAGTGTATTAGTTTTAAGTACAACAAATGTGTCGTCGACGTATCTTTTCCAGAATTTAATGTTAAAATTCGGTGAAGATAAAGCAGTTTCCTCAAATGACTCCATAACCAAGTTAGCTACAACACTTGAGACCGGAGATCCCATGGCAGTGCCAAAAACTTGTCTATAGATAGAACCATTTGAGGAGAACACAGCAGAGTCCAGACAAAATTTCAACAATGTGCAGATGTCGTGAGGTGTTAGTGAAGTGCGTTCATGTAGAGTAGTGTCATTTTGGAGGCGTGTAAATGGTTATGGTGTCATTTGAGGAAACTGCCGTGTCTTCACCGAATTTTAACATTAAATTCTGGAAAAGATACGTCGACGACACGTTTGTTATACTTAAAACTAATACACTCCAAAGCTTCTTCCATTACCTTAATAACTTAAACTCACATATAAAATTCACATACGAAACAGAACAGAACAATAAACTCCCTTTCCTAGACGTTCTTGTACACAGATCTCACGATAACTCTATCTTCACCTCAGTTTACCGTAAACCCACACATACAGACAGATATCTCGATTTTAAATCTCATCATCCAACATGCCACAAAGCTTCCGTTGTTAAAACATTAAGTCTTAGAGCGAATTCTCACTGCAGTAATGAAACACTTTCAAACACAGAAACAAAACACATACACACGGCACTTAAAAATAATGGATACCCTAAACGATTCATTCTCAGAAACTGTAGACCCAATAGTACATCTTTAAACGATACCTCTCACACCTGTATATCCATTCCATATATTCACGGCATTTCCGAAATAATCTTTCGCATCCTGAAGGAGGCAAATATCAAAACATTCTATTCCCCTGTCACAACACTTCGCAAACAACTTACAAAAGTTAAAGACCCAGTTCCAATTGGTAGATGATTCACATGCGCAATATACCAAATACCATGCAAAGACTGGAACAAACATTGGCATAGGACAAAAACAAAAGAATGGTCAAAACAAAAGAACACAAACAAGCACTCGCGAAAAGGAGACATAGCTTCACGTCTGGCAGAACACGCTTTACAACATGGACACGAACCCGACTGGGACTCAACAAAAATACTACACCGTCACATCACAAACAAGAATAGTAGACTCTTCTTAGAATCTTGGGAAACTTACAAACTACACGGGAAAGCCATTAATACATCACAACCACTTCCAGAAACTTATAAACAACTCTTACTCTGAAATGTATGGGACCTCCAAATTAGGTAGCCCGCAGTATGGGTTTCTCATTGGTCCCTATTGGGGTTCTTCCATGATTCTATTGGAGGCCTCCCATTGGTTCTCATTGGGTTTTTCCATTCTGCGGGACTACTCTGATGAAGGGTTTTTCCAGAAATTTCAAGTATAAAAAGAGACAGAAACATAACATCGTCATTACTCCTGATGAAGGACTGCTGCTGATGCGTCCGAAAGCTTGAGTGATCTTTTTCATTGCTATTTTACCAGTGTTTAACCTTTTTATGTAATTTCCTCCCTGGTACCCTGTATTTTATTTCTACATAATTGTAGTTGACACACCTGTATTCTACAGGCACAGGGCCTTATGCATCTCCTTGGATACATACTTTATTACAGAGTGTATATTTGATGATATGCATCCCATGAAGTTCTGGAACAAGCGCCTGACAAAGGTCCTAAATTCACATGCATATGTAGTTTTACATACCTTCACGAAGACTTTCACGGCGTCTATTAATATACATTATAGAGCTTTGCGGGATATTCCACCACGTCTGTTTATTAAAAACACTTAAAGTTTCACTTCGTGCTATTCGGAGCATCATTAGATGCAACAGCTGTCCAATTTTCCCTCTGCAAAATGCAAGACTTTCACTTGGTTGCTTGGCAGAAAATGAGTGATTGAGAATATGAAACATATTTAGACAAGTGAAAGTCTTGCATTTTACAGAGGGAAACTTGGTCGGTATTATTTCTGAGGATGTTCCGCATAGCACTGAGTGAAACGTTAAGTGTTTTTAATAAACAGACGTTGCGGAATAACCCGCAAAGCTCTATGATGTACATATGCATTTTATTTTGCACATTAATTAATTTAATTTC
>QLNU02014802.1:97755779-97801833 GCA_006491805.2 Dysdera silvatica
ATCGTGACTAAAAACCGCTTCAGAAGCCTAATATTCATAAGCAGCAAATGGCGAGAATAAGGAGTGGATGCCTCAACATCTACCACACTGCAACGACTTCATGAGCTTGATTTTCAACCACGTGTGCCCAAGACAAAGCCGCTACTTACTTGCAAGCAAAAATAGGCCAGAGTGCGGTGATGCAAAGACAGATTGCAATGGGGTATTCAAGACTGGAATGATGTACTTTTTAACGATGAATCGATGTTTTGCGTTTCCTGCTGTCATCAGGGTATCCGTGTTTGGCTTTGCAAGCAAGAAGCTTTTAATACAGATTACTTAAAACGCTCAGTAAAGTTCAACACCTCTGTCATGATTTGAAGATGCATGAGTGCTGGGGGTTTAAGAAAGCTGTGTATTTTAACAGGAAGGGTAAATTCCGAAGTATACAATGAGGTACTTGAACATATTATGATTCAATTATCGGAAGATGTATTTCTTTATCTTTCAACAAGATTCTGCATCTTACCACACGCCAAAGACCACCACTACTCGGTTTAATAACAATAAATCAAAGTACTTCCCACTAACCGACCAATTCCTTGATTTAAACTCCATCAGGAGGAGTAATGTGTGTGGGGGTTTAATGAAGAAACATCTTCAGGATTTAGCTCCAAAAGACAAAAATGAACTCATGGAAATTGTGAAATCCATTTGGGCAACTATCAGCAGCGATGACTGCAAAATATTAGTGCATAATATGCCAGATCATCTACGTGACTTTCTTAAAGCCAAGAGAGATGCCACTAAATATTAACTATTCACTATGTTCTTCGTTTAAATGAATTATACTATTTTTTTGCATGTTATTCTGATTTTTTGAACCGCTGTGAAAATTATTATAATTCTTTGAATTTTTAAAAAAAATTTATTGTAAAAAACTTCGCAACATCATACTAATTTTTTTTATGTTACATTCATCTACAATATATATAAAATGTGATAATGCGTATTAAAATTCTCAAGCAGTCATTTCTACCAAAATAAATGCAAATCTCAAACCACTATGTGCTTTATTTTTCATTATTATAATATTTTGAATTGGAGTTGTATATGACATGGCGTTGTCTGTGAGTTAAAGGAAACCTATTTCCTTATTAAAAAAAAATAATAATAATCCCTTATTTTAAAAAAAATCCCTATTTGTAAGGAAGTTTCCTTTTCATTGAGAGAAAGGGGATTAGTGGTTCGATGCTCTTGATTCCACTGCATAGGGTAATTCCCAATAAATTTTGTATGCATACTTGTTACTCTTCAGCGATCACGTTGATACGTGTGTCCTGTCTCGGGACGTGAAAAATACAAAAATAATGAATAAAAAATGCAGTTTTTATTTTAAGTATAACTGATTTTGTACACTACATACAAGTATACACGAATATTTAGAAGTGCGATTAAGTAAGTACTTACATGTACAAATGAAAAAAGAAAAATGCGGGGATCCGTTATGTGACGATGATCCGAAATCCGACATGTCGTATTATCGGAGCTTATTTTCATTGATAAGTAAATGTTGTCCGCATCAAGAATTTGTCGTGGTTTGTGTGCAGTTTTGCATATAATCAGAGCTGATTTTCTTTTCTGTGTATAATTAGAATTGATTTTCGTAACTCTTGGAGCTGAAAATGAATTTTTAATGTCGCTTAAGACATAGAGTTCTTAAAAAAACTCTGGAATTTTGGGCACATTGGAAATTTTGAACATAGAAACCAACCTGTCTGGTTTTAAACTTATAAATAAATAGTTACAATGAAGGAAATAGTCCCGTCCTTACCTTTCTTCCTATTGGTCGATTCGACACAATCGACCAATAGGAAGAAAGGTGAGGATGGCAATACCATCTTTATTCTAGCTATCTTGGTTTCTTCCCATCAAAGTTTCCAATGTGTCCAAAATTCCCGGGTTTTTTACAACTTCATTGAGACATGCAATCCTCGCTTCATTCATGCAGGCCTAATATGTGCTCATCCGACATCTGCTAATATGAACTTGAAAAATAAACTGATTTTCCACTGTGATCATATTTTGATATTGTGACTCTTTGCTTTTGTTTTTTCCTTTTGTTAACAACGCATGACACGAAAAATATAATTAAGTTTCATGTATCAGTCATATATCGTAATAATTAAATATATGTTAACAAAAAACATACTTAAATTTTTAAAACTTCAGAATGCTTTTTCTTAAATGTTGAACGTTGCCGAGGGCGGCAGAAAGAGGCCCCGCGGATTGCATGCGGCCTGCGGGCCACAGGTTGAACCATCCTGGTCTACGGTATATATATATATATTATTATTATTATGTCTGTTTTTTATTCATGCCTCTCATTATGTCGGTTTATTATATTCATGTCTCGCTTTGTCTCTTGGTAAAGAACAACGTGTGTGGAATTGAAAATCTCGAAAAGAAAACGCTAAATCTTCCTAAGAGACCGCTGATAGAATTGTCGTTCGCCATTCTTTGGCCCTCTTATTAACGTTATAAACGTTTTTACCCAACTTGAACCTATAAAATTCGTCACTTTTTCGAGACATTCTCCCGTCTCGCCATTAGTAAGATATATTACTTAACTATGTAAAGATAATAACTCAACGTTTTAATCCTTAATTTAATTTTAACTTAATTAAAAATTTGATTTTATTTTCTTACTGGTTCGTTTAATTTCCTGAAAATTTCGGCAGAGACATAAAATTGCGCTTTTTCCGAGTACCGATTTTTTAATTAAAAGATTTTCTTTCTTGAAATTGAAAGATTTTTTTTGGAAGTAATCGACCGTATGAGATAAAAGAGAAAATCGCCTTTGCATTTTATCTCCCGTTCGTAACGTCCTTTTCATGGCATGTAGTTATTATTAGGCTACTAATTGTGACGAGTTTTGGCTAGAAAGAAATGTGTTTGGTCAGAGAAAGGCCATTTTTAATTAGCGTTCGTTGTTCAATTACTTCTGTACTGAGAGGTTAAAGTACTATCGCTATATTTAGCGTTTGTTCTAGCCTTAATTGCCGCTTAGCTGGTGGAAAAAATGGCCAAAAAAAGCAACAGAGACCTGTTGTGGTTGAGTTAATTGCATTTTCGTGGTTCATTAGGGAAAACCAATTAAATTCATTTGCCGACTGATTAATTTATAAAAAGAGGAGACTTTTTCGTTCGGGGGCGAAGAGCGAAATTCAGGCGTCTGCTTTTGTTTCCCAACACGACCGCCAGATGGCGTTTTAAGTGGTTGTGATAAATGGTGTTGCCACCCAGCATCTGCAAAAGTTTTATGAAAAGGTTTATGATCGTTTTGCAACTTTTTGCTCCTTTCACTGACGTTTACAAATGTTGAGACTAAAAGAAAACGCAAAGCGAGCGCGCTCTTTTCGTCAACTGAAGTATACGGTTTTTTTTGTTTTTTTTTATATAAAAGGTAAGGCCTTTGGATGCAATTTTTCGCCATTTTCGGATAATAAGAACCTCTTCCAGAAGCGTTATTCCAGCAGTAGTTTTCTCAACTCGCATTTGATGGACATAAAATTATGTTTTGATTTTATTGTTTGTTATTCTTCTAAAATTTCTTTCCTTTATCAGAAACCCTAATTTTGTTGGAAACACTTCTCACATAAATAGTCAGCATTTTTTTCTTTCTCTCTATCTTTGTGTGTGTGTGTGTTAGTACACAGTTTATCAAATATCACCCGTAGCCTATAAACTGATTTAAAATCAGCTGTTTTCGGTGTAATGGCAGCTTAAATATGAATGTCCCAAGAGAAGTTCATTTTTAATTCACAAGGTGGAGAATCATCTATAAGATAACTGGCTGTATGTCAGCTGACGAAGAACGTTTACGAAATGTTAAAAATCAAATCCATGAAGATCTCGATCCGCGGTTCGAGATGCGTCCCCAACTTCAAATAGTACTTTGCAAAATTAACAACGGACCGTTACAAAGGCTCCAATAACTTATTTTCAAATTCTCTCGGTATCTCATTATGCAGCAGACGAAACGTTCGGGAACCTTTGAAACTTTGCTATGCGAAGAAAAAAAATATCATCTGCGTTTAAATTAATGCCATCTTGTAACTACACACTTACCATTAAATCGCGCCATTATTATCCAATAACTATTATTCTTGAACAATGGGTACCAACTGTGAACCTGGCACTCCTGCTCGATGCCGACAATTATCGTGATCGGCTTTATCGTGTTAGTGATGGGGCTGGCATTATCAGCTTGTTGCCACTTCAAGATGGCTGTCGATAATGGAGGACTTTCAAATTAAGTTGGCGGCTTCTGGGAGGCGACCAGATAACTGTTAAGTATCGCCGGTAATGGACTGGAGTTAATTGTTCTTGTATTCGAAGCTGAAAGTATTGACTTTCAAGTACAATAAGTACTTGAGTTTGAGTTGTTAAACTTCATGTTAAAGTACCCCTGGGCTGGTTTCCAAATGGATGTACCGTAATTCGATTTGGAAGTAATTTAATTGTTTCGACATTTTTAGTTTCTTTTCTTTTTTGCGTTATCTTTTTAAATTAAATTAATGGGATGGTCGTAACGTTATTCTAATCACTATTATATTATTTCCCCGTTTATTTTTATATTATTTTTATTAAAATTATTAATAGAAGAACTCGAAAACTATTATTATACACTCTATAACAAAAAAATCGACGTACCAAGAAAGAGTTGTCCGATTGTAATGAAATTTCGTATGCAAAGACATTTTGACCGAACATGCAAATGATTAAAATTTGGTGTCCAATGAATGAATAGCGGGAACTCCAGCGCATCGGAACTGCGCATTCAGCAGGTGTATATAAGGAGCGATTCTCAATATGTGGTCAAAATTTCTGTTGCATTTTGACTGCGGATATCTTACGTCGACTGTAACAATGCCTCGCCGAAAGATTCGTGCTCATTACGAGCATATGTCAGAGTTTGAAAGAGGTCGTGCTATCGGATTGAAAGAGGCTGGTTGGACGAATCGAAGAATCGCTGGACATGTGGGTCGAAGCGATGCGGCGATTGGACGGTGCTGGCAAGAGTGGGTCAACAACGGCAGATGTCAGCGTCGGGACGGCAGCGGTCGACCTAGGGCCACAACAGAACGGGAAGACAGAGCGATTGTCAGAGCAGCTGTCACAGCACCGGATTCGTCGTTATCAACTATCCACTGTGTGGTCCGCACACATGTGTCCAACATGACCCTCTGCAGACGACTGAGAGAGCGGAATTTACGCTCGCGCCGACCGTTACGCCACTTACTTCTCACGCCTTTACACCGTCAAGTCCGATTACAGTGGTGCCGGGCTCGATCAACTTGGAACTGCGCTGACTGGGGACGTATAGTCTTTAGTGACGAGTCCCGTTTCCAACTGTGTCCTGACGACAACCGCAGACGTGTCTGGAGACGTCCAGGGCAGCGTGGGGATCCTGCCTTTACTATCCACGCCTTTTGCGACACCCTGGACTTACGTTTCAACAAGACAATGTCCGGCCGCACACGGTACGTGTTGCTATGAATTGTCTTCAAGCTTGCCCAATACTTCCTTGGCAAGCTAGGTCTCCTGATCTCTCTCCCATAGAGCACATTTGGGACGCTATGGGAAGGCGATTGCAACCATCCCGGAATGTTGACGATTTAGCCCGACAGTTGGAGACAATTTGGCAAGAAATTCCGCAGGACACCATCCGGGATCTTTATCAGTCTATGCCACGCCGGGTGACAGCTTGCATCCAGGCCAGAGGTGGACCAACGCCTTATTGACTTCCTCCCTTTGTAACGGTCAAACTCTGCAATAAATCATTCAATTGTTCTGAAATTTTAATGATTTCTTTTTCTATGTATGTTCTTCACATCCACCAATTTTTATCGCAATCGGACAACTACTTCTTGGTGTGTCGATTCTTTTAGTTACAGAGTATATGTTTACGATCATGATTTTGCATTTCATTTTTTATATATATATATTCATTGTTGCGGTTGGTTTTTTTTTTAATGAGTTAACAATAAAATATAAAGTACTTTACGCGATTGAAAATTATTAAAAAGTTTTTCCCATTCTTGTAAACCCGAAACTATCAATGCGATTTATCGCCCGCTAAGAATTATATTAAATTACCTTTACCAAAATAGGCTTACATTATGTAACTAATTATTAATTCAAAACCTGGAGCTCAAAGCTAAATTACATAGGGTCTTTTGCCATACCAGATGGAAACCATCATGTGAGTTGGTCAACATGTGACAAATTCTGTTTCTCCCCGTGTTCTCTTGTATATCAGAAAACCATCCATTCTCCGATTCAATTGGCCATGGTGACGCAGAGCAAAGAGTCGCTTTTGAAAGAATATAAAACATGAACTTGGTGATTAATCGATGATCCGACACCAAAGGACGGGAGGGAGTGATGAACGTTCAACGTTATTTATCTTCAGCTTGAATGAACAGTTTATTTATCATTTTAATGAGGATTTTAATTATTGTGTATAATGTAGTTATTTATGAGGTGTAACTATTTAGCTATATGGTTCATGTTCATAGAATCTGTAAACTTGAGCTTGCTCCTTATCGCTTATCCTCTCCCTCCCTCTCTTCCTTCTGAAGAAACTGCTCAAAGGGCAAGATAGTGGACTCGAGCTGAAATGAACGTGATGGGGTGACGAATAAATTTATTCACAATATAGCAGTTTTCAACCACCCGTTGAAAATAGAAGGTCTTATCAGCAAGCGTTGATTAACGTCAACAGAAAGACGGCCTGGACGCCGGTCAATCACGTGGACTGTTTTAATCAATGACCTGTGAACCCTGTGTGACGTGGAGGGGGGGAAAGTTTGGTTCAGCCAATGAATAGAAAAAAATAAAACTCCCGCGAGACCGAGGTAAACAACTGAAATCAAACGTGTTAAAATTTTCTTCGAGTTCATTTGCCCTATACGGTTAATTTCGTAGAATTTTCTTGTTAACCTTGGAGTTAGTTCTAGGAGAAAACTATTAATTTAATTTAGGTCTGATTAAAATGAAGTCTTCATAATTTGCGGGAAAAGAAACAGGATTTCAAAGTTGTACTTCCGGGATACCGGAAAATTAAATCCGGTTCTCCGTAAATTTGTCAACTTAATTACTGTGTGATAAGGAGACCCTGGTTCGAATCCGGGATGAGGACAACGTCTCTTTTTCTCCTAAACAAAAATAGCTCTAGTTTGAGCTACTAATACGTGGGTGTCAAATTTATTTGTAATAAAAAATCCCCCACGAAAAACTCACAAAAATCTCGCCCCGGTGGCTTTGTGTGTTGACCAATATTTGGCAATTGTGTTATCCCTGTGAAGGGTAATAATATCTTACAACTTAATATACGGAGAAAAAAGCGTTTTTTCTTGTTCTCATTCGTCTAGTAGGTCAAGACACCGCGGGCTCAACGCGGGGACCCTGGTTCGAATCTGGGATGAGGACGGCGTCTCTTTTTCTCCCAAACAAAAATAGCTCTAGTTTGAGCTACTAATACGTGGGTGTCAAATTTATTTGTAATAAAGGCCATAATTGTTGACAACCGGAAGTAATTTATGTGCTTAGTATTATTGTTAGCCGTCCAATCTTTGTAATCTAATATTGTAACTTTTGTTCTTAGCTAGAAATAAAGTTTGAACGTTCTTTTTCTCCCTTTCGAAAGTCCTACATAATGATAATGAATTTATTCACGATCCCCATTTTATTCAGTCTTGATCTTTACAAGAGTCCGATCTCGGAAGTGCGAGAGTTTCTTCCATCCATCGTAAAAATATTACTTTTGCCCTGCCAAATGAAGTATCAGATGAAACGAGGGGGAAGAAAAAGTTTAAGAGCGGGCAATTTGATGGTCACTAACGATCAAAATAACCTTTTGACACCCCACGGCAAGGGCGTCCACATTGGTGGGGGTTAACCGCGCATTTGAATGCTATTATTTCAAAATACTTGTGTGGGAAAAATATATTTAAACCTCTCTTATTATGAAAATGAGAAAGGTTTAAATATTTTTTTCTCACACAAGTTCAAAGTCTCATAAACTTCCTTCCATTTTTGAAATCTTATGCACGGCCTGCCACATAGGGTTTCGAGTTCCATCCCGGTTTTGCGAACGCCATTTCCCTTCCTCATTTAAAAACAATAGTTTTATCGTTTTAAATGAAGCCATTCATCATAAAAGAAAGCAAAACAATTATTCACTGAGAAACTCTAAAATAAGAAAACAAGACGTTTTAATGGCTGCCAGTTTAATGGTTACTAACGACGAAAAGGATCTTTCGCCACTGAGAAGGTCATGAGCTCGATACCAAACTTGCGTGCTCCCTCTTTTTTTTTAGGCAAACCTCGTCCGAGGAACACGCTTAAGACGAATTATTTTTGATACGAACAGTTTTCGGAAGTCCCGTCAGATTATATAGCATACTATCCTTTCTGGAAAAGGCGAATTACTCTTAATGCGAACAGATTTTCTGTTCCCCTTGGTGTTCGTCTTAACGAGGTTCGACTGTATTAATTTTACCCTGGCAAATGAAATAATTTGTCATAACGAGAAAACGGAATGCGTAGCAATTAAAACATATCCGAGAATCATTAAAATGTTGGAACAAGACGTTCAGGCTGGTAGTTTGATGGTAATTAACAATGAAAGTGGGCTTTCAACACAACATAGGAGCCCGAGTTTAACCCTAGAATTACTATCATGATCTGTTTTTTTTTTCTTTTTTTAATACCAGCTTTGTCCTGGCAAATGAAACGCCATATATATATGTAAATGAAACTATTCGTCATAATAAGAAAGCAGAACGCGTACTATCTGAGAAATAATACCTGAGGAATTATCCTCAAAGTCGAGTTCCCATTGCCATATTTATCCGGAGTTTGAAATACTAAGTACGAAATATGAGATACTAAGTACGAGATATGAAATACTAAGTAGGAAATTGCTAAATAAGTACTAAATACGGCTCTGTCCTTATTGTGTAAATAGTCCTCCTAATCACGGTTGGATTAACACTAAGCGAAATTATCACTTTCTGAGGCGTCAAGGGAAGTGGTGGCTTAACATAAATTTTTAACGGACTATACAGTGCAAAAGTGGCTTCAACAATAAATGACTACAATGCAGGATGGGATTTCTTAACCCTGTTAAGCATATAAGAAAGAATATGTAATATTAATTTTAGGAATCTGATTGGAGACCTTTCAATAAAAATAAAGGAAGAAAAATTTCAAAATACAAATAAAGGGAAAGTATGCAAAAATATCAGTATTTTCCACCTTACTGTGCTTTTTCCTTCATATCCAAGAAAAACTTTTGATTTTACAGTTTATTTTTTTGTGTTTAGAATTTGATGTTTATAAAAGGATCAAAATTTACAAAGCTCTGTGGCCTCTTAAGGTTTTAGTCCGGTTCTGTTTTAAGGAGATTACTAAATTACAGGCATCCGCAATATTAATGAAGGCTAAATGCATGGAGTTGGTATATCCACTGCTATTGTATTGTAAATGCATGGACTTGGTAATGCAATTCGAGTCTCATACAATTTCGGGTGGTCGATAGATAATTGATGGGATTGGGTGCGTGTTTAGAGTTCTACCGCGGACTTTGTTTCTCATGGAAATAGAATCGTGTGGTGTATCAAACCACATATCCAGGACTTCAAAGCTTAGTCGATGTTGGTACTTGGTTTAAAATAATAGCATTCTCTTCTCTTTTTGAGTTTTGAATGTCCATTGATGCACGAAATATTTATCTGTATAAACATACCGCGAGTTTGTCGTTTGGTAAGAATTTTGTGAAACGTTTAAGTGTGTTTCGAAGGCAGAAGTAATGCGATAGGTGTTTCCAAACCAGTTGCCACTTGAAGCTTTTGGTGACAGGTTTTTCCTCCACGGATCTAGATTACGTAATTATCTCACTGCCTGTTGTCCTAGTTCGGAATCCAAGTGAAGTTGTAGGTCCTGGTTTTTGGTAAGTCGTCTGCTGCATCACAATTACGGATCTTAATCTGGCTCACTTAGAACAAAATTAAATAATTTGTTTACGCTATCAGACATGATGTAGCTTCTCAAAAGTGTCTGAAATAGTTGAAGTTTAGTTCACAATTACTGAATCTGTATATTTCCTGCAAAATATGACATTTACAGCGCTTTTTCGGGTGTTAAGCAAAAATAAAATGGCTATAAAATTTATTCGTCTGCGAATTAACATGAAACATCCCAATTCGATGCCACATCAAGAGAAATATCCACTTTTGAAACACATCGTCTGCGATTGAAATCGCTTCAACTGTGAATAGTTTGTGTGTCCCAAAATCACAGTTTCTGGAGTTTAATTTTAGCTTCGTCTCCTTTTAAATATTTACCGTTAAAATGTTGTTGTCTCTCTCGCTCCGCTTGACTGAATTAATTTTCCGTTGGAACTTCAAACAAGGCCAATTCGGAATAATCTTTTATTTGAAATATTCAGTGATTTAGTCTTCATTTACAACATAACTTCAGAAATGTACCTTGGTATCGAGAATTGGTATTATAACACAGAAAATATAGTTAATCTGATAGCGTTGGTATCTCAAATAATGAATATTTGATTTAATACATAAGCAAGAGGTTTAATTATTTTATATATTTCACAAATTTACCTATAGTGGACCGTACAATGATTTGCACATTCTGTCACATTGTTTCTTTACATAGAGGACGTTAATTTTATCCCAAAGCAAGGGCGAATCCACTAAACTTTTAAGGGGCGATTTGTTTCCGAATCCCAGTCTTAGCCAAGTGTCCGGTATTTCCCTTTTATTTTCCATGATATAATCCTGGCTTAAGTGGGGGAACGATCACCCTGTCTTGGATCTACTAGTGGGCCCAAAATGTTTGTTTATAGAGAGAAGGCCCTCGTTTACATAACGAGTTAGATTTATTCATGTTTACAGGGAAAAGTTTACAGGAAAAAGGGTTACCTGCTCGTCTTAATTCTCCCCATTTCTTCTTTGCACTCTTTTACACTCGCTAAGGCCTTTTTTTTAATAATATTTTGTTTTCTGAAAGGACCAAGTACTTCAGAGAGTTTGGTGTCAGAAAACAATAAGAAATTTTTGTTTTAAAAATATGCACTTCTCGACATTGAAATTGAAACACCAAGAAGGAAAGGTCATAAAATTATGCAAACTGGCAGAGTTGTCGGTGTAGCTAAGATATGCAAAGGAGCGCTTAGCTCCAATGAACGACTTAAGGGAGGGGTTTAAACGGTATAAAAGCCTGTCGATTGCACTTTTTTTCCTACCACAAGACGATTTAGAAATCTAATTAAGTCTTGTGGTTTGATTGTACGATGCCTCGTGTTCGACAACGTGCCAATTATCATCACCCATCGCAAACGCAGAGGGATTTAATCCTTAAACTTAGAGTTATTGGTTTATTACTTCGATAGATGGCTACGTCTATAGACCGAGATATCAGCACTGTTTAACGTTGCGTATCCTAGTGGTTACGAGAGCAACGACAAACTCTGATGACAAAAAGTGGCGGCCAGAGGCGAACATTTGCTCGGTCGGATCGTCGGATTAGAAGAATGGTGTGTAGGGGTCTTTACTATCAGTGAACTTCAAAGCCGCATGGCAAGCTCAGGAGGTTCATCAGTGTCTACGTAAACCATCAGAAGGATATTGGGCTACGAGCCAGACGTTCAGCGACACGTGTCCCATTGGCCCCCAGAACACCACGCTCAAAGGATATAATGGTGTACATCCAGATGGCAATGGAGTTTAGAATGGAGAATTATATTCTTCAGTGATGAGTCTCGCTTCTGTCTCGGACACGGTGATGGTCGGATATTGGTCTGAAGACCATGCAGCCAACGTCATCAACAAACCTTCAAGGGAGAACGCTATACCGGCCCTACTCCTGGGATAATGGTGTGTGGCGGCATTGTGAATTTTTGGCGGACACCTTTAATCTTCCTTCCTTGTCCATTGACAACTCAACGTTATTTTGATTTGGTCGTGGAGCCAGTGGTATGAATATTCCTACGAGATGTCACAGCAGCCGTTTTTCAACGCGGCAACGCTAGTCCGCATGTTGCTCGTATTACTGTGACTGCCTGCGCGGAAATGACATTCTACCATGGCCTGCCGCATCCCCTGACTTGTTTTCCCATGGAATATATTTGGGACATTATTGGTCGACAATGGCAAAAGGAAGTGCCATCTACCAATCTTGATGATTTATGTAGCCAATTGCTTGTTGCGTGGCAAAACATTCCCTAGACAACGATTAATATGATTAATACCCTATTTGTAGCGTGCCAAGGCGTGTATGTGCATGTATTCCGGCACCTATTCTATACTGAATAAATTGAGATGATTTGAATATCTTGTTTCCAATTTTTGATCATTTGCATATGATCAACTTTTCTATCAATCCTGAGAATTTCACTTTTATGGGACCTTTCTTTCTTTGTGCTGAAATTTCAACGTTGAGTAGTATATTACTAATGTAACCGAATCTTATTATACTATATGATAATTTAATAATAAATGTATATTTTATTAATTATTTTTAACTTGGTCTGAGAGGGGGTCCGTAAAAACCTAACAAGGGTCTAATGGGTCCATTAAATTCTAGCAAGACTTTAAGAGGGTCCCTATTTGCAAAATCTTTATTTGGAATCACTGCTTTCTACCGAAGCATTTTTGGTTTTTGTGTCGTAATTGGATCGATATTTCAAACATCACAAATTTTCTAAAATTAATCTTTTCATAAATTAATTAGCGATATAGGAATAATTCAAGTCAAGTCAAATTAACATGCTCAAGCTACATGTGTATATGAATGGCTGTGGAGTAGTATGAGGTTTATGAATGAAATACGCTTTCCAATGATAAATGGTTGGCAGATAATGAAAAAATATTAAAATTAAATTTCTTCTACTTAGAGGGCTCTGAAGCGAATTTTAAGATTCGGAATGAAGATAAATTTGAACAAAAAATACTTCAAAAGGTGTATTCTCAATTTATTAAAAAAATTGTCATAATATCTACCGACAGAAGAGAATATTGCAATGTACAACAGAGAGTAAGTGGGAAAAAAAGGAAAATTTAAAATGAAAATTTAAATCACGTATCGAATGTAATTTCTGGCCCAGGACACGACGTCCTTAATTATGGCGGAATTCAACTTGAAAATCAGCAACACTTTCAGACATCAAGAAAAAACTATATGTGAGTTTTAAATGGTGAAATTGTTTCCTTATAGCAGTTTATTTAAGCTGCTTTATGTTTTTCCAACGAGCAGAAATAAAAATGGAAAATTCTATGTTAAATTTGTCTTAGTGATTTATTTATTTTTTTTTTTTGGTCCTTTTTTCGCATATTTCTTGTCGTCACTTTCCTATTCTCTCACGCCGACAGGTCTTAAACTATTTTTTTCCCAAAATGGCGAGCACATCCTTTGAAGTTACCGCTTCCTTAATTTCTCTTCATTACGAATCTTGAATCCCGCTCCAGAGTCCTCTAAGTAGGGAGGCATTAATTTGCAAAACAATGTATAAAGTAATTTTTCTGGAATAAATGAAAAAGAGAATTTAATTTTAAACTGCTCCATTCTTTAACTTCGTAGACTTTTTCACCTTCCGTTTCACATTCGTGTTATCCTACTTTTCGAATATCCGACAAACCTAATTACTTCATTTAATTCGGATTATCGAGACAGTACGATACTTACCAGAGAGATTTAATGAGCTTTCCCAACCCGCATGATGAATTGGAAAGGTCTGGAAGGATTCATCTGAGCTTATATAATAATTTTAAGGCAAGCTGATACGAGAGTACTTTGAAAGTTCTGCTGCCGTATTGGTTAATGATGATTGAATACAGGCTATCAGCTATAATGGACTTTTCAATAATGTATGCATAATATATCCTCTTAAACAATTACATAGCTTATAATTTTGATCTACAATACAAATAAATTTAATAGCGCGAGAACAAGTAGTTAAGGCTAACTGAAATGTACATTTAACAGAATAAATAACTTTAGCTTGCATGGCCAAACTTTCCTATTAGCTTATGAATATTACTATTGTAAATAACTTCACTAATCACAGAAATTAAACATATAGTCTATTTCAATAAGGTAATGCCACAGGCCGTACATCAATACTATTATTAATCGATATTTATCAATAAAAGATTAAACGCTGTTAAACTAGCAAATGAAATTGATCACCCAAGCTTTCGATCTCGCCAGTGTCAATTCTTCATCAAAGGTGTCGGGAAGATATATAAATATAAAATCGCCATATCAATAACTCTTCAAATAAAATTTAATATCAATTGTTCCGTTGCTAAATATATACTAATATCCATCTATATATAAATATAGATGGATATTAGTATATATTTGGCAGCTATATAATTAATAACTATATATTTGGAATTATACAAATCTATACCAATAGCTTTATTACCACTCGACTATACAACATCTCCAGTATATCCTTTTTGTGGCAAAGTTATCATATTAGTTATATATGTATATGCATGTATATATATATATATATACACACACACACCCATATATTCTTTTATTATCTTCATAACAATTTCAGTATTTCTACACCAAATGTCCATTATCCTCTCCAAATACGGAAACACGCAAGAAGGTGTACACTGGAAACTGAGCCTTATGTAGGGTCATTATGAGAGTGACAGGGCCTATATGTTTGCACGTCTTAAGTACTTTATGTGTGCCACTTAGAATGGTTTTGTTATTTGGCAAGAAGGTAAGATCTGTTATTTGCTTAAAATAGTAAGATCTGTTATTATAAAAAGAAATAATTAACAAAACCGTGTTATAAAGAATCAGTGTTTTATAAAGTATAATTGTACCTATATTATCTCTATATCAATCTTATCTTCCCCGGGTTAATAAAATTTACTTACAATATAACTTTCTTGAACTACGCTAACTTCGTGATTTAACTTCTGCCAATTTCACGCGATGTGTCGCTTCAATCCAAAAAGGGTTGTGAAACAAAGTTTTGCTTTATAATTGGTTTTAATCATTTCTTATTAGAGAAAGAGAAAGATAGTTATATATATATATATATTACGCAATCTGTTTTTAAACTCAACCTCATAATGCATACGTATGTAAGAAAAAAAAAGTTAGCTTAAACGTCAGTATCTACGAACTCGCAAGTCATCTCTAAGTGCCTTATTTAGACTTACGTAGTTAAGATTTCTCTGTTTTGATAATTAAAAAGTTTAATTCAACAATCGCACCTCTTAACTAAATGAGAACTCGTTGCGTTTTAATGAATCTTTCCATCGCATTTGGTTAATTAAAAGTCAGCACTTTTCATTAATCTCATCTCGTAAATAATCGCCTGAACTTTGACATGCAAATTCGCTTTAATTACGAAATAATGGATAACACACGACTGTCGTCTTTGTTCCCGTAATATGGCGATTAAATCAAGCGGAACTTTCGGAACATCCTAAGAATGTTCATGGGAATAGCCCCAAATTGTCCCCAGTTCCTAACCAATTAGGTTTTGGGGATATCGTGCCCGATATGGAAGCAGTCATCTTGGTTAGGAGGAATCCCTAGACACGGCTTCTCCTAATTGAATTCCAAGTGTCATCCTCTCGCTACGTTGCTCTCGGTTTCAGTTACAGAGCACAGTTCCGGCAGAAACTTGCTTTCCGAGGAAGTTTAACTTGCTTACAAGTTATTTGTTAGTGCATATACTACGTAGAAAAAAATTCAAATTCTATACTAAAGTTTAGTTGTTGCTGTGTGGAGATACTAGTATATTCACTGTTCCTTCCACATTTAAGAATACGATGATGCATTTCCACATTTAAGAATACGATGACACGATACATTTTCACATTTAAGAATACGATGCTGGTTATCGAAATTACACATCAGCAAAGATGATTTGGGTTAACAGCACAGTCCTCAGCAGTCGCTTTTGCCAACCATCTCCTACTGTGTGGGAAAGACCATAGATATCAAAGCCACATGTGTTGCGTACTTATATTGTTACAGAGTTTGAATGAATGATTTGACAAAAAAATAAAAAAATAAGACCTGTAAATTATAAATTAATTATAGATTTTCGACCCATGTATCTAGTCAATATGCAGCCTAGTGTTGCAAATTTGACGGCCAGCTGTGTGTATACAACACCTTTGTTTTACTCCCCATGGAAACAAAGAATAAAAACGTTTTAAACGCATATTTCACAAGCGCAATTTTTCAGACAACTAACCGCCTTTTGTATTAACGTATCTATCTGCGGAAATCTTTTTTTTTTTCTTTTACTTTTAGTGTATTTTACCGGATTTTATGCTCTACGTTTTATACTTTTACCTAACATTCTAATGGAAGATATGGACATGGAGCTTTTTGTCCATTAATTTGTGTACGATAAATGGTTTAATCTATGTTTATCTTTATTTTTTTTTAAGTACAGAAGATGTAATGTTTGAACTCTCCTATTTGCGCGCTGTTGCTAAACTAATTTTATCGATTATTGCTTCGAACAAAGAATCATCATCATGCGAGAATTCTGCTGTTATTGTTGTAATTCCAACTTTAAAGCAATCATACTTGGCACTATTCCTAGTGCTTAATGGGCGATCTTAGGGTTTTCTGGTCGTAATAGGCAATTGTAAATCTCCCGGGGAATTCTCGTTAGTATAATGGGTCTTCCTTATTATATTATCTCTGTGGCTGCGAGAAACAGGGCTTTTCGCCAAAAATCGCTTCGTTTTTACCACTTAGCGTGATCTTGTAATTAAACTTTGCAATTGCATAAAAGAGGAAAATACTTGGAATGATTTTCAGTGCAATTTTCGAATAGTTTGGTAGAACTGCATTTTGGGGGTTGTTTCTCGCCAATTCCGAACTGTTGCCAACGATCGCCAAATCAGCTTAAGTAGATTAATTAAATGTGATGGCACTCGGGGCTGTGCAAGACAGATTTCGTTTTGGAAAGTATAACAAATGTACAAAAAGTATAGTTTGATTTTTCAAAATTATAACCAGCTCAGTTCAGGTACATGAATTATTGTTAAAAATCAAAAATCCTAAAATTGACCTAGATAAAATATAAAATTCTGAGAGGGACTAAAAAGAACCAAAAATATGTAATCTTTTCTAACGGCAGACAGATCCATCTTTGTTCTTGCTTTCACGAAGCTTCGTTCTAAAGCTAAATTGGCAATATCTAATGAGAAAAGGTTCCCTCATCTTCATATTAACGGATAATTTTCACATTAAGTTTGCACAGGATGCTCATATTTAAGTATATTGCATTCTGCTTCTTACTTTCACTACCTGCTATATTTATAAAATAGGATAAAACAGGGATTTGGTAAATTATGCAGAAACAATTTGGAATTGGTTGAAATATAGTTAACGGTTTCGCTGCTACCAAATCTAATTTCATCGGCAATTACTGGAAACTTATGATGGGTAAGTAAAGTTCAAATAAAACACTTTGCTAAAGTGCCATAATTGGCACATAATTATACAGTAAAACCTCTCTACAACGGAATTTTCTGCGGTCCCAATATACTGTGCACCGAGTTCAATCTTGTCTATAACGATAAACTACCTATGAGTAGGTCTTTATCCGGTTTGTAGAATATTACTATAGAAAGATTTTACTGTACTTACAAATCGCAAAGAACACATGCACAGAGTAATTATATTTTAATCATAAAATTTCGGTAAGGAGGAATAAAATTTAAACGACATTTTATATTATAACATACGTCACCATGGGGGAAAAAAATAAGTCTTTTTATATTTCCTAATTAATACTTCTGTGTAAAAAAAGTTGATATAGATGCAAGGGCAAAGTTAAGTTAGTACATACATAAATTACAAATCAGGGGTGTAGATAAAACTTCAGACGACCCTACCGCTCAAGTGGATTCCGAACATAAAATACTGAAATCACTATCTCCGCCGACTATTCAACGACGATGACCTCTAATCCTTCAATTACATCAGTAGGAGGAAAATCGCCATCCTGCCACCACCCAGATGTGGGGTGCCTTGTATACTTTAACGTCTCATATAATACTTTAACTTGGGGTCCACCACCCACCGCCAGTGGCGTTGAATCGCCAGTTTCCCCCTACTTACATTTATGTTGTTTTCACCTCTGCTTCGTTTCTATACTTACAATAATTGCTCATAAGCTTCATTTACCTACAACGTATATTTACTATATTGAAGAAATTATATCATGTGCATAAAATACGTTATCTCGCTATATAATACATAGCAAATATAGTAATTGTTCCGATGAAGATTTCCAGGAGATGGGAATAACATCGGTGAACAGAAAAAGACCTTAATCGAGATGTACATGGTAAAACAACGCATTTATCGAGAGAAATTAACTAATAAATTAAATAAATTAACTAAAATAAATTAGTTAATTTATTTAATTTATCAAACTAGAAATTATCTAATAAATTAATTACGAGAACTTTCGTGCATCGAAGTCGAAAGTCCTCGGTAAAAAATTTCGATGTATGGAAATAGTGGGTGGTTTCTACCCACTTGAAGGACCTGGAATTGTTAGGGAATTTTAAATCCCTAATGGTTAGGGAAAAGTTAGGGAAAAACGATAGTTTTGCTCAAACTTTTAAAAGTCAGGGAAAATGTTCTATTTGGAATAGCTAAATATTCCACGAACATGAAACCATCTTCCTTGTTGTTGTTGTTTGAGTGCATGTGCAGATTTTTGGAAAAGTTGGCCGAGCTAACGGTGCTATGTTTCCAAACCATCATCCTCACAATCAAAGTTCAGTTGAACTTTTTTTTGTGATTGGTTAGGGAATTTTGCCTAAAAGATTGGGGGAAAACGTAGAGAAGTCAGGGAATTTTTTATTCATTGTGAGTGAGACACTTATGTAATGAACTGGAATCTTAAATTACGGGGTTCTCTAGAACTTCAATACATGTAGAATTTCGACATGTGGAAGTTCTGTTGCACTGTAATTGATTTCCATGCAAATTCAAAACATTTGTGAAGTTGCTGAAGCTTTATGATAAGTAATTCAGAGAATTGAAAGAGACAGGCAGAAAGGGAAATTTAATGGGCTTCCACATATTGTAAATAAGATATAATAGGTTTTATTAACAATTTTAGACTTATTTGATAGCCCTTAATAAAACCATTAAATGAATTAATTTTAATTAACTGCGTATCATTAATTGGCACGGCTGATGTTCCATCTCCACAAATTTGTTAATGAAGAAATAGAATGCTGCGTTGTTGTCTCTCCCTAGCTCTTTATTGCAGTAACTTCGATATCTTGGAGAGAAGATTGAATTCTAGCTCCGTGAGCTGAAACTCCGAAGTTTCCTAGAATTTTGTGGTGACAATTAACGCATCCTTGTTTCTATCCATCTTTCCTAGTTTCTGTCGTCTTCCGCTTCCGAGAAGAACGGAACTTGTATTCTTGACAATCAGGAAATTACTTTCGGACAGCTACGTCTTGTGGCAACGCGAAGTTGGAAGCGAAGTGAAATTGCAGACCCGAAAACTTTGGCCCTTTGATTTTCAATTGCCATTTTTCGAACCTCGGGGATGCTTCTCTTAGCATTTCATAACGACTTTTTCAATAAAACGATTTCAAAGCCTTGGGTATTTCTCGCCCATCGAAATTTTTTTCTAAATTAAAATGAAAAAATAGTTTTAAAAATTTAGCATTTTTCTGAGTATTGTATTTTTATTGATTACTTTCTCGCTTGTAATAAAATTGACTGAGCAGTTAGGTGATTTACGAAACGAATTCAGTAATGCAATTAATGGGATAGCAATACGATGTATGGAGCAGTAATGGAAATAACTGTTAATTAAAAATTATTAATAGTAAAAATTATTAGTTAGTAAAATAAAATTGCATGATGGTTAGTGATAGTTTAAGGTAGAGAAATGGTAATATGCTTAGTGATATACACTGAAGTATGTAAGATAATTTGACGTAAATGACTCAGAGTTATAAGCAAAGAACAACGGTATAAGCGTAAATAATGTGGCATTACTTACGCTTATAACGTTGTTCTTTGCTTATAAATCATACACTGAAGTGCCAGAAAAATTGGTACACCTACCTAATATCGTGCAGCCCCCCTCCGTGCGCACGCAGAAGTGCCGCAACACGACGTGGCATGGACTCGACTAATGTCTGAAGGTATCCTGGAGACAATTCACACCAGGAATCCTGCAGGGCAGTCCACAAATCCATAGGAGTGCAAGATGGCGGAGATCTCTTCTGAACAGCACGTTGCAAGGCATCCCAGATATGCTCGATAATGTTCATGTCTGGCGATTTAGGTGGCCAATGGAAGTGTCTAAAGTCAGAAGAGTGTTCCTGGAGCCACTCGGTAGCAACTCTCGATGTGTGGGGTGTCGCATTATCATGCTGAAATTGTCCAAGTCCGTCGGAATGCACAATGGACATGAATGGGTGTAGGTGATCGGACATGATGCTTACGTACCTGTCACCTGTCAGAGTTGTCTCTAGACGTATCAGGGGTCCCATATCACCCTAACTGCGCACGCCCCATACCATCACAGAAGCTCCACCAGCTTGAACAGTCCCCTGTTGACATGTAGGGTCCTTGGATTCATGAGGTTGTCTCCATACCCGTACACGTCCATCCGCCTGATGCAATTGGAAACGAGACTCGTCAGACCAGGCAACGTGTTTCCAGTCATCAACAGTCCAATGGCGGTGTTGGCGGACCCAGACGAGGCGTAAAGCTTTGTGCCGTGCAGTCAACAATGGTACACGAGTGGGCCTTCGGCTCCGAAAGCCCATATCAATGATGGTTCGTTGAACAGTTCGCACGCTGACACTTGTTGATGCCCCAGCATTGAAATCCGCGGCAATTTGAGGAAGTGTTGCACGTCTATCTCGTTTAACGATTCTCGTCAGTCGTCGAAGGTCCTGTTCTTTCAAGGTCTTTTTAAGGCCGCACCGCAGTCGGGGATTTGATGTTTTACCGGATTCCTGATATTCACGGTATACCCGTGAAATGGTCGTACGCGAAAATCCAAATTTTGTCGCTATCTCGGAGATGCTATGTCCCATCTCTCTTGTGCCGACTATAACGCCACGTTCAAAATCACTTAAATCTTGATAACCTGCCATTGTAGCGGCAAGAACCATCTAACAGCTTTGCCAGACATCTCTGGTCTTATATACGCGCTGCCGACCGCATCGCGTTACGCTGATTGGTTGCAAAGCTCCGTTATTTGCATACGCACGCACGCCTGTACCAGTTTTTCTGGCACTTCAGTGTATATAACAAGTGTAACGGAATGATAATACGAGTAATGAGTATAATTATATTGGTAATATGATTATGCAATAATAACGTGGTAACAGGACATTATGCTATAATTATATTAGCAACAGGGTTTTAATTATATTAGCAACAGGGTTGTGCTATAATTATATTAGCAACAGGTTGTGCTTTATAATTATGTGTAACAGGATTGTGCTATATTATATAATGAAATGGTGCTTTATAATTACGTAATAAAGTAATACTATAATTAGTAATAAGATTGTGTTACAACTATATTATTAATAAGATTGTGTTACAACTATATTATTAATAAGGTTGTGTTATAACTGTATTAGTAATAAGATATATAATTATGAAAGATTTGGGTTTTATATGGCTCAGTACTATTTTATTTTTAACGAGTAGAATGTTAAGATAAGAATATTAACTAGTTATATGTTTGACTTTACAAACGTGTATCAATAGTTGTATCTTCATTTTTTTTATGGCACTGCAGTCCCTGCAAATATCTGGATCCCCCTTTCTAATCTTTACCTATTTATCACCGTTTACAGCATTCTTTTACCACGTCCGGACTCCTATTTTCTCGAGATCTTTTTCCACGGTTGCTTAAATTACTTTTTATTATAGTACTATAATTTAAATAAAACCAGGAATTACGGAAATGCTGATAAGAATGAAATGCTATATGGGAGCGTTTAAGTATTACTACACACCTTTTGGGGGGGGTTGCCGTTGCGCTTATTTTTCTATGTTAGCCAATGTTAATTTTTGCTTAATAAGGGTGGGGGTTGAAATGGCCAAAATATTGCTTACGTAGTATTTGAACACTCCCTATGGGTAAATAATCTTTGTTCCTACACAGAACCGTAGCTAAGGGGTGGAAAGTAAGGCCCCCGCTTGTGGGCGTAAAATCAGCTGAAATAACTCACTGAGTGGAAATATCTAGAAAATGTGTGTGTGTGTGTGTAAAACTGTCAATTATTCATACTTACACCTCATTAAAAATGTATCAAATAGAGTTCTGTTGAGTTTCTGAGAGAGTTTGTGTTGGTGCGAATAAAAATATATAATAAAATATAATGAAAAACATCGCAATATCTTAAATTAATTTGATTTGAAGAGTAAATGCAATATAGGAAACAATCAAAACGAGAACAATGGTAAGCACATGGATATTGTCGAAGTATTTCATATCATATAGTATCATAATGCATAATTATCATGGTGAAAGAAATCAGTATGATATTTTTGTATGTATCACTTACGCCAATCTGTGCATTGTTTTACAACTAAATTACATAAAAAATTCATCTGACATCAAAACGTCAGTTTCGTTGCAGAAACTTTTTATTAAGAAATAATAAATGGATTAATTATAATTAATAATAAATGGATTCTTTATGAAAGAATTCATTGCAGGAAGAAGTGAGTAAGGAATTTAATAGAGAGTCGGGGACTCTGGAGGACAGGCGAAAAAAAGAGTTCATTTGGTCTTTAACTAGGGGGTGCAATATGGGTTGTTCTGTAGGGGCACAAGATCACCTAGCAACAGCAGCCCTGCTCATGCACAACTCTATCCACTCACAGATATTTAACAGATCAAGCATTAATGCAAACAGAAAAATGGTTCCCTTCTTCCCCAGCAAAATATGAAAAAGATCCCATTTTAACATCAGGCGAGTCGTATGCGTATTATAGCATGCTACAGCAAAGACTGAAACTGTCATAAATTTTGCACAAATTTGACTTCCAAAACAAAGTACGGTTAACTTGACAGCTATTGTCCCATAAACATTGTTGTGAGAAGCGCTGAGGTGGGGCATAACAAAAAATTATTGGACAGTGAAAATGGCAAGGCAGCGTCTCTTTCCGACAGTGCCGGTCAACGTAATTCTAAAACAGTATCCAAAGCGAACATCCGAAGTCAATATGTTTCAGCTGGCAGGAAAAACTATATTTTTGTTATTTCCACTCGCTTCGGGGTGGACAGGTCGACCCGAACTGCCGTAGGGAGGAAAACTCCGGATAGATCCGGGACCGGAAGCGGATCATCGCCCGGAAACGGTGAAAGTTCTTTGACATGTGACTACGTATCCTCCGGAATATAAGGAAGGAGGATGCGCTTCAGCCTGGTGCTTATATAGTCAAATAAATGTTATTTCGAACCCAAATTTTGTTGCTCCAGAGCGCGTTTGGATGACTTCGTTTCAATTACTCTTTCTTCGGGATTTGTTTGTGTTCATAGACGAATTGTTGACGTGGGTGTGAATGCGTATAAGCAATGACATGGAGGTGTGTGTTGGAGCAAAGGTTTGGCGTCTCAAGCCAAGCATTTTCCTGTCAATTACTTTATCGATAAAATAGGATAACTAGTACTGAGTTGAGGGCTTAGTGAGCCCCGCCCCCTAAATATTTCCCCATTCATCGTCCCTGCCCTTACCGGGACTTTATATCATTGCATTTTATATGTGGGAATTAATCTTTTATCAAGAACGTAGCAGTCCTCAAATAATTTAAAAAGTTATGTTTATATTTTTTACATTCAAACAAGTCTGTATGTGTGGTTTGGCGTTCAAGAGAAAGATGTGCCTTGATATCTATTGGGAGGGGTTTGAACCCCCTTGGGCCCCCTTACCTACCCCATTTCCCTTTCGTAAATCATAAAAATGAGTTTAAAAATAGCCAATGGTTTGTGAATCGAATATTCAAGAATTAGTTAAATACTACAAATCCAGCTTGAGCACAAGATTTTAAAAGAGGATGAGCCAATTGATAGTAAAGCAGAGAATTAAATTTTTTTTTATTTTTCAATATTTTTTTAAAAGCTGTTTTATTTTGGGTAATAATTTGGAATTATTTTCAAATGGAAGGGTTAACCGCTCTCGTACGTGGCCCTGCTACAAATGGTGTATATAAGGGATCAAGATACCCTGAAGTCGATAATTAACGAACCTCCCCTTCATCCTGCAATATATTGTAATAAGAGAGGTCCGAAGTTGAAGTCCCCTATGAGATATTTGCCATTTGATTTCGTTAAAGTTTAATACTTTAATAATTTAATACTTTCCTCAGATCCGAATTTATACGTTACTGAAGGATTTATTTATTTATATGTCTGTCTGTCTCTTTTTATCAGGGTTGTTCAACGTTTTTGGGCAGCGGGCCATTTAAAACATTTTCACGGTTCTCGCGGGCCAGTGGTTTCGTAAAAAATATTACATATGGGCAGGGCCGTCCTTAAGCAGGGGCAAGCGGGGCCCATGCTCCAGCCCCCCAATTCTTGCGGGTCCGCAAAGCCTAACTCTCAAATTTTTGTAATATTGAAAATTTCCCCAAAAATATTTTTGCTTCGACTCTTGCAGTTCGTGTCATCTAGTGCTCATACATTATTCCATTTTTCTTTTCTTAGTCGTATATATATATATATATATATATCCAACTGAAATATATGATATATATGTGATATATATAGATATATATAGTCCACCAGAAATTGGCAGCGAATGCTGGCTTTCTGACAGAAAAATGCCCGTACTACAAATATGAGCCAGAGACCGTGCATGAGAACGAAACACACAAGCTTTACTGGGATAGAGCAATCATAACAGACAAGACAGTCCCACATAACCGTCCTGACATAACCCTCGTCGATAAATCGAATAAGACCACGTACTTAATCGACATAGCAGTACCCAACACCAATAACATACAGACAACCTACACAACGAAAATCACCAAGTACCAAGATCTCAGACATGAAGTACGAGATATATGGGGTATGGAAAAGATCCTCATCATCCCGTTAGTCATCTCAGCAACAGGGATAGTACCAAAAACGCTTGCGACGAATTTGGAGATACTCAACATTGACCCAAACACCTACATTGAAATACAAAAAGCCACAATCCTAAACACGTGTCACATTGTCAGGAAGTTTCTAGACATGGCACATTAAGAAGTGATGTAAAAAGAGGCTTGGGAACATGGCGCTCTGCCCGTCCCAAAGCCTGTTTCCGCCAAGAATGGGCGAGGAAAACCTTATATATATATATGAGCCCCAGAGATATATTTGGCCCCGGACCCACATTAACTAAGGACGGTCCTGTATATGGGGAAGAATATTTGCCGTCTTAAATTTTTGAGTAAGGGGTATTTTCATCGGTTGACTTCATAGTGTTTTGGATGGTTCCACATGAAGATGATTACTGCATGTTTTGTTGATTAACGCTCTCTCCATGTCCACCTTGTGTGCATTTCTTCTGCATACTGTATTTACTTTTGATGTGGTAAGCATGGCTTCAAATGGCGATATGCGCTAAATTCACAAATCCCTCTCCTCATGACTCCGCCATTATTGTTTTGCTTTAATTTAACATGCCATTGCCGTAGCATGAAAGCAATGTCCAAGAGCAGTTGGCCGTTTTCGAAAATTGGCAATTTTGGCCTCGCTTTTGGTAATCCAAAGAAAGGAACGCATCAGCAATCGCTCTACTGACAAATTGGCTTTTTCAAGACACTGCCAAATCTCTTTCGCAATCTAGTGGTATATGTAGCGTCTTTCTTGCGCTACGAAATTGCCAAAATGACAGTCCTGATGATGATGATTTCGTGAAAGTAGTTTCATGGCAATATTTGCTTATCAAGACTACGCATCTAAACCGAATATGTTAATACTTGTAAGTGCAAGTCATCTTCTACTCGTTCCTTCATCAGACTTATCACAAGTACTCATCAATTTCTAAGCACAATTGTGAGTTTCATACCAAGTCTATTTCATGGTTCTTAATGCGCAATATGTTGGAAATAGCGCCGAAACAGACAATATATCCTCTCTTCTCAAAGCTATTGGAAAAGACGTATCTGTCGCTGTGTTTAGTCCGAACGGCATTGCAGAGAATTTTAAATATTATTGTAGAAACTCTTTAACTATATGTAAAAGAGAAACGCTTTCAAGTAATAATGTTTATCTCTATACAAAATCTTACTGAGAATTGCTATTCACTTGCTTTGAATGCAGAACCAATTAAATGTTTTCCTGTACGTATCCATGCCTCCTTTTACGTGGCATTCGTGTACGAATACTTTTTTTTTTCTTTTTCCAAGTACAGAACTTTGCATAGTACATTAAATTTAGATTTTTAGAAAGCTATACACTCTATCATGGTTCTATTACTGGACATAGTATTTTTAATTACAAATTTATTTTCCTATTAGTTCAACAATTAAGTGGTCGTTTTCTAGTGATGTTACGCCGAAAGCGTTGAACAGTTTAAACTCTAAATTCTCAATCAGTGATCTAGGCTAGGTTGTCCAACCTTTTTGAGTAGCGGGCCGCTTGAAAAATTTTTACAGATCTCGCGGGCCATCAGTTTCAGCGAGTTTAATAAAAAAAAACCGGACCATATATAATCCGGGAAAATTGTCCATCAGTCCCGTTAGAATTTAAGGGAGCCGACGTCACAGACGGCTTGTTCCATTGCAGTAGAGGGAAGGGCGTCTTTGATAACCGGTTTTTCGCGCGCGAAAAACCATTTATGTTGGAAAATTTTCTGCGAACGGACTATAACTAGATATAAAAAAATAAAATTCCATAATAATTTATTAGCCCATGCTATTTCCGACGATTTTTCCTTATTTCTGGGGGGGATCTAAAATTTTTGTTTTAAATCCTGTATTATTATTTTTTTCTTATTTCAAAGGGTTGTCGGCTTGCCGGATTGTGGCCGGCGGACCGTATATTGGACAACCCTGATCTAGGCAAAACCTTATTCTGATAATAGAACGTTTAAATACATATTAGTTAAAAGATAAAATGTTCGATTAAATCGGAAATAAATTCACGTTGACTTTTTATTCACGATTTTCAAATTTGGCGTGAAAATCGGCGAGATTTGGTGGGAAATGTGGCATGAAAATGGGACCCAAAATATCAAGAAAAAATTGTGACGAATTATATGGGTTCAAGTTCAGTAAAAACGTTCATTAAGGGCACTTAGGGATTTCAAATTTTCCAAAAATTGATTTTTTTATTATTTTATCGGAAAGCTCAGTTTTTCCTGGAAATTTCTATACCAAAATTATTGGTTTCCGTGAAACAAGCGAGATACTTCAAAAATTCTAATCGTAGGGAAAGGTAAGTATATGCAATATTTACCGAACTTTTTTCTTCCGCAATCTCAGAAGTGTTTCTTCTCAAAACTTGAAATTTCCATGTTTCGCGTATGATAAGTTTGAAACCATCTAACATATTCTGATAAAATTTGACAGGAACATTCGAACTACTACTTAGCATAAAATGAAGTAGAATTGTGTTAATTAAATGAAAATTTAATTAGTTTTGTCTATATATATCGTGAAAATTTTCTCTTTCTTCCATTCGTTGGTTTTAAAAATTAATAAAAAATATTTTACTTTATGACATACTTGTTCGATTTACATATTAAAGTACAAGTCTTTCTCTGTAGAATGGTGCAAATATTATTGTGTTAGAATAGAATGATGATAATATTATTATATTGGAATCATAAATAACCTCAATATCATGCGCGCAAGAACTTATATGTTTTCGTATAAAGTAAAAAGGTGTATGAAGTTGTTTACTTAAAAAAACATATTTTTGTTTCGTTTTTTTAACATATAATTAAACATTAATATATCTATTATCTTCATATTGAAAATGAAGTTGTTATCTTTGATATGTTTCATTCACAATTTACATTTTAAAAAGTTGCATATATTTATGGTTTTTCATGTTTTGAAACCCCTAAGTCCCTTTAAGAAAAACCAAGTTGAAAAGTTGTAAGTATGTAGTAAGTTGTAAAGTAGTAAGTTGAAAAACATTGGCCTTGTTTTTTTATCAAAATCATACGTAGTTAGTTTTAAATTCTGATAATTTCGAATATGCCGAGAATGGCTCCGATAGGCCACAGGACGATAACTCAGAGGTCGCTAGTTCGATTCCAGCCGCAATACGACCTAACTTTTCTCTGACTGTTATCAGCGAAAAGGTAAGTTCTAGTATGACTCATGAAAAAGAGGAGAATCGGACTTTATCATAATTATTATTTCCTCCGCATCCTCCTTAAAATCAGTTAAGTAGAGCCCTTTGTCAGTAGGGGCCCTGGGCCATTCACTTTTACGAGGCCCTAATATTTTGGAGAGGGGCCTTATCGTGGAGCCTGAGAGTATAGAATGGCCCCCAGAGAAAAGGGAGGTTCGAGGCCTTCCCCCCAAAAAATTTGAAAAATAAACTCTTTAAAACAACGTTTTTAGCCAACCTGGAACTTAAATTTCAACAATGATTTTTCTAATTTATCTTAAAAACTTTTGATATTCTTTCCAGCTAAATTATACTCGGGTTAATTTTATAAACGCTAACGATAAAATTCTGGTGAAATCGCGCCATTATATGAAGCGATAAGATCTTTGAAAGTTTTTCTAATACAAAAGTATGAAAACTCAATAGAAATCGAAAGGTATTGACAAATCACTTTAATATACAAATTCAAATTTATAAATCACATGTGAACAAGGGTAAATATTAGCGCTGGTGTGTGGCGAAAATTTAGTGAGGCAGGAGTTAATTCACCAAAATACATTAACCTACGTATTTACTCCACTGATGAGGGAACCTTACGAGAATTCAACATCCGATTTTTTTAAAAATTATGTACATGAAAGATAATGGTGCCAAAAAATATCCCGATTCAGGCCTGAGAGCAAAGATATACCCTTTTAAATTCCTAAAATTTTGAAAAAATTCCGTGGATTATACTGAAATTTTATATATAATAATAATTTTTATTCAACTCGATATACAATATTTAGTGATACATAACTTGAGAAGTATAAAAGTTATAGGAATGTAAGAGAAGATCTATATTAAATTATTTTTAGGCTTTGGGTTAGAAATGGAAGAGAATATAAAGCCCTAGCTTGTTACGAGATTCTCTTCAGATTTCTTGTACCAAGAAAAAAGGTAGAGTTTGATGGTTCTGAATTGAATGAATGAATGAATGAATGAATGGCGTGCCTTTCCCAGTGGCGGATTTATAAAATTGCCGCCCTTAGGCACAGCCTGTACTGCCGCCCCCTCCCTCCTTTACAAAGAAAGGAATATTTGTAAAAAAAAAAACCACATATCATACTCTTAACATTTGATATGTAAAGGAGATTTTTCATATAATTATTCAAATTAATAAGATACAACTCAAAATTATTGCTACCATATTCGCCAACTTCGTGGATTCGAGACACTTTTTGAATCCACAATAATTTTAGTCTGGATTCTTGGAACATCTCATTTGATCTAGTTGGTAAAAGAAAAAAAAAAAGTAGCAAACACAATCACAAATATAAAATTGTAATGAAAGAGCGGTGTTATCAAAATAAATAGGAGCCCGAAACTGCACAGTAACTGTGATAGATATGAAATTGTTTGTTTGTTTTTTGGTTTTACGGCTCAAAGACTACAGTGGTCATGCTGCGCCGGGACCTACTGTTTTCCGAGGAATCCGAACCTCTTAAGGCCTGGGGAACCAAACCCCGGACTACAGTGAGCAGTGCGATCTTTTATGAGATCTCTGAGTAAGCGTTCTTTTTGCACTGCTGGGAGATAGATATGAAATGCGGCTCATGTTGCACAGAAAGCCCATTGCCAACATCGACCATTGTTTTGCTTACTTTTAGTAACGCCTGCAAAACATTTCCATTCTGGCTTTTCTAAAATTCAGAAAGTTAACATCAACTAATGGCAATTTCCATGTGTTGATACTAGATACATCTGCTTCTGGTGGGAAGTATCGGATATTGTAATGTAAACAATATGATCATATGGTCATATCTCTTTGTCTTTCGATTCTGTAGTTTGCATTTGCAGGCAAGTTAAACAGTCGACAATATCATTACTGCTGGGAAATAATTAAAAAGAATTCAACGTTGTGGAATTCGGAAAACTTTATTTTTAAGCTCTTTGATGCCGCCCCACGAGAAGTGTCGCCCCTAGGCCTGTGCCTTGTATGCCTACTTAGAAATCCGCCGCTGGCCTTTCCTGTTAATAGCTGATAAGACAGGAAAGGGAGGGAGGGACCTCGCCAGTGCAAAGACCATTTGACGGGAGGACGTAAAAGAATAGTTTTGTCTTCTTCTGATCCGTTGTTAATAACAATAATCTTAATTTGATAAAAGTATAACAAATGAATTGTAAGAACAATAAATATCATTTTAGCGTTATTAAAATTCGAATAAATTACGTTTACGTTTTATAATGAATGGGAGTCTACAATTTAATGACAAACAGTTTACATTACAACTGCGCGATAATAAAAGGGTCGGTGCGGGCCCAGATTGCCCGTTCCTGGAGCCGCCTCTGTCCTTTGTATACGTAAGTAAAACACAATCAATCACAGTTATACATTCAAAATTCGTTTGCAATTGTTTCGAGGGATGTATCCCTCTTCTTCAGATCAAATACGTGCAAACAGTTGCAGCGAAAAGCTAGAACTGAAAAGTTTATAAAGGGAATTATTTTGATGGATGAGTGTCGCCATCTATTGGCGAAGAAAGAAAGAGATGATGATTTAGAATAAGTTGAAGGTTATTTGTTTGTTTGGATTTTTTATGGCGCAAGAGCATCTGGGCTATACTGCGCCAGCTGAAGGTTAAATAAGAAGAAAAATTGAAAAAAGATTAGAGAATTGGGGATAAAATAAGAAGAATGGAATATAATAAGTGGAAGGGGGAATATATATTAGAGGGATAAAAAAAAATTGAGATTGGATAATGAAATAAACAGATAAAAAATTAAAAGTGTGGTAAAATAAGACTGAAAAATTAAAACGAATAATGAAGGTGGTTATAGAATTTAAAAATTAAAAGAGGGGGAAAAATAGATAAGAAAATTTTATGTACAGCAGAAATTATTGAGGAGAATGGAAGAGTTTTTCGTAGCAAGGTGGAAAATGAAGCGCTCAGTGCAAGGGCGGGCTGGGTCCTCTCAAAGGGTGCATACGTTGGATTACGGGAGGGTGCCAGTCCTATATTCCACAAGGGCGCACCAGCCAGGGGCCGGTTGGCCTGCGGCCCAATCCTCCCCCGGCTCGGTGGTTTAGTTTTTATGACCACCATCTTGGAGCTCACTGGGTAAGGTTCGACTTACGGAAAACATGGATGTCTGTGAATGTATCGCGATTTGAATATAATATTAAACCTCCGATCCCATGTGAAGTAATGTACAGTGTTCGTAAAATATACTATGGTGAATTTAAGTTCAGAGTCTGTTGATTCTCAGCGATGGGCTGTCATCCTTTTGTGGTCATTATTTGTTTGATAAGCATCGAATCGATTGCAGAGAATTCTTTGAAAGTGCGTTCAGATTTAACGTATCTGATGGTAATTCATTTAATCAATTCCAATATATTGGATGCTAGATCATCTCATCAGATTCAATATAGCTAATAGTAATTCGCCCTATCAGGTAGATTCAGCGAGTCTGGTGTTAATTCATCTTATTAGATTCGACATCTTCGATTCCAATACAGTTCATCGACTTCTGTATATTGATATTGTATATCGAATATTCGGTATATAGATTATAAAATAATTTTTATTGTCCATAGTATAAATGAGCATTAAGAAGATATTGCCTTATTATTTAATCTAGCAACGTGCGTGTGTACTAGATGGAAGGACACCTGAAGTTTGTTAAAAGTTTTGCACTTTACCCGCACTTTCTCCCGAAATAGTTTTCAAACCAGATGCCCTGTTTAATCGAATTTCAGAATTCAATTTCGCTACAAATATTCTCAGAATGCACGTTTACTGGATACTTCTGGATGAAAATGCCTGGAAATTCCTACCAAGGCGGAAGCGTTTTTGAATTTCTTGCTAAGATTTGCGAATTGTGAAAATTTCCAAGTCGTTGAATTGAGCGTGGAGGAGAAAATGGAAAATTTTGAATCTTTTTCCCCTATCGAACCATTGCTTATACAATAAATTTGAAAATACGACACTTCGTTTATGCGTGTGTTATGCATTAAATACCACGCAGTTAATTGATTTCACTTTTTTGTTCGTAATTTAAATTAATTGATTATTTTAATTCATTTTAGTCCTAGCTCTCGACAAAGATAATAGAACACGAACTAAGATTCAGAATAAATATTTAGAATAATTAACTTTTAATTACATTTGACACGATATACTTTGGCTCAACCTGATCAGAAATAATAGAAAAATTAAACGTGATAAAATTAATTTACCCTTTTGTCTCTGAAGTTCAAATATACATGTATATAATTTATAGAACTATAATATAAATAAAATATGTGGAATACAATAGAATACGAATGAATTTTATTTTCATATAAATTTACAATAAACAATATTACAATAAATTGTACAATTTATACATACATGCATGATGGATTACATGCTAAAACGTAAGCTAACGCATATGCAACCTTATAACTTTGGCTATTTATAACTAATTAGTTCAAAAATAAGTTTTAAATGTTTTTTAAAATTTTTTATTGGTGTTAAATTTTTTATTTCGTTTGGTATGCTATTCCAAATATTTAATCCGTAATAATTTATATTATCTTTTCCATAATTAGTTCGAATATATTTTGTTTTAATTTTTTTTATGACGAGTATTTTATTTGTGGTCTTCTTTTATTATTTCTATTATATCTACATGTTTTTCCTCTTATATTCTTTCGTATATATATTGATATATTTTTAATTTGTGTATATTTTATATGTTTAGATATATTTTCAATAACTGATATTGTTGATATGGTAAATAATACTCCACACTTTGATTAATGGAATCATACATAATAACTATGCAAAATAATCCATTCACAATATTCACTTTCCCTTTTCTTCTGCGCATAGACGTCCGCTTCACCTAACAGCAACTTACCATTCATACAGTCAATATTTTGATTGGTTCTTTGGGCTTTTCTTCTTGGCTGTTCATTGGACAGGAAGTCCATCTAGTCATTCTCTCGTTGGCTGGAAGATGTAGTTTGTCTTAGTCTCAAGTGCTTAGCAAATAATACCCAAAAGTGGTTGGCAAACGTTGTGTTGATTTTGATTGGTTACTTACGGGAAGGTCTTTCTGGAGTAGAAAAAAAAGAGAGAGAGAGAGAAATTTGAATAAATAGACGGCTCTTTTTCAGTATTGTAAACGACCATATCTTTAATAGTTCAGTTTCCTAAATAATAATTAAAGCTTCAATATTTTTATATCGTGAGAAATTATATTTTTATTGTCCCTTTCTGGTACACTGATGCCATTTTTAGTATCCTAAACAATTATTATATTTGTTTTGCATCGTATCAGTTAATATCAACCGCTTGAATTTGATTTACACAGCTCTTTATGTTTTGCGACCGTACAAGTTTCAATATCCACTTTATTACTTAAATCAATTCCAATTTAAAATAGAAACATTTTTAACACTGCCTTAAAGACCTTTGAAGAAAAGTAATGCATATAATTATAGACTATGATTATATCCATTATAGTATAAGTATATATGATAATGCAATATGATGATATATATATCATCATCATCATATTCAACCATTATCTATCCACTGCTGGATGAAGGTCTCTCCAAATGCTTTCCACACAAGTCTATCCTGGGCCATTCGTTTCCACGTCACCCCAACCTGTTTTCTTATTTCATCCACCCATCTAGTTTGAGGACGTTTTCTAGGTCTTCGGTGGTCTCTTGGAATCCAGTTCAGAATTTCTGTTGTCCATCGTTGATCAGTTCTTCTTGCAATATGCCCAGCCCATCGCCATTTCAGCCCTTTTACTTTAACAATGATGTCCTCTACTCTAGTTTGCTCTCTCACCCAAGTGTTTCTTTTTCGATCTCTCCTAGTTATTCCAAGCATGCACCTCTCCATGCTCCTTTGCGTTGTCTGTAACTTTCGTATTGCTCCAACTGTTAGACTCCATGTCTCTGATCCATAAGAGAGGACTGGCAATACACACTGGTTGAAGACCTTTCTTTTTAGACACAAAGGCAATTTCCCCTTCAGGATAAAACTGTTTCTTCCAAATGCACTCCAGCCAAGTTTAATACGTCTGTTGAGTTCTTTCATAATGTTGCCATCCATTGAAATCAGCTGGCCAAGGTAAATATATGAATCAGCAATTTCTAGCTCAATGTTGTCAACTTGTATTTTTGTTTCCTCTACAAAATTATTGAACATGATCTTAGTTTTTTGTAGGTTCATCTTGAGTCCAACTTCTTTACTTCTAGTTGAGAGCTCCTGTACCATGTCTTGGAGTTCTAATGGGTTCGTTGAAAAAATAACAATGTCATCAGCAAACCGCAAATGATTTAAATATTCACCATTTATTTTTATTCCCTTGTTATTCCAATTTATCTGCTGAAAAATCATCTGTAAAGCTATATGATGATACATATATATATATAATTATATTCATATTCTATTATTTTATATTTTTCCGTTGGATAAAAATCTCTTCAAGCTACCTCCTTCTCATTAACGAATATAGAAAGTTCGTTAGGGGGATTATAGGCTCAATGGGGGGTTACAATCCCCATCAACACCCTCCCTGTATACGCCAATGCTCTCTCCCTGACACACACACACACACAAATATTGGAAAATTATACAATATATGGAAATAAATGGTTATAACATGGTATCTGTTAAGCCTTCCAGGTGAGATTCATTGCCTTGGTTATTGTAGCCAGAATCGTTAAAATTGGATACACGGATATTCTGGCCAACTCCGTCCTTTCCCCTATTGTGGCATTATCATGGAAGTGTCCGCTATCTCTTTCAGCACAACAAAGCTCCCCTCTACACATCAGGATATGTGGAGAAGAGGTTTGTTGAAATATATTGGGTCCGCACGTTCGGAGTCCGCATCTAAACCTAACTGGAATACCTTTGGGGTGAACTGGAATGACAGCTCTGACATCGAGACCCCAATGACTGTCTCCAAAGTCCTCTCTGACGGTTGCTTTGCAGGGAGAATGCAACGATATTTGAACCGAAACCTACCGAAATTTGATAGAAGATATATCTAGATGAGTTGCTGTTGTAATGAAGTTGAGCTGGTTCTACTTATTGTACTAAATTATTGCATACTTATCGTACTAAATTATTGCATACTTATCGTACTAAATTATTGTATACTTATCGTACTAAATTATTGTATACTTATCGTACTAAGTTATTGTATACTCATTGTACTGTTATTGTATACTTATAGTACTAAGTTATTGTATACTCATTGTACTGTTATTGTATACTTATCGTACTAAGTTATTATATACTCATTGTACTGTTATTGTATACTTATCGTACTAAGTTATTGTATACTCATTGTACTGTTGTTGTATACTCATTGTACTGTTGTTGTATACTCATTGTACTGTTGTTGTATACTCATTGTATTGTTGTTGTATACGTATTGTACTGAATTATTGTATACTTATTGTACTAAATTATTGTATACATATTGTACTAAATTATTGTATACTTACTGCACTAAATTATTGTATACTTATTTTACCAAATAGCAAAATAAGACATTTTCTAAAAAAAGCGAATTTGACGATACGTTTAGTAATCTGTCACAAAAGCAACAGAAAGTGTTTATGAAAAATTTAAACCGTTATTCATAATTGAAATGCAATACTTTAAATATGGTTGCATAATATACAGTAGAACCTCTCTTAACGACCACCTCCCTTAATGGACACTTTTTCCAGAAACGGATTTCCTCACCCTCATAGACCCAATGCAACATTTACCTCAATTTAGAGACCACCTCCCTGAACGACCGCCTTTTCACGGAACCGATGGTGGTCACCATAGGGAGGTTTTGCTGTATATATATATATATAAAGTCGCTCATAAAATTTTAAATATAATTATTATATGCTTATTATTCATATATTTCTGGTAATCTGCGGTACTGGCGTAGTCATAAATATGTCGGGTGACCGAAGCCGAGATTACACTGTATATATTTTAAAGTAGTCATTAAAGTAATTTTATTCCGGCTGGATGACTATTCCCAGAAATTTACGTCTTTAAATTCTGCGATACGATTCCATCACCTTTAAGCCCTGTTACTTTAGGAATTAGGATCATTTCCTCATACGATATTTTACTAAAAATGTATCGTACTTGTAATGCTAATTATCGTAATTTTCCAAAGTTTTGCGTAAGTTCAACGCGGTTGTGAATTTATTGCTCCTTTGATTCACTGCGCCTCTTCACAAGGTTTACTCGCAAATTTGCAATATCTGCTAATTTGGGGGGCTATCTAATGATGTGAGTAGCGGTCTGCGCAAATATCTCTGCTATTACAAATAGTCCGGCACCGTAAATAGCTCTCTATATCTAATTTGAATAGGAATAGTTTACTGTTTATGAATGCGACGTTATTGCTACGTATGTTCGGAATTAGCGTAAAATATAGGATCATAAATTTTAGCGTTACCGGGAATTTTCCATCTGGACACGTATATTAAATATCTTCTGATTTATGCGATGCCTCTTCGCAGATGTTACTAATACTTGGCTTTCTATTTCCGAAGCTTTCGGGTATTTTTCTGAATATTTTTGCAATGCATTCTGTGTACCTTCGGAATTTCGAGACCCGAGGGTATCATTTTAAATACTGATTGTAAATATAAATAATTTATTTTAAATACTGATTATATTATTAAAGATACTGATTATTCGAAAGGTTATATATATGCCAGGAAGAATCTCGCATATTTATATTAATTTTAAATTTAGAACGAACTCTCTTTAAAAAGTATATTATACAGATATACGAATTATTATGTCTTTGTACTGATGCAAAAAGACATGTAAATACTAGTTTTAATATAGCTTAAATGCTAGTTAATGAATGAATGGATGGATTGATGGACGGACGGACCGGGAGGATAGATGGACGAATACTAGTTAATATGCTGTACGTAGATAAATACTAGTTGATATTCCCTGTACATAGATAAATACTAGTTAATATGATGTACATAGATAAATACTAGTTAATATGCTGTACATAGATAAATACTAGTTAATATGCTGTACATAGATAAATACTAGTTAATATACATTGTTGAATACTAGTAAATATATATATATAGCTCAACACTAGCTAAAGAATAGCTAAATTCTAATTAATGGATAGTTAAATATTAGTTAATGGATTATTGAGTGCTAGATAATGTATAGCTAAAAAAGAATACAACGATGAACCGAAGTTTACCATAAAGAGTAAAATTTTTCACAAGTCGGAATGCGAAAGGAAAAAGGAAAGGAAAGCAAATAAAATAGAAAGAAAAAATAAGTAAAATAGAAAAGTAAATTGGAAATAGTAAGCATTGCGAAATGAGGAAAATAAAATAGAAAAAGTTAAGGAAAATAAAACAAAAGGTTAAAGAGAAAATTAAGTAGAAAGAGTCAGAATAAGTAAAACTCACCGACAGCGTAAGAAAAATATCGCCACGTTTCGAGAACTGCTGTTCCTTTTGTCAAGCGGAAATGAGAATGTCCTGTATTTATACCCTCAGTTCAGGGTTTTCCAAGAGCAGTCTCGCACCCAGGTTTCCCTGAACATTTTATTCCGGTTTTCCCCATCTCCTTGCGCAAATCTTGTATGATTTGGGCATAAGTCTTGAGACATTAATGATCCGATTCCTCAATTGAAAAGTCTCCCAAGATTCAAGGAAATCTCTACAAGAACATAGACTATTTTACATACTCTATTTTCTCTTTCCATTCTTTTCTTCTGTCGCAATTCGACCAGTGTCAAATTTTACTCGTTAATGTCCATTTAATTGATAGCTCGATGCTTATTGTTATTAGTTCATTAACAGCTGTTACTATATAAAATACAGCTTAAAAGAGCATTCACGAAAGTCCTTTAGTGTGGTAATCCTTAGCTTTTTATTCAGTGGTTTTCTGAATTCCTTGAAAAGCTTGACTTGACTTTTGCCGTTTATGTTACGCGATGGCTGACAGTATTAGATAGATGGAGGCTCCAGTCCTGTTCAGCATGGATGCATGTTAGCGTACTGATGTTCGTAGGTCACGCTTCACGGCCTGTACCATCTCCATTTGTGAACAATCTTAGAACGCAAACCTTCAAAACGTGCAACCAGTCACCTACACTTATTTCAGTAAGAGATATTTTACTTAGATTTTTTTGGGAGGCGGAAGGGATTTGTCTTTCTCTCTCTCTCTCTGATAGAGTGAATTCTTAGATTCAAATTCAAATGGGGGATAAACCCAAGCCTTTCTTTAATTGTACTAAGAATCGTGGGCCACCCAAATAATAATAATATCAATAAGGAATACGCGTAAGTACTTCGCATTTCCGCGTCAAGCCTGTACTGCAAAGTGCAAAAATACATATACAATAATAACAATACTGACGTTGTACACCGTTTTAAATGGCAATTGGACAGACAGAAATTAATGCTACAATACTCATCAACATGCATTACACTGCACCGAACTACTGCACTCACTTGACTTCCAGTACGCCGTTAATCCGGGTTCGACTCCCAGCAGTGCAAAGAACGCTTACTCAGAGATCTCATAAAGATCGCACTGCTCACTGTAGTCCGGGGTTTGGTTCCCTAGGCCTTAAGAGGTTCGGATTCCTCGGAAAACAGTAGGTCCCGGCGCAGCATGACCATTGTAGTCTTTGAGCCGTAAAACCACAAAACAAACAAACAAACAAACAAACACTTGACCTCAAGGAAGGCTTCTTTATTGCGATCTTTTCTCACAGACACCTTTCTATGTGTAAAATGTATAATTTCTAACATTGTACACTACAGGTATACACACTGTATGCATATAAGGAAAATACATAATTTGAATACTGTATGGTGTACATATTTTATGTTCCTTGCTGTTTGTGTGCAGTTCAATCACAAGCAGTATGTTATACAGATACCTGCGGCAATATGCACCTAGAAATTATTTAACGTTGTTATGCACTGACGCTTCGGAACGTTCCAAATAACAAAACGTCCGATAGAAGATTTCCTGCTGGACGTTTGAATTTAAAAAATAACCTCATTTGTATTGGACTTGCGGAAGTCGGTGAAAAGAACTGACGTAACATCATGAACATTGATAAGAAATTAGGTTTACGAGTCATTAATCATGTAATGTGACATAATAGCGACGTTGATCATGTCTCGCGACACAAAGTAGCGTCGTTAATAAGTATAAGTCACCGTCGCCTTCGATCACGGCGCTATTCAAGGGATTGACGACTTACGGACATTTTATTGTCCACAAGATTGAAAAAAATTGCCAGAAATTCCGCTTCTTTGACCTGGCATGTCTTTAAAGACGGAGACTTTTATATGCAGAAAAGATAAGTGAACGCAACACCGCATGAATATGTGGACCACGTTTGACTACCTCCGCATCGCATCTATCTCATTTACTGTCATGAAATGTTGTGATGCGAAAAAACAGATTTAGCCTCTCGCTCTTTTTAGCTATTCTTAAATTTCTTTTCTTCTTGTATTTTTTTAGCCTAGCGTATTTACCTTATCTACTCCCCAGTGGTGAAGCTTTCAGCCACAGGGCTGGTCCAATGGTTTTGTGCGCCCTAGGTGGGATTCATGTCCTAGGTGAAACTCGCGTGCCTTAGGCGGACTTAGGAGATTCCTAGGCATGAGTTGGAAGCCCTAAGATGCTTTGGAGAACTAGGTGAGACTTATGAGAACTAGGTTAAATTTGAGAACTAGGTGAGACTTAAGATAACTAGGTGAGACTTAAGAGACCTAGGTGAGATTTAAAAGCTCGAGGCGAGGCTCGTGCAATCTAGGTGAAAGAGGAGTCCTAAAGGGGGCTTATGAACTTCATACAAGACTTAAGAGTACACAAACAGGACATAACATTTACGCTCAAAAATTAAAATGCACCCCATTGTATATCTATTAAAAATCACGTTTTGTAATGCACCACTAGGATCTTTGTGCCTTAGGCGACCGACAAGGTCCGCCTAGGTTTGCCTAACGCACTGATAGATCCTATTTCCAATATTTCATAATATGAAGACATTTATTGGGAGCAAAAAGAAAATATTAACTCGGACAGACTACGAAATTGACAACATTTTGCAATTTCCAAATTTCCTTAATCAGAAATAGACATTCGTTGTTTTGAAACGAACCTCCCATGTTTCGAGAAATTGACAGAAATGAATCATTTGCATTTATGCAAAAATTTATTTATTCATGCGAACTTCCTCCAGAAGCGTGATTATATCATTGTATATTTAAATTGCTGAAAAGTAATGCCTGCGCAACGAATATTGATTCCGTTACGCCCAGTCACTGTGTTGCGCTTAATCAACTGTACTGTTCAAGCATGAAGCTTAATGTTTAATTTCTTTGCATATATGCATAAAGTATTTCGCAAATACTTAGGACTAGTAAAATGCAAATTACATATTTTGAATATTTGCAGTATTAAAAGTTAAATTATCATTATTTATATTTCTCTGTTTAATTGTATATCAGCATAATTGAGATGAATAGTTTTTCGAACCTTTTTTCCGAATTTGTTTTGTTTCGAGCATATTGACGTCATTAATAGAATGAATTCAAGTACTGAATGATCCACTGAACGGTCTTTCTCACATGTAGCGATTCATTAATAGTTGGAATCATGGGCGTCCCGAAGGGGGTGCAAGGGGGTGCACTTGCACCCCATTGGCTTATAAAGAAAGGGGGAAAAAGACTGAATCTACAAGAAATTATTGTCCAACAACATTATTTAATTAGAATTTTTCCTAGATGCACCCCCCTGCATTTAATTCTGGGGGCAGCCCTGGTTGGAATCGAAATATAATTTGTTAACAGTCCCCTTTACGCTGGTTTGTATTTAAGTAATTATTAATTAGAGCGTAGGAGGAGAGTGCGTAACGAAATATTAATTAAATATTGAAATAATGCAATCTTAATTAATTAAACATTGAACATTGAAATGTTAATCAATGGAATATTAAGGAGGGTGAAATATAAAATAACGAATTCATTTGAAATGTCAGCCCATACATATGTGATATTTGTCAAGATTAAAATGCAGTTTAAATTACTTATGAATTAAAGCAATTTTATTTATAACTTTGACTTTTTAACTTAATTTATATATAAATAATTAAAGGTTTATAATACATTCTTTTTTGATTAAGGAGGCTAACCAAGCTTGTTCGTTACAGCTGTTTGAAGCAGGGGCGGATTCAGTGAGGGATTCTTTTGGGTGGGGCATATGAAATACAATAAGATTCACTTATACCAAACCCGCATTTAGGGAATTTCCAGATATAGCGAGGAAAATATGGATTTTGTTTGGTATAGTGATTGAATGCGATAAAATTTAAACGCTTTTAGCGAACAAGTATCTTTTGGAGCTCAGATTTAACAAGCAATTTAAAAAATATAAATAGGAAATTTTTTGTAAAAATTCCGTCGTTATATGCGGTTGGTCGTTTTAAGCGGCGCTCGTTATAACCGATTTCCACCGCATTTTTATGGATTTGTGTGGAGGGGAACTTTCTTTAATCCCCCGCCCCATGGATCAGACACTGTTCGAAGAATGAAGCGCGTTTTAGGGGAAAATATTTTGTTCGTTGGTAATTAAAATTGAGAACGTTTTTGCTGCGGAACTGTTTTTGAAAAGCATTATTTTCCAACTTAATTCTAACATTTTCTCGGAAATCCCATGAAGAAACTTTAATTAGCTTGGTACTCCAAAGTGATGATGAAGTTTTTTGACGGAACATCCAAGAACTTCATCATCAAATTTCATTTCAAAACCCTGGGATCTTGGAAAAAAGGCTTTTGGTGATCGATGAATCGTAAATTGCTCCTCAAAGTTCAAAACTACAGAAAAATTAGCCATGTGATCAAATATATTCATAACAGTCAATAAGAAAAGTGTGAAATTGACAGTTTGTTTCTATGGTGTTATTATTGACATTATTGGTTACAGTATCTCCGAACTTGATATAGGGTGGTGATGGCGCGTTCGGTTGTCAGACCAGAAATCGGGTCCGATTCCTCAAAGGAAGGAAGTTCCAATACCTCAGTAAACTGTAGGATTTGGTGCAACACGATCTTGATTGTCCTTGCGCCATAAATCACAAGTAAATCAAGCCAAATCAACTGGCTTGGTATTTCTCAATTTTCCACACGACTGAAAGATTGCGTATGACTTACATAGTTTCGTACTTCGGGTATCCCTCGCTTTACGCGAATTCGCTCAACGCGAATTTTAATTAATGTGATTATTTTAATTGTGGTTATTATTATTCTCTTTATTTGTGCGGTCGAAATTTTAATTACCGCAATTTTGTTTTATTTTATCTGAGGTTCAAATAATCCAATCGTTTATTAATGGAAAGTTTATATCGAAAAGATAAGAATTGAATTAATTCTTCAACGATAAGATTTTAATTTATTTTTCAAAGATAAGATTTTAATTTATTCTTCAAAAATAAAATGTAATTTATTCTTGATAGCCTTTTTATAAAAAGAAATTAACATTTAATTTACATTTATTTCAACTTTCTCTTAAAATAGGGCCATGTATTAATTTTCCTTTAAGAACGCCCTCTATTATGGTCATATGCGGTTAAGTTGATTTCAAGGCATACTTAAACACCGTGCACTCGCGTTATTGCAAACCTGATGGGGTAGACTCCCTTTTTACAGAGACGTTATACTAAATTTTTTTTGTATTGTTATTGAATTTATAGTAGTATTGAATTTATAGTAATATTGAATTTATAGTAATATTGAATTTATAGTAATATTGAATTTATAGTAAAATAGCATCACACCTTTTGGCGAACTGCACGTGTTTTCTCAATCGATCCTTATATCGTATCCAGGGGCACCGGGAGCCAACGCCCCCCCCCCCCAGGCTCAATTCCACCGGCCCCCATAACCCCTTCCCTGGACAGTGGCATAGATATTTTTTTCAGGTCCAAGCCCCACGCCCCCCAACATAGGTCTTTACCAGCACGGACCCCTTGACTTCATCCGGGCCCCCGGGCTGCAGCCCCTGGTGCCCCCCCCCTCTCGTCGACTCTAATCCTACCGGGTCACTATACGGTGAGTCTACTCTATTTGAGGATGTTTAACGCTTACCACTATTAATTATTATATTATCCTAAGGCCATTTTGATATAATGGAGAATATCCGGGACTAATTAAAGGAGCAAAACGAAAAATAGTTGCATATAGAAACTATCCGAGAAATAGTTCTTTACAATTCATATATTAAATATTATGTAAAATGTATTATATAATATATATATGTGTGTGTGTGTGTGTGTAAGTACTTTTTGAAAATGTAAGGTAAATTACGTAGAATTTAGATGACAGGAATTTGACAGAAATAAATGTACTAGGAACACAGTAAAAATAAAAAAATAATAAAAATAAACAGAACAGCAGTAAATTAGCATAAAAGTCACAACAATGAACTCAACAAATAACAGGATACACAAAAATACAGCAAATAATTAAAAATATTTTTTAATAAGTTAAAAAATAACAGAAGTTTGCTCTGAAATCTCCCCAATTTGAAGGTTTTCCTGGCACCTTCAACTTCGTCAGCTTTAGACTGGCAACTCTGCTGCCCTCCCCTCCGCTCTCTTCTTATTAAGCCTTAATTTTGTTCCTATCCTGTTTGTTGTGTCGTAAGTCCGTCCGCATCCCAATCTACTGCCCTTTTATTTTCTCATTTTTTAAAAAGAAACATTTTCTTTTTTATTGCTACTCTTTCTTCGCTGCTTGGAATGTCGGGGGTATGGGAATTTTTTAGCTTAAGCTAATTTCCATTCAAAAACATTATAAACTGTATACTTATAAACTACTTATAAACTGTAGTAGCAAATATGTATGAAACGTTCTCATATTTGTATCGATATCAGGTAACAATAATTTGTATATTTACTAGCTCATTTCGAACCATCGATACTCAGATATTCATAAACTAATTTTTTTAAATGTCTGATGCGATTTTCAGTAGAATTTTTTTACAATTTAGGAAAAACTTTGTTCATTTTCCTAAACGAGAATTATAAAAAATTATAGAAAAGTACTGAAATCAATTTTATGCTCTATAATATATATAACCATTATATATACTTGAAATTTTGTCTCTTCAAATGTTTACTAACTCCGTTTAAGGACTAAAATCCATTCTCCGTTAAAACTGAAGCAACAGACGACAGTTGAGTAAACGATGCTGATTTTTAAAAGACTTCGCAAACGATAGTTAAAACACATATTTGTATTTCGCAAAATGGCATCATTAATTTGGTTGGGGATTTAATTGTAATCCCTTAAGAATGAGTAGTGCGCGAACATAAGCGTGCCTGTATAGTAAACGCACGTAAATGCCTTAAAAAAATCAACTCAATGATAGGTATTAGCTGTCACTGCTGCAGTGCGTATGTATTTATTTTTCGTAAACAAACGACTTTAAATTTTAAGTTAGTTCAAATTTAAAGATCTTGTTAGGAGGCAGAGATTTCTGAAGAATTAAAACTCACATTTATGCACTTTCCGTACTTAAAAGTGCGTCTCAATGTTATAGAAACTAAGTAATATAGTGATTTCTTGTAGCGGGGCCTTAAGTTCGATTCCGGTTAGGTTTAAATGTTTCGTTATATGTCTCGATTCGGAATGGAATAGAATAGGTTGAACTGATGATTATTTCCCGAAATACTCGGAGAGGCATCCATTTGCAAAAAAAGTATTTACATAAAAAATACATATATATGTTTAAAGGAGTTTATCTATATAAAAGTTATAAATATGTTCCAAGGATTTATATAAAAGGCACAGTCCATACCTTTATATAGATGTGTTCAAAAAAGTTTCAAAATAAAAATTACAAATATGCTGAAAATGTGCTAAAATAAAAGCTCTTTAAATAAGTATGAAAATAGAAGCTATATATGTGCCTAAAACATATTAATCAATCAATACTTATTTCGTCAAAACGCACAGTTATACACAATCGAATAGAGTGTATAGTCCGTTCGCGGAAAATTGACCACTGGTCTCGTTAGAATTTCCGGTAGCTGACGTCACAAACGGGTGAGTTCATTGCAATAAAGGGAAGGGCGTAACTTCTTCACGCAGACATACGTCCTCGAAAGACCAGTTATGAAATGACGCCCTTTCCTCTACTGCAATGAACCAGCCCGCTTATGACGTCAGCTCCCGTGAATTCTAACAGGACCATTGGCCAATTTTCCGCGGGCGGATTTTAATGGACCAACACCATGAATTTTGGCTTAGCAGGAGACCCGAGAAAAACCCGATATAAAAATGGCTTAACAAGTATCGGGGCTCTCCGCCTGTCTTTCCGTCATGAGTTTCGGCCCAAGTATATATGTCAAAATAAAGGATATAGATACTTAAATAAGTATTGATATAAAAGCTACGGATATTCAGGAAGGAATCGATATTACTGTGGATATTCAACTATGAATATTGCAATCATGGGCATTCAAAGGAGTGTCGGCAATTAATTCATAGGTTTATATATACTATGCTTATATATACTATGGCTTATATAGACTATATATATATCGTAT
>QLNU02014802.1:97801933-97827398 GCA_006491805.2 Dysdera silvatica
GCACTTTAATGTGAAATGTTATCTCACGCAAAATTTTGAATTAGTAATTCTTAACGATGATACTTTATTTCTTAAAAAAATATTTTTATATTTTTGTTTTGCGGGGATATTTACTTTCTGAAACTTATACAAGTTTTTGAAAAATACATTTCGCTTTTATAATCGGACATCGAGTAATCGAAGCACCAGTAATAGCGGTTGTAGCATTTGCGAATATCACATCTTATTCGTCATCGAGTGATAACTCTGGTTCGAACATTGCGTCTTTGTCGATAGTATGGAAATGTACGTTCGCAGGGCAGTTTCAGAAAATAAAATTCAATTTCTCTCGCTTCGACTAAATTTTAATTTAGCAGTTGCTCATTAGTCTGCCATCATTTGCAATTTTGGGACCGATCCCGGAAGTCGTGAGCCATCAATTTGGACAGGAAGTCATGAATGGGATCTCTTTCAAAGCAAACAATCGACCAAAGCCATCATTAAGGGAAGGTATAATAATAATAACAACAATGATTCGTCTGGAATGGCTTTTCCTAAGTTCTAGCGAGAAAGCTTCCTTCGTTCTAGACTGACTCCAGCTAAACAGATTATCAAAGTCAATTATGGTAATGAGATCTTCCTAAAATTCGAGCTGAGGACTTTTGAAAAATAATGCTTATTTATGGAAGTTGTATACGATTTTGTGTTAGCTTCCCATCACGCTGGCCTTTTAGTGGAACTGTCTCTCTTTCCAAGTTGATAACGAGTTGGGACTTCAGAAAGCACTTCGAAACTAAACTTTTTTAACTAGCGAAAAGGAAAGACGGTTTTGAGAGTAAGAAAATTTAATGTATTTTTTCAGCTTTCATGTTGAAGCAAAAATTTTGTATTTACAATTCAGAACAATGGATTTGCATAAAATTCAGAGCAAAGGATTTGAATACAATTCAGGATAATGGATTTGTATAAAATTCAGAGCAAAGGATTTGCATACAATTCGGGATAATGGATTTGTATAAAATTCAGGATAATGGATTTGTATACAATTATGAACAATGGATTTATATACAATTATGAAAAATGGATTTTATACAATTCAAAATATAACATATACAGTAGGACCCGTATATGATGAGGAGGTTGGGACTAAACGAAAATACTTTCTATATCCAATAGTTCGTTAAATTCGTTTTGGAATTTAAAATTCCAAGCTTTGGAAATGTAATGTTAAATGAGATGCTGTTAATGTAGCACAGTCATTGCATTATGATGATCAACGTATTAGGGTTGCATGGGATTAATATATCAAGCTTGCGATTAATGAATCACGGATGTGTGTGAATAATAGAGCCTGGATTATATGCAAAGGCATATTTTCGTATACAAGTGCATATTTCGGCCCTTTTTAGCGTCGGTGCATATAAATAAGTAAAAACGGTGAATTTCCGGAATAAATACATATTTTTTGGGGGTTTTAGTAATTTTAAGCATTTTATTATTATTCATTTATCGGAGAAATTTCTTAACAACCCAAAACCTGAACTTTCCTCCTACTTCTTATCTGAGCTGAAGGCAAAGGAATTTGTGAATGTATTCATTTAACACTAGATTTACGAACTGAGCCTATTTGACTCATTAAAAATTTGATTAATATATATATAAAACTTAAATATTATATTTTAAAAACATATGTTGGTTTTTAATTACGTAATGAAATATATGTAAATGTTGATTCTTCTCCCCCCGTAAACCCCTTCATTTCGCATCATCGAATGTGGTATACCTATATTTACAGTTGTGAGTCAATTTGACTCAAAAAAGCTGCGTTCTTTTGTTCACCTTATTCCGAACAGTCTACACATTTTATATTCTGCTTGTGTTCTGTAAGCTAAAAGGACCAATTTCATTGTTCAGTTCACTTAGTTATAATATGAATAATGGAATAATCAAATAAATAGAACAAGAAATTGTTCTGTTCAACTTACAGAACACGAGCAGAACATCAAATGTATGGACTGTTCTGGAACAAAGTACATAAAAGGACATGAAATTTATAGCTTACATCAGGCCTGGGCAACTTTCGACTTGCAAGCCGCACTTGACTTGTTTCTCCCCTACTTTGTCTCTCTTCACACATACAAGTCCTTATTATGATTATCTCTTTCACTGTGACTGACCATCCAAGACACTATTTTACTTTACATGCTGGCTTTGAAAATGTGTCTTAGATAGTCACTCACAGTAAAAGTGACTATCAGAATAACGGCTACAATGTTTGTGTGGGTGAAAGCCATCCTCACTTGTTTTCGCTACTCCATTACATTATCTTTCTTATCTACCCACTTTTATCATCATTTCGATTTATACATCGCGTGTGAACAGAGAATTTTTAGTGAAATAACAAAATTTTATAAAATTCATTTTTTGAAAGAAAAATTTGGTAATTTTGTAATTTATTTGTAAAAGGTATTACAATTGATATTTATTTTACATCTGGTTATTTAGGGTTGCTATTATGGGAAAAAATCAGAAAAATTTTCTTTTGTTGAAAAAAACTAATCAAAATGAAGTCCAATCAGATAATGAATCGGATGCAACTGATGAAGAACTATGTGATAACGAAATTGAAATAGAGGAGGAAGACAATAGAATTGAATTTTCGAGCAGTGAAGATAAAGTTATATATAATATAAAGCTATATTCGTTATATAGCTCCTAGCAAAAAAAAAAGAGCCAGGGTTATTTCTGATTCTGAAAGTGAAGATGAAGTTTTTCGTTATATAGCTCTTAGTAAAAAAAACAGCTAGGATTACTTCTGATTCTGAAACCGAAAACGATTTAGACACTATCTATACATCTTGTAATAAAGAAATTTCAACCGAAAAAGCTGCTGATGGGACTTTATGGGAAAATTGAAAGAAGGTAGAAATGTAGGTAGATTACCGGCTTATACCGTATTCAAAGACGTAATTCAAAGACGTAAATTCATACTACTGAAGCACGGAAGAATTGTCAAGTTCAAGAATCATGTAATAGAAATAGATATAAGAGCCTTTGTGCTAAATGTAATAGATATTTGTTTGCGGAAAACGTATTTCAAAAACAGAGTTTATATGTAAAAAAGTTTTCAATCAATTTTTTAATAATAAATCTTTCATTTAAATTGATTTGGAACTATTTTCTTTGCAAAAAAACTTCAATTTTCTTGTATGAGTCAAATTGGCTCACTTCAATAGAAATAGGTACATAATCAACATCCATAAATCTAGCGTTAATTATATCTCAAGGCACTAAAAATGCAGAATAGCTGAATTATAGCCACTATCCTTATTAGAGAAACCGAAGACTTGGTTCTATTCTACTAGATTAGCAGAGTTGTCACTGGGTCAGATTAAAACGAACGTTTACATAAGATAAAATTACACGTTATTATCAGTCAACGATAGACATTGGTGATAGTCTCTCACGAATAAACTATCAGTAATAGACAATCCGCAAAATTTTATAAATGCTGTCCAATAACCCCTATAGCTATGGAAGGTCCTTTCTTCGCTATGAAAGTGAAAGAAGACAATGCTTAACTGTTCTGAATGTCAAGAGACACGTTGTGATATGCTGTAATAGAAATTGCACTGTATAAAGCATATCATTTTGTATCTATCTAATATTTCGGCTCGGCAGTCAATAATGAATATATTTGTTTTAAAACGCAGGACGTAGGATTTTCAAGTAAGTTAAAAAAATATTTAAGTGCGTAGTTATTCATTTTAAGTGAATATATATGCACATTTTGAAGCTTATTATTTCATACTTGCATGCATGTTTTGCTCGCAGTTTAGTGCATATAATCCGGACACTGGCGATTAATGTACAATGGTACCTCGGCACTCGTCGAATTCGGTATTCGACGCAATCTGACGAGAAAAAAATGCGTCAGCACTCGACGCTTGCTCGTCACTCGTTGCAAAACCAATAACTCCGCGCCCCACATCAGGTCGAGGAACACAGAAAAGAGCTCAGCACTGAAGAACTGCGGGAACTTCAGAGGAAGCATCAGCAGAAGTGGCTGAGGAAGTTCCTTCAGGTAAAGAGGAGAGAAGAGAGGAAGTCCCTACTGTACTGCTGAAAGAAATGTATTCTAAGTGGGTTGAATTACAAAATTTTGTTGAAAGGTATCACCCTGAGTTTTAACAAGCCGACTTGTAGACTTGTTCAATGATAAAGCAATGTCTCACTTCTGAAACATTTTGAAACGTAGGCAGAAGCACGTTTCTCTTGATACGTTTCTAGTGAAACTCCCTAATTCTGAGGCTCTAGCAGGGCTCAGTGATATTAAGAGACAGAAAAAATGAGTGTACTCCTGTGCAAGAGCTTGATGTTTAATTGAAAGGAGATTCCTCTTCCAAGTAACTGTATTAACCACTATAATGTGATCTAGTACGCACGTAATTGTTATTCTTTTTATTTTTGTGTCTAGTTTTAAAGTTTCGTATAAAACAACAGCCCCATAAATGTATAAATCGCCAAGCAAACTAGGAAATTTTTGCTGTTCAGAAACGGAGTATTTCAATTAACATTGCTTCTTATGAGAAAAATTCGTTCGGTACTCGTCATGCCTTCTGGAACCAATGAAAGACGAGTACCGAGGTATCACTGTGTCATGAATAAGTGTGGTTAATGTGTCGTAATTTGAAATCTCCTTCAATTTGTCAATTCCCCCTTACATCACCCTTCGTGTAGACTTGAAAAGAAACTACATTTAGCCGTAATATTTAAATTAAATTAGGCTTAAAATTGCAATTGACTAACACGGAGAGGGAGAGTTTATGTATAATATTTTAGCATGTAATTAAATTACTAGTTAAGCATTATTTTTCTTTATTTTCCATTTCTGACGCGGTTAATATTAGTCATCTTTTTCCGAAATGTTTTTCTTCCCAAGCAAGTAGAGTAAGAGTGGTGTTAGAATAATTTAACGAAAAAATTTAGAAGGGAAGCCTAGTTGTCCAAATAGAATCCGGAACTACTTCAGGAGCGAGACAGAAGTCAGTAATGGGAATTTATATATCAAAACCAGGTGGGGGCATCCCCTCTCACGTCTTACCAATACTCAATCCAGCAGAAACTTCCTTGAAGCACCACCTGATGGCGGCAAGAGTCATTAGTCAGGCAACTAATTCTGGTAAAAGTTCATAGAGCAAAACCAATTACAGACTGACAGAAAAAAAGAGTTCTGGAACCATTTAAGCATTAGGGAAAACTCTGATTATTTTCCAAACTCCCGAAGGGAGAAGAAGCTTACGCGGGAAAAAAAAAATTCAATTTATATGTCAAAGGTTTTGAAGTTCATCATTTAAATATTCTTATCCCTTGCAAACAAAGATCCCCGCCTGGAGGACAGTAGTATTTTTGTACTTTTTTTCCCCGCGTCCTTTTGGACAATTTGCAGTGGGGAGGGAGCGAGGGACAAAATTCAATTATTTCTAATTTACTTGTCGTTTGATGAAACTTTGAACTAAATTAATTCTGTAATCAATTTCTTATTTTTACCTTTAATTTCACACCACAGATTAGTCATACCTTTTTGAGAAAATAAAAATAGTTTTATATGTACAGCTATATTAGACTTTCAAGAAATTTTGTAAATATGAAAGTTATTTTTTATGACTAATGCGTGTTTCGATGGTTACTAAAAAAAAATAGAAATATTTGGTAATTGTGTTATCCCTGTGAAGGGTAATAATATCTTACATCCTCATATACGGAGAAAAATGCGTTTGTTCTTGTCCTCATTCGTCTAGTAGGTCAAGACACCAAGGGCTCAACGCGGGGACATGACAACTTTCACGAGAGCGTGCATCTTTGTGTGCCGTGTTCAGTAGGCAATCCAATTCCGCCCCTTCAGCCGCCTCGGCGGCTGATTACGCTGTTGAACTAAAAAAATAAATTAATAAATTTAGTTAAGAAGATACTATTTTTCCAATTCCTGATTATTTTGATGCCAATGTTCTTTGTGGAGCCCGAGGGCTCCAGGGAGCTTAGTTTAGAAACCACTGCCTTATAAGACACAAAGAGTAACTTCATAACACACGTCTTTACAATCTTTTTAATTTCGTAGAAAATTGAACTTTGGCGTTTGCCCGCCTCCAGAAAGAGAGAGAGAAAAAAAAAATAATAAGCACGTTAGCTTATTTTTATTTATTTTATTTTTTTAAGACCTTCCGAGAAGATCGGAAATTCCAAGTTTTCTTGAAGTTTCTATCCGTCCTTTGCAAAATAAAATCTCCAAAGAGCAAAGAAACTAAATATCGAGCATAAAATATTGCGCTTAAAAAAAGGATATAAAACTGTTCATATTTTTTATAGTAGTTTTTTCCTCTGAGGTGGTAGGGAAGGGGGTTGTGTGTTAGTTGCATGGGGGGGAGGAGAGGAATCTAACCCCCCTATGTAAATTTTTGCACCTTTTGCGCGGAGACTGTATAAAATATGCGTAATTTCTTACGTCTGTTCTTTTAGAAAACTGAAGCTTTTTTTTCGTGTTTTTTTTGCGAGATGCAACTCAGTTATTGTTGGAATTTTACTTTTATTATTTTGATTAAAATTGGAAAAAGCAAAACATTTTCGAGCTTCGACATTTGCTGCAGGAATTAATAAAATTTGTGCGAAGAAGTGGAGTGAAGTTTGCCGCGACATTTAAGAATACCCAATTAAAGTGCAAATGTCTTTGGTATTTAAAAAATTTAAATTTTTTAGAAAACTCTACACGTTTTCCCATTGTGTAGTTAACGCTAGAGCCCCTAGAATCATAGACCGAGGCATCAACCGCCATTTTGTTGTACAATTTCATTTCATTTACTTGGGCGATAAAAGTTTTCACATTGGTGGAACGATGGCCATTTTGGCATAAAAATATTTAACAATCCAAGATTAATCGACGAACGTAAACATTGGCGCAATTTTTAAAACGTCGCCAATACATTCAATTTTCAACCACGGTCACGTGATACAACGGCAACAAAATGCCGGGCATCCGCCACAGCTTCCTTTTTTCAACAGCCTTAATTAACCCAGGTTCGATTCCGTGTGTACTTTAGAACGTGTGAAGTGGTTTTGGCCATTCATTGCCCAGAGTTTGGTGCCCCGGCAACAGGGGCCCGGATTTTCCCGAATATTGTAGATTACTCCAGAATATGAACATAAGCTTTCCTTGTAGTACCGTAAAACATAGCCAAACATAGTTTTTATAAAGCGTTCCATAATTAACTAGAATTAGAACTTAGTTAAAAGGAACTAAAGTTGGAACTTTAAAAAGAAAGCTAAAATTAGAAATAAGAAAAACGCGTTAAAGAAGACCACGATCATGAAGCTGAAAATTTACGGATTTCTGTGATAGATTTTTATTGATGATTTTATTTATTTAAACTTGCTTAATTATCGTAGTTCAGCAGCAGTTAACGTTTAACTGGTATAGGTTATTTATGATCTAATTATTAATAATTATAGCTAATCCATTTGCTTTTAATGAGTGTATTTTGAGCGTTGAATGTGTGACGTAGCTGACAATGTAATATATGTTTCAAAAACGATAATTTGCCTCTTAAATTTATCTTCTATAATTTGGCAACGTTCGAAATTTCCTAATAAACGTTCAATAAACCACAGGGTCGGAAGCTATTGCGGAAAATGATAGAGTAAGCGATATTTTCCTTATTTTTTAAATATAATATTTAAAAAATTAATTAATTTTCTCCTAATTTAAAACTCTTGGAGGATTAGTATTAATTTAGCCTTATCTTTCATGACTTATAATTGCACCATAAATCGCGATATTTTACAGTCGGGGATATAAGGCACGGTAGCTGCTGCTCTCTGGGGTCTAATTCACTCACTGGCTGGGTGTAGGTAGCGCCTAGATAAGGGTAATAATTAATGCCGCAACGGCGCCTAAAACAAAAGGCACTAATTGCGCTTTAATTTAATATTTAAAATCTCGACCACAACTTTAGGCGCAATTGGATGGAAATTCTCATTGGGAATTGCGCCCAGATAACTGTTGAGCAAACGGTCCATCGTCGGCTTTGCTTACTCACACATCATCGGTCTCGAACACGCGTTGTGCTCTCCAAATTGCAATTGCTCTGGAAGTTTCGAGCACCGCTCGAAGTGCTCTGTTATGCTCGGATGTTTCGTCAACGAACGTAATTGCTCCCTTTATTTGCATTATGTGACGAGTGCGCGCAATAATCGTCTGCAGAAGTGCCCTCTCCGACTGCGTCGCAGTCGAAATGTTTCCACTCCATTTAGCATCGAATGATGTGGAATGATTCTCCACGAGTCTTCTTCTTCTTCGCAAATGGCGATGTATTGGAACGGCCTGTTCAATTCGTTTTTCCGCTAGATTTGGAGGAGAAGGGAACATTCCAATGACGTAGGCTATTTTTATGGCGCGAAAATGAGCTGACGCTTAGTGGAAACACTTCAACTTGGGACGTTTGACTCATCGCTAGCTTAAGGCCTGCACTTAACACGAATGACTGAACAAATGTTTGGATTATTTTTGCAATTTCGAATCAAATTTAAATGAAAGAAATAATGTTGCATTTTATTATACGCTGTAATTTGTTGCCATCTCTTGAAAGAGGTAGGAAATCGTTTTACAATAATTATGTAACTTTATTTCCCTGTGGCGACGATCGAAATGGTAACGCGTTTGGTTAGGAGGCGAGTAACTCAGATTCCGGTAAGCATACAACACTTCCTTCTTTTCCTTTCCTTGCAGATCCGTAGTTCGCGGTTTGATTTCTTAAATAACTTTCAGATCCCTCAGAAAACTGTAAGTCTTCGCAGAGCATGATTCTCGCTGGCCTTGCCCCACATATTTATGTTTTGTAGAGCAAGGACAGCATGCGTCGCTGACCTTGCCCCGCAAAACATGGACCAAAAAACCTGAAACTGATGAAATCAAATCAGTTGTTTTCTCTGAAGGGGTATGTGAACAGTTAAAGATCTAAAGATAATGTTATCTCTCATAACTGACACCTATGTTTAGGGGACGCTTTCTTTGGTCTCCACTACATGTATGAAACCATGTACCTCCGAAGAAGGGACACCTCTATACAAGGGACAAAATATCCGGGCCCGTGGATATTCCTTACTGGGATATAACACTGTATTTGACCATTTAAATTGTAAAAATTCGTATGGAATTCCATCTTCCATTTTGAAACTTATCTTTAATTTTGTATTGCTTCTCTGGGTATTTTGTACCATGCAGGTAATATATACATAGGAAGAATATTTATGCACTATTGTATTTGAATCATACATATTGGTAGTTAATTGTTAATAACTTTAACTAAGGTAGAAATCTAATAAACATCTTTCTGGAAAGATGCACTAGAAGTAATCACTTAGCTGTGAGAATTTACTCAAATTTGATCGAAATATAATTTTTCTTTTTTCTTTTTTTTGAATCTGAGAAAATTCTGGATTTTAACTAATATATATATATAATATTAAAATACGTCCTGAAACTAGCTTCGCTGTGAGATATAAAATCGTGATACATTTACAAACGCCCATGTCTATTTAGATTCGATCCTCGCCTTTTGTGTTCGAATCTGTATATCCAAGAACTAGATTACTAAGACGCGCAAGTTCGCTTGAGAGACAAAGTATTGATAATTTTATTATCTTGTTTTTGCCTTAAGGTAGCGCAGTAATGAGGTCTATCTCGCAGAAAACCCGAGTTTGAAACCAGATGGCATTTAGCATTTACAATGTTTTTTACCTATTCATAGTCCGGATTTTGATTTCCTGAACAGCACGGTTTAAATCTCTCTGAAAGCTATAGGTCTTGATACGGCCTGACTTTAATTGTTCTTGCACCACAAAATATACTGCTTCGATGAAAATATTTTATTTATTGCATCAATATGAAGAAATTAATAGTTCTTGCACCTTAAAACACTTTTTGATGAAAATATATTAATGATTTATTTATTGCATACAATATGACGAAATTGAGTATTAATTCTTGCACTCTAAAATAGACATTGTTTTGATGAAAATATTTTATTTAGTGCATGCATTATGACGAAATTGAGTAATAGCTCTTTCACCCAACAACACATTGTTTTGAAGAAAATATATATTTTTTTTTATTTGATGCATGCAATATGACGAAATTGAACACCAGTTCTTGCAATAGACATGCTAAATCAAAGGAAGCAATTAGTTTTAAATATATTTTTTAAAATTTCAGATAGTGTTAACGAGGTAGCCGCAGAATGCCAACTACGGGTGCGATTGGTGACAGAAGCGATGCTGTTCAACAGTGCCACGATCCGCCTTGATGACATGACACAAACCCAGTTCTTATCCCCTCTTTTCGATGCTTTTGTGGATGGTCTTGCCGCCATTGTGCCATGCCCCAAAGAAAACATCTTCGTCTTCAACGTCCAGGTAAAAGATTGTATTCCCTGCTTCTTGGAACCATAGTTTCCATTGACGAACGTCGTACGCAAAATATTCAATTTTCTGCGATATCTCTATACATGAAAGTAGTTAGGGCCGTGGTTAGGAGATGCGAGCTGGGCGGCCGCCCAGGGCCGCCAAAAATTGTAGTGCAAATACCAAGAAATCAGTTTTTAGCAACTCCATATACTTTCAACAAAGTATTTGGTTAATTCACCTTTTACGTGTGACGTCATACTTCCCATAATGCAGCTTCTAAATGGTGGTCAGAATAAATACATGTGTTATTAGTCAAATGAGTTAGCATCAGTAGCCTATGTACATTATCATGTTTATTGTGGTGGCCATATGGCCACTGCAGAGACTCGTGGCAGCACAAAAAACTAGAAAAATTACTTTGTAAGTTCTAATAGTATAAAAAAGCGGCTTTGTTCGTTGAGAAACTTTTCATTAATTCGTTATAATTATAATAATTAGAGTAATAATAAATTACAATGATTCGTATTTTATTTAATTTTTATCCCCTATTTTCAATTTAACTTCATTATCTGCTCTTTATTTTTACCTATATCGTTTTAACCAGTAAAGGACTTCATGCTTTATAAAGGACCCAATGCTAAACCCCGGTAAACGTTTTTATCGTTGTGTTATTTATATGTCAAAATATTTTTAAGGGCCGCTAAAATCTGTTTCGCCCAGGCCCACTAAACATTTCTTTGCCCAGGGCCGCTAACACGGTAAGCACGGCCCTGTCAGTAGTCACGACCGCTGCCTACTAAGTTGGATTCAATCGCCAAGTGAGCTTTGTTGTACAAGCATGCTTCATTGTTCGAAGGCGAAGTTAAGCCATTGGTCCTGTTCTAGATGACCCATAGAGCATACTACGCTACCATGATGGCGTAATAACACATTCGTCCATTGTGCCATTATGCCGGGTTTCACCCCTAGTGATATTGTGTTGCGCATGCCATAATCCTGGATCTGACTCCCTTAGTAGCAGAAGTTCAAATTTATCGAATAGCTGCAAGTCCCATCGTAGCATAACCAATACTATCCATGCGCCGCCAAAGGAACACTTATGCTCAATATGTGCGATGCACGACCAAGGGCAAGATTTTTTAAGGTCCCGAGCAGTTTTAGCAGAAGCAAATTATGTTCATTAAGATATTAAAGTTTCGGACCTACCTTAATATCTCGGGGTCCCGTGCATTTGTCCCTTTTGTCCTCACATATCCCCAGCCCTGTGCATGCGCGAATCATCATCATAATCTTGTCTTTTAGGATGACACCGATGTGGATGCCCAAATTCTGAACGTTAGCTTCTCAGCCAAAAAGCCAGATTCTCGAGATCCCGAAGAATACTATTCTCCGCATTACCTTCAAGAAAGAGTTTATTTAAACCGTGCTATCCTAGCCCGTCTGGCCAACGTGCAAGTAAGATATATATATATATCATATCTGATGAAGCTATTAAACCAATAGTTATTCGCTGATTAATTCAAACCATTACCATTACTGAAGCGTACTTACCATTACTCTCTGCAGGTGCTGCCATTCGATGATAACCTGTGCGTCAGGGAGCCATGCGTTAACTTCGAGCAGTGCTTATCCGTATTGAAATTTGGTAATGCTTCCGGGTTCATAGCATCGAGTACTTTATTGTTTAGACCTATATATCCGGTAAATACTTTCGCCTGCCGATGTCCTTCCGGTTTCACTGGTAAGTACATTCTATATTGTACTTAAGTACGCGTGAAATGGGTAGTACACTCAAACTCCTTGTTCTGGCCACCTCTATAAACCACCAACGTGTCTTGGAACATTTAGAATCCATGGTTCTGGAATGAATGGTGTTTCGTCCCTCCGTCTTACGGACACTCCTCAGAACGTAGCCGTTTTTAGCGGAATTAAGTGTGACAATGAAACTCTTTCTTTCTACAAATTCCACCCCGATTTTTCACACACACATAATCCAGTTTGAAGCCTTGAATTGAGAAAATAAAAACGTTAAAAATTGAATAAAGAATATATTTTATTAATTAGATGTTAATTTATGCTAATGCTTCTCTGGGGTCTTTCGTAAAATAATTTTGTGGAAGAAAGGTTATTTAAAAACTGAAAAATATCAAAAGATTTTAGTGCAAAAACGAGGTATCTGAAACTGATCATTTATCATCATCAATCACGTTTTTTAATGATGATGATGAGTCAAAGAGGGAACAAAGTCCTTTTTATTATCACCCATTTCTAATGGCAGGGAGAAGGGGGGGCCATATATTGTCAGTTAGCTCGTCTATACCTCGATAAGCCTTAGATCATGTGCTTAAAATACTTAAAATATTTCAATATGTAATGAGTTCACGTGCTTTTTTTTTTTTTACCAAATACAGTGCGTAATAATACCCCTTTTTTATGTATGTATCTCATGAATAAAAAGATGCGCAGCAATGGGCATGATCATTCTTTTGGGAATGCATTCCTTCTTTCTTTAAAAATAAGTTGTTGTTTTTTAATTCCGGACTCTTTTCGTTCACTTCAGGGAGTCGGTCATTTTACATAATTCATTCATTCACAGATTGAGAATATGAATGCTCATTCTTTTAATGAGCGAGTTACTATTTATTTATTTAAATAAAAATTCAAGGTGTATCTCTCCCAGTCAGGGAAGGAATTTTTAAATTCATACCAAAGGTTACACAGCAAGTGAAATAAAGCTTTCGAATGTGTCAGAGGTAGTTCTTCAGCTGGAGTAGAAATCGCCATGCACTTTAAAGAATTCATTTGTTTAAATCATTCCCATTCTTGCTTTACACTTCATACATAAAATGGTTTTATTTCATACACACGTCAATAAAATTGTAACTTGGTCACATAGGCATTAAAATAAGTCACTCGCGAGAATAGAGCTTCTTGATTTGAGATTATTTGTAGCAGAATTAATGTTTTCAATTACAAGCATTTTGCTTTGTATGTCCCCTTCCTGCAATTTTCGGAGACTCCCCATACTTTTTAAAGAACTAGAACTATTAGAATTTCCAGTTAACTATACTGTGATGGGAGATCGCTCCTCGCTTGTGTTAGAATACACTTTCCATCAGAAAGAGCCAAGTGGTATGGAAAGTATATTTTCACCAAACACAAATGAAATAGCATTAGGAATAATTTTTCCGCCTGACGATCTCATTAGGAACTGTTGCCAATCCATTATTTCAAATATAGATAAATCTATTCCACGGATTTCGAACCATCTCTAGCCAAGACCATCGATATAGCTGCAAGTAGCCGAAATGGAACCAACGGTTCGAGGATGTGAAACGTGTTCCGTTCGTCGGTAATGGCAACCCGATATGCGGTTCTGGTATCGGCGATGTTGAAATCTTGCCACCGATGCCTCGTGGGAGCCATCCATCTCAATGTGGATCACCGGGATCAAGATCATCGTTGCTGTAGGCTGTTCCCGATGCCCTCTCGGGATCTACCCGTCACATAATGCTTTTCCCGAATCTTGGTACTCACTGTTTTGTAGGATTAGATGGAGAAATTCGATAACAAATTGACGGCTAGGGAAAACAGACTGCTAAAAATATTGTGGATGTTCCAGCAGACTTCGCGGCAGAGATCCGATACATTATAAGAGAAATATATAATCAAATATATAAATTCTGTGAGCACTCACTGCATATATATTCAAGCAGTGATATTTACCACATCTATATCAACTTAGAGAACTTAGGAATATGATGAAACAAGCATTACATCGTAATAAAATGAATAAATAAATTATACACGGTTAACAATTGGTTTTGAGTAGTAATAATAAAGGCCTCTTACCATCTTTGTGATATTCGATATTCACTTTTAGCCTTTGGTATCCATGATTTATTGCATATATTGTTTAAATTATGTAGAAAAACATATATAAAATAATATATATATAAAAAAAATATATAAAATGTATTATGTAGAAAAAAAGATACATAAAATAATATACAATAGCTCCTAAATGCAAAATAAATAAATAAATACATAACAGAAAAGAATTGCAACACAATTTTTATACATCAGTTGGTGTACGACTTAACAGACCACCTAATGTGACACATGTGTGTTCAGTGACTCATCTTTTTTTTAGTTACATGTGCACAACGTCTATAATTCAGGGCTTAACATTTTTTTTTTTGGTCGACAAAATTGTCTTATGAATTAGTGTTTTATGAATTTTCTTCTTCTATAGGGATGAAACACAAATACGAGTGCGACACAGAAGTCAACTTATGTTATTCGAGCCCCTGCGGAGCGAACGGAACGTGCGTGCGTACAGAAGGATCTTACGCATGTTTGTGTCGAGAAGGATTTACCGGTAAATTTGTAACATTATTTGTAACGTTGTCACTTTTTCCCATGCTTGAATCTATCATTGACTCATGATAGCCTGATCCAGGCAAAGAGTATCCATGCCTGAAACTGGATTCGAGCCGGCGATCTCTGGCTTGCCATTGCAATATTTTGACCATTAAGCCAATGAAAACAGCCATGCATGGTTTACTTCTCTTACTTAGTTTGCATCAAAGAGGGCAAGTCCCTAATGAACACATGAGAAATTGCGGAATCATTACTCACGCAAATTGGTTTCCGAAATGATATTTTTTGGATTTAAACTATGATTGTTTTTAAGGGTTTTCTGACTCAGGGCTCTAAGACGTAGAGTTAACCCAGATTCGAATCCTAATGATGCCAAAAACAAAAGACGCTTATCGCCTAATTGCTCACTCTGTTCCGGGGGTTCAGTGCCGGATTGGGTTTTTCGTGGGCCCGGGCTAGAAGGATAGAATGGCCCCCTAAAAAATGTGGCTCAAAGATTATTGGCTTTTAAGATCATCATTTGCAATATTTAGATTCATCGATAATGAATATTTCGTGGATATTTTTGCAAATAAATGAAATTAATTTAATGTTTAAGTTTAAACAACACAGGCCCGTTCGTCTGAAATTCTCGGGACTGTAGGCCCCGGCCTACTTGGCCTGTAAGCGAATCAGGCACCGCGGGTGTCCGTTCCCTAGTCATTAAGAAGTGCGTATTCCTCAGAAGAAAAGAACTGTAGGGCCCGGCACAATATAGCCGTTGCTGTTCTCACGCCGTAAACAAAAAAAAAGGGTTTTAGGTCGTTTGCGTTTAAGCAATTGTTTTCACTAATGTAACCGTTACCTGCAGCAAAGTCGCTATTATACTTGCTTTTGAAGCAAGACCGTAGCCAGGATTTAATTTCGGGGGGGGGTCAAAAAATTTTACAGCATGTATCGATACAATCACAGCATGCAAGGCCGTAGCCAAGTCCCATTAAAAATTTAGTTTCGGGGTTTGGGGCAAACCGGTCCCTAAAATCCCCCCCCCCTCTGGATGGGACATGTTTTGAAGTACACTGAAGTCATTTTCAGCTTATTTTGTGCATCATGGATTTGCATTTCGCTTTATAAATTTTTATGCGTAATCGCCATTTTAAAATTGCTGAAATAAAATAGCAGGGCCGCGGCCAGGAATGCTCACCCTCTGAGAATGTTATCATCCCGCCTCCCCCAAACTTCTGAGAAATAATAATTTTTATCAAAATAGATTATTGTAGAATTTTGTTTTAAATTTTTCGTTTTATACAGCATCGTACACGACAATGGAAATTATTCTTTGGGGTTAGAATTGCATTCAAAACAGATTTTTATGGCAGTTCTTTGGTACACCAAGTTGTTTCGTGCGACCAAGAAAGAATTTCTTACTAATAATAAGAAAGAAAAATTATAAATTTATTCATTAATGATGTTTATATATCTGCTTAGTCATTTAATGTTGTTAAATATAGTAATGAAATATGTAAAAATATTGACGGATTCTAGGCCCCCCTTCCCTAAAGCTTTCTAGACCACCTTTAACTTTCGGATCTTAGCAAAAGCGTCTGGCTATGACCCTGCTAATATGGAAGCAATACAGAATACCGGTGGAATGGGAAATGTATGGAAAATTCCCACTTGCATGGATTTCTATTGAAAGTCAGTCTTTTCAAAACATTCCTAGAAAAAGTAATAGTATTTAAAGGGGCATAAATCGCGAAAAGGGATTTTTTTAAGGAATGTTTTAGGTTTTAAAGATTAAACTTCTTCGCTTTTTTGGAAAAGTGCATTTGCTGTTGGAGAAAAACTTCGGAATTTTGACCGTGTTGTCTGTAAATGGGGTAAACTCTTTTTCCCCCGTTCACATCAAAGGTGTATGTATTCTTCGCGACGATAAAATTGCGTGTCTCACTTTCTTTTACTGCCGAGTCGCAACATTTTTCCCTTTTGGGGAGCCCTGCCCTCAGGGAGGGAAAAATATATCCCTACAACGAAGTTCTTTTCAAACACAGCGTACCCCCGAAACCCGGTGTATTCAGCAAATTCTGTAACTCAGTTTTTGTGGATGGTTTTTTTTCCCCTAAAAAAAGAACTACTCTAAAAAAGTATTGCACAAAGGGCATGGTATCTGCCGACGATACATCCGCTTTATTTAAGAATTTTTAAAATAAGTCAAAGAAATATTTTAGCAACGCGCGATTCCAAAATATTTTTTGGTGAATGCGATTTCGCTTCCCTCCCCTTCATATGTTTCACCTGGTAGCAAAGGAGGAGGAGGAGGAGGAATATATTTTATATTTCCTTCTAGTTGCATTTAAAATTTATGACCAAGCTATAAACGGCAGCTTTTCGTTTTCGGAGAAAATTGCTTTACGGATTATTTCTTTACGAGCATTTGTTTTTATATAAAATACATTTTCCTTGTTCCGACGCTTTTAAGTATACAATGAAAACTATCCAAGGCGCAATCTGTATAAGGCGGAAACTTGCTCAACACGGAATTTTTTTACGGTCCCTTCAAAAGTCAATGGTAGTTAACATTATCTAACACAGAAACTGTCTAACGCGGTATCGGAAAGCACTATTTAGTCCCGTCAAAGAGAAAAACCTGCATAAAGCGGAAAATCGTTAGTAGGAAGAAAATTTTCTCAGCAGAAAAAGGAAAGAGGGTTGTAATACAATGCAAATAGCAAAGTGGGGGATGACGAACAAAAGAGATTTTACAGATATAGAATGCCCTTGTCCGCATAGGCGTAGCCAGTGGGCTTTTGGGGTTTATAAAAGCCCCCATATTATATTCCCTCACCATATTTTCCTATGTTAAATATATATTTAACATAGGAATATATGAGTTTTAGCTCTGTAACCCTTCCCATTAAGCCTATAACCCCCTTATGAACTTTCTGCCTACGCCTATGCTTGTCCGACCACCATTTTGCACACCACCCACCATAGGTATACCCAGAAAGTTCATAAGGGGAGGGTTACAGGCTTACAATGGGGGGTTACAGAGCTACAACTCCATTGTATTTACATGTATACTATAAACAATTTCATCGCAATGGGGGTTACAACCATAATCGCGACCACCCCCCCCTTGCGTATGCCAGTGCCACCCACTTCTTAAATAAAAACGTTCATTATTAACCAGAACGAAAAGTCACTCACATCGACTTTATCAATTCATGGATAAACCCACCGCAAGAGAGAGAGAGATTATCTTTATACAAGGGAATCCTTATCTTTACAAGGGAGGTACTTTATCGTTACAATTTAAGCTTACATAATAGACTCTTTGTATGGAATAGGCATGTATAGTTTGCATGAAATTTTGCATCATATTGATCGTAACTACTAAAACCACAAAATAGTGCAAAAATTAAAATTAATAAAAATAAAATGCAGTGATAAAATAAATATTTTTATCAAAAGGAAAATATAGTCTTAAAGTTCGCAAGATAAGACAAAGAAAAAAAAAAGCATATGCAGTCATCTCTTACCACTGAATTTAACTATGTATGTATTTGTTTTGCATGTAACCTACATAAGACGGAAACCTGCATACTACGGAATTTTTTTCCGGTCCCGTGAGTTTCCGCCTTAGACAGGTTTCACTCTTTGTGCACAGTGTGTCTTCGTTTTGTAACATTTCCCTTTAACGCCTCTTTAGAGAACAGCAGCTTTAATCCATTTCTCGAAACGTCTGTTCCCTTATATCTCGTTCGCCAAAAGTTGACCGATGGTACCGTTAGAAATAACGGGAGCTGACGTCACAAACGGGTTGGTTCATTACAGCAGAGGGGGGCGTCATTTCATAACTCTTTTTTCGCGCATGTTTGTCCCTCCCTCTCCTGGAAGAGAGGGAGGGACATAGAGTCCAAGGGATGAGGAAAGAAGAGATGGAATCTCCATTTGGGGATCAGAGCTCTTAACGAGATGTGGTGGAAGAACCCAAGTTGAGTTCTGGTGGACGTCTAGTGTAGAGAACTACCTCTAATCCCCACCGATAGCATAGTACTTTGGGGTAATTAGGGTTGAACCAGGTTTAGGAACGTTGTTTCAGATAGCTTTAATCTCCATTCGTCATATCCGCTAAGCTTGGGTAAGTCGTTGAACTTCGTAAGCTGGTTAGATCAAAAGTAATAAACAAAATATTGCGAACAGATAATGCGAAAGCTCTTTAATATTTAATCACACAAGAAGAAAGTAGTATTCTAATCCAAAGAATAATCAAACTAACGCATAAAAAATGTAAAACCTATTATTGCTTTTCGTTTACTTTCTTCTAAACTTCTTGCAACCGTTTCTATATTTCAATTCTCGCTCTTGTGACGTCTTAACCGAAAGATTTGGTAGCGTTGTCGACCAAGCACGAGGCGTTTAGGTGCTTTTTAATATTTATTTACACTCACAGCTATATATACACTTAAATTATACGAAATTGAAGATATTGGTCGAAGACGAGAATGCCAAAATTTTTCAAAGGAGGGTCTTCGATCCGCTCCTTAACTAAATAGAAAATAGAGGGACTATTTACCGCTCTGTACCGATAAGGTTCTTAGTCGCTCGGAGAGCTAAGATTAAAACAATATTTCTGTTCACACGGCACGAAGCAGGGTGCCGCTATTCAGCCTCAGGGCGAGGTCTTGAAACACACAAAAATTTTCGCGTTCCACAGTTTTGTTGCAAAATTTTAGTAGGAGGAGTTACTTGGAAGTAACGCTGCCATTGGATTAAAAGGTTTGCGCAAGCGCATAAAAGCGAATTTCAGGTGCAGTTGGGGCTGCTGAACATCATTCGGCAAGAGGCGATAAAAGAGCTTAAGGCGTTGAGAGGTCTCGAGTCCAGACCATCCGTGCTGTCAAACTTAGGAATTTTACGACTTCTGTAGTGTCAAAGTATTACTTGAGTAGCGATTTATGCTTTTGGGAACAAGACTCAAAATGGCAGTCTATGTGTGGTCCGCAGTTGATCTTTAAACTGTTGCAGAGGAAATCTTGAAATTTTAGTAAAATGGTGAAAGATTTTGAGAAAAAGTCACATAGGCAGATGTTTCTATTAATTCGAAAAGAAGAGAGGTATTCCGAACTAATCTTCGAGGAAAAGTATACAAATTTAGTTCTTAAATTCAAGGGGTAGCATTAAACGCCACTCTCTTCTCACATCTCGTTAAATAAAAGCGAATAATAATAATAAAATATCATGACGTCATACAAAGAACACGAACACACGCGTAAATAAAGAAAAGATATAGTTGCTAAATTTCAACTTATACAACAAATACTGAAATCCTTCAGTACGTTTGGAATTTCTGGAAGGCTAAAAATTATATTAGGGATTTAGACAAGAACGAAGCAACGTGCGCCGAAAGGCCAACTTGCCAGTGTTGAATTGAACTGCACATGACTAGCAATATTTAAAAATACTATGCATAACTGGACTTTCAACAAAACCACGTATAACTGGTCTTTCAACAAAACTACGCATAACCAGCGATGTTAATCTGTACATGACCGGAAATATTGTCAATTAATATAGGACTAGCAATATTTTCAATTTTTTTTATGTCGTAACTTGCCTTTGAGCTCTATGTATTCAGCATTTAACCTCTGCCTACGAATCTGTGGGGAGAACAATTAAATTAATGTATAATTATCAATATCAACGTATAATTATAAATGTATAATTATCAAAATAATGTATAATTATCAAAATAATGTATAATTATCAATAATGTATAATTATCAAAATAATGTATAATTATCAATAATGTATAATTATCAAAATAATGTATAATTATCAATAATGTATAATTATCAAAATAATGTATAATTATCAATAATGTATAATTATCAAAATAATGTATAATTATCAATATTTTCAATTAATCTATGATTAGCAATATTGCAAACTTACGAATGACTGGCAGTATTTCAAATCTATACACGAATAACTATTGAAAAAGCTATGTAAGACAATTAATTAATACTTTAAGATCAAGGCTATGTAAGTGAAGGCTGTGATCAAGGCTATGTAAGTCATCGCAAGAAAGTCGATGCATAAAGCCAATGCATAACAATCAGTTAACAATTAGTGAAGGTCGAACTGGTGTAGAGAAAGTGATTTATGCTAATTAGTGGACGCAAAAATTAGCGTATGCTATCTGTTTTGTGCAAAAAATCAATATATAATAGCTAGTGGGAGCATAAATCAATGTGTGGAAGCTAGTGAGTGTCAAAATTAATGTATGGAAGCTAGTGAATGCCGAAATTAATGTATAGAAGCTAATTAGTGTAGAAACTCATACGTGCTAGCAAGTGAGTGCGATATCGAATTTCTAACCGAACATACATTGACGTAACTAGGGGGGCGAGTGGGGCGTCGCCCACCCTGTAAAAAACTTACAAATAAATGCAATATGAGCCATAGCCCTCCCCAGTCATCGAACTAGCTATGCCAAAGGATACATGTATGAAAATCAGCATATAAAATTTAATGTATGATTCGTAACGATTTCATAATATGAACTACACATAGTATATATATATATATACACACACACACACACACATTACACAAAAAATATAAACGTATTATGAACAATATTTGTATATATATACTACACAAAAAATATAAACTTATTATGAACAATATTTGTTTTCAGTTGAAATTTGACAAATTGTGCGTATATTTAAAACTATGTTTAAAAGTTAATTACTTAATAACGTTTGCCCGCTTGGACACCAAATGTGTTTTAATTAAAATATTTATGGCCAATGTTAAAAAGCTTCAATTATTGATCGCAAAGAACTTTTTTTATACTTTCGGATGGTTTACCAAAACATTCAGAAGGCTTTTTTTTAACGTAATTACCGGAGGCCGATGCGTGTTTCCCTATTTTTCGACATCTAAGCGGTTTAAATTACACAAATTCGCAAAACAGGAAGAAAATGGCGGTTAAAAAGCGAGCCCCAAACTGTTAAACCTCATCGGCATTTCCTAATAAATTTTTAACGATGCTCGGCTGCCCCATGTTTTCTTCCGAATTTTTTTAAGGTGAACAATTTGTTAAAAATGCAGTAGCTTTCCATACTTTTGCTTCTTTTTTTCCTGCACAGGCACTTAAGATCATTTTTAACACAAAGTGAAAAGGTTATTTTTAATTCGCATGAGCGTCGTTTCGATTAAGAATTTAAGTGGGAAATTTAAGGTAAACTCTTTAGCCTTCGAGTAGCCTTTTTTATATAGCAATGTTTATTTCGGTTAATTAGTTTATTTATGATTAATATATGAAGAGGTATGTGTGTTTTGTGTACGATTGGGGGATATCGCTGCAAATGTGCCATAGGTACGCAGAAAATTCGTAAGAAGGGTTATAGGTTTAATGGAGGTTGCAGATCTACAACCCGCATATTCCTATGTTAAATATACAAAATTTCATTGCAATGGGGGTTACAACCCCCATCAACACCCCCTGCGTACGCCAATGAAATATACGAAAGCTCAGTTTCATGACAAAAGATGAAGTATACAGTGCCTGATTCACGCAGGGGCACGCGGGGCTGCTGCCCCGAAATCCAAAATTTAGTCCAATACATTCGTTAAAAGTACATGAGCCACGTTAGTTATAGGTGGCGCTGGAATAGGGCAAAAAGATTTAAATTCACTGGCGAGTGAAGTAGGCGTGGCCCAATTGTTATTCCGAGAAGAGCGAGAATTTTACCTACACTGCAACCGCCAACGGTTTATTTACATACTTACCTTCACTTGTTTATGTTATTTCGCATGCTTTTTCGCGTCATTGATCAAAATTAAAATTTTTTAATCGATAATCTAATATTAGAAGATTGTAAAGTGAAGAAAAATGTCACGAAATTATCCCTCTGGAGCAAATAAACGTAAATTGAAAAAAAGTTCACGAACTTCAATCAAAGAAGATGGCCGGAAGCATGGCGAAATTCATTTCTTCTTCTGCCGTTCAACTAAAAAAACTTGATCTTCGAAACAAATACGGAGTATATTGAAAATGACTACAGTCTTGCCAGTTACTCTAATAGCATTGGACATATTTCTTTTTCTGCCTCTAACGCTATTGATTCAAATGTGGATGTTTCAGCCAATGATGATTCACGAAACGATGGAAATAATAACAATTTTGTAACTTTCACTAATCTGTCTAGTTCAGGAGCTCAGTCTGTAACGATATATGATCAAGATCCTGTAAAATAGACAATGATAACTGACAGCATGATTGAATATTTTATTAATAACCCACTGCCATAAAATATTGAAAAGTGATGGAAACCGATCGACTCATCTCTGGAAGTAAAACATTTTCAACGAAAAGTCGCTTCTATTTGACGAAAAAAGAAAATGACGAAAAAATAACTAGAGAATGGCTTGTAACGGGTGTAGAAGCAAAAATGAGAATAAAGTTGAAAGGATGTAAAAACTGAATCAATGAACTGTTAAAAAAAAATGGTTTTTATTGAATTGGCCAATTATTTATGTACAAAATACATTTAATGAATTTTCGAAAAAGGTCTGCAGTCAAAAACATGACGGAGTTTCGTCCGGATGCTTGCACAGGCCCTTTGTACGCCATTCAAGTCCATTTTTGTTTCCAATGAATATCTGATACGAGTTTTTAGTTGCTGGATATTTTTGGCCTTCCAACCTCCCTTGTATACGATTTGAGCCAATTTACCAAAAAAAATCTTCAATGGAGCGACACTGAGGCAAGTTTCCTGGATTACGGTCCTGTCTTTGGCTACAAATGGAATGTTTTGCTTCTCCAAGTATTGTAAAGGGTTTTTTTTTTGGCATAGTATGAAGACGCTTTGTCCGGCCAAAAGATGAAATCATCATCTTGATGATATTTTCGAATAAAGGGAACCAAATATTTGGCCAAACACTGTTTGCGGTAGGTTTCCTAGTTGACTGCAAGTCCGCTCGGAACGAAATATGGACGTGAAATACTCTTCGTTGACACGGCAATGTACAGCATTACCATGGCTTGAAATTTGCTTTTGAACTTTAATTTTACTTCAGGAGGAGCTGCGAAAGAGTTTCTGGAGTGAAAAATATCTTTCCCCGGCATTTGGGATGCACTGAGAGTGAAATTCTTCTCATCATCCGAAATAAACTCTTTTTCGTTCAAGTGACGAAACATCCACCGGCAGTTTGACTTCACCGTTGATATCTGCTCAGCTGTGTAGTATGATGACCTCTGCTTTTTTCTACATTTGACTCCAAGCGTCTGGAGTCTTTTTCCAATAGTTGTGTGATGGCATTTAAATTTTCTTGCTGCTTCTCGTAGGGACACCCCATACTTGTTATCGAATTGCTTCAGCAACTGTTAATCACAGATTTTTGTAAAACTTTTGTTTTTTCCTCCACTTCCAGACTTTCTTCTTGTCAAAGGTCGATTGAGAATTCTATAGATGGTAGTATTTTCTCACTCTCAAAATGGTTGACTACAAATTTTTTAAATTTTTTCCGATAGGTTTTATAGAATCGTACAACACGCTCCCTGAGCACCTCTTGGTCCGAGAACATTTTCAAACGATAGATCAAACAACAGATCATTTAAGTTACTTTACCAGAAAGCCGAAAACACATTCTATCATTTGTACATTTTCTTCTTTTTAATCTTACTGCGCATATTCAAATGCCGAGGCTGCAAATTTATTCTCCTTTTTGCTTCTACACTTGTTATTATAGTGTTATAGTAAATCATTATATTATTGGATCTGCAAGCTCTTCGGCAGTAATTTTACCAGTCTGTCTACCTGTGGATTTAGTGACTGGAAGCATATTGGTGTCAGGTTGACAGAACATGAAAACTCTAGTTTACATAGAGACTCTGTGATAAAAATGAGCACACGTCTTCAAGCATCTAGTCGTATAGATTCCAGCATTGTAATTCTTTATCAGAGTGGAATCGGTTATTGAAGATCGTTGCTGAAAAGGGTAGTTGCCTGTGTAGAGTTTTTATTTCTGCAAGGCTTAGCATTCTTTGGAGAAAATGAGACAATAGGCTCCGTTTCAAATGGAAATTTTCTTGGCTATTTGAAACTCCTATCGGGTCATCCATTCCATGTCAAATCAAACAATTCTTTTATGATCCGACACCCACCGACAGGGATTTTGATAATACTTGGGATGTGCGGTACCCCTATGTAGATTAGAACGCATGCAACGTTTCTCTTCCCTAGGCCCCATCGTTCCTGAGATATAGGGGGTCGAAATTTTGAGAATTTCCACGGATAGTGCATTTTTTAACCTCCTTTTTAGCCTGCAGGCAGAAGACAAAACGTCTTCAAAAAATCGCAGCTCCGGATCTGAAATGCCTAGGTACTCGAAATTTTTAATATAAATCAATAAACATGTGGTGATTATAAATAAAAATGCTGGAGTAGTAATTTTTAACCCTTAAGGCTAGAAAAATGTTTAGAAAAATAGAAATTATGTAAAATTTTCAAAATTTTTTGATATTATAAAAAACAAATTCTACCAAAAGGCAGGTGAAAACACTAATCTTTCTTTATTTTTAATTAAAGCTTACATTTTGTTCTTTCTAGTCCTGAAATAAAATATCTCTTTCACATATCTTACATAATTTTCTTTT
>QLNU02014802.1:97827498-97848469 GCA_006491805.2 Dysdera silvatica
GAAGAAAGAAAGAAACCAAAACTTAGATCGCAGCCAGTGTGCACCTAAACCAATCGTACTCTTTCCTACTTGTACTCTAGTCCCACTCTCCACCATTGAAGGTGGGTAATATAACGCGAAATGGGTCTGCAGTCAGAAGCTGCATCTCTTCGAATTTACTAGAAGATCGAAAAAAGAAAAATCCCAAGATCCTTTTTGTGGGGTGACCGTGAAGCGTATTTACATATTAAATGAACGACATTTTAAAACTATTTAGTGCTATATAAAACATAAAGCCAATAAAGCAACAATTTTTTATCAACGTTTTTTAGGGGCGGAAAATAGTCTTCAAATACGTTCGTAGGGGATCGAGTGTTCGTCTTCCGTAACTGAGTTGGTAGAGGGCCCGCCCGGCAAGAGGCTTATATAAATGCCTGTCGCATTTTCGCGATGGGCAATAATTTTTTCTTCGCATTTTCGAGCAACTCGTCGCATTTTGCGAAAAATGCGACTGCAGCTTAAACACTATCCAAGAGGCTATAAGACTAGGGTGGCAAAATTTTGCGCACTGAGTCGTATATAACAAAATCAATACCGTACGATGACATAATCAGATGTTTTACTAAAAAGAAAGTCGTCTACATTTGTTATGTAGCAGTACATTAGAAATTTTATTACGTAAATATAAATATGGCAGTTCTCAAAGTGTGTGTGGTCAGAGAATATCATTTTTTCGTAATTAACGTAACTTGTAAACAATGTGGTTTAAAAATTAAACAACAGTACAAATCAACGTTTATTGGCGTAGTGATACCAGCGCAGATGTTATGGTATGATTAGATGGTGAAACGTTCGAAAGAAAATAAATATTTCTGCGTTCGGTGGGACCTGAACCCACGACCTTCCACTTGCCGGGCGGAGGCTCTACCTACTGAGCTACGAACGACAATATATAATCTCTTTACGAACGTATATAAAGACTTTACTGAACTTTAACAACCGTTGATTTATATTGTTGTTTAATTTAATCTGCGTAGTGTTCGATTTATATAAAATAAATACATATGCTGCAACGGGCTTTTCGATCAATTTAATACCAATCTTTTTGTGATTTGGTTTAAATAGTAGTCTATGTACTACACCATTCTGCGAAATAACCGGCTTCAGTAAATAGTCTTTATACATTGTCCTTCGTAGCTCAGTGGGTAGAGCCTCCGCCCGGCAAGTGGAAGGTCGTGGGTTCAGGTCCCACCGAAGGCAGAAATATTTATTTTCTTTCGAACGTTTCACCATCTAATCACGCCATACCATCGGCGTTGGTATCACTACGCCAATAAACGTTGATTGATTGACATTGTTGTTTGATTTAATCTGCGTAGTGTTCGATTTATATAAATAAGTAAATGTGATTTATATTCACTTATTTAAAAAGAAAAGTGCACTATTTAGTAAATGTATCCCTGTGTTTAACAAAGACGGTTTCTACATACTAAGGTTCCAAGCTCGTTATATTATTATTGATATTTCCTCGGAATCGTTCTTTGTGTGTTCATGTAATGATAACGAGTGCACGAGAAGAATAAACGGAGTATTATTATAGTTTTTCTGCGGAACTGTGGGCTTCCGACACCGTTATGTGGAGGTTCTGTTGCAGTATACGTTGCTTTGCTCGTATGTCATTGAGGGCTACGTGTGGTCATTGTACTTCTTTCACTCATTTACATCTTATTCTCTAAGGTCACGAATAGTGATTAATGGTGGCTTAATTATAGTTTGTGAAGCTAATTACACAGTAATGGATTCCAGTATTAGTGGTATTAAACCCAATTTTATGTATTCATTTATTCCAGTAGAACATGAAATATCCTTCCTCAGTCCAATCGACAACAATGTTAGTTGCAGAATAATTAATGTTCTGTCACCGTCTTACCTCACTGATCTGATCTAAAACATGAACATAAAATAAATAGGTTTCGAAGTTCACACAGGATTTTGAAAACTATAAAACTGCACATTTAACACACATATAAACTGCACGTTTCTCGTATCCTTTGAATTTCTTTCCAGCTAGAAAAAACAAGATCACACTGTTTAATCCTTAATTTAATATAAAAATAGTTATAAATGACGTTATTATGCGTAAAAATTCTGCATAGTACAAATAATATTCAAGATGTTTCAAGCAGACAAGGAAGCTTTCCACTAAGAATCGACAGAAATCCTCGTGAAAATTGTCTTTAGAGGGTTCAGTTTGTTTTTTTGGTTTTTTAAATTAAAAAATCGTTATAAATTATATTTATCTTATTTTACCCTATGGAATATGTTACGTTGAATTTGGAACACCTTTGAAATAAGCTACGCTTTTATATATGTGTGTGTGTGTGTGTGTGTGTGTATATATATATATATATATATAAATAGGAAATAGTAGATAATGTAAATATAAATCAAAATGTAGAAAATCAAGCGAGTAAATGAAGGTTATTAATAGGTGTAAATGTATGTACATCATACCACAATTACAAAATATACATTCCTGTGTAGTGAAAGTATAAATGAATAGACAATTTTACGATTAATAATAACGGGCTAGTGACGAGAGTGAAGATTGAAATTATATGACAATATATTGTATCCATGCATGCATGTACAATCTTTTCAAGGGAACAGTTATACACGCATGCCGGACACAATATATAAGATATGCAGGACAATGTTTCTGAAACGCCAATAAACCGTTCGATGAAACCCCAAGAAAACCACTGTCAAACGGCTCAAAGGCATTCTGCTCCCGACATCGCCCTACAGATCATTGTTGTTACCAAAATATTCAAATACATAAATATATAATAAAATGTACATGTACTTACAAGGGTACGTTGGGCTTCATGACCTTGTGTTTTGACATTTGAAAGAAAGGGAGAGAGAGGGGGGCAGAGGGTGTTATTGGCAGAATCATTTAGTAATGGTGACAGTTCGGCGCCAAACAAGAGGGAGGTTAGAGAATTTGGCTATAAATGAAGTTAAAGAAGGGTGAGGAAAATAGCTAAAAGGAAAAATGAAGATAAAAGGAGAAGAGGTTTGTGAAAATGTAAGGGAAAGAATTATTAGCCAAGTATATGGCGCACCTTTATGTTAAAATTTTTTTTACGTTTAAGGTTAGCGAGGATAACTTTAAGGTAGCGTAAGCAGAAATTTATGGGAAAATTGTTTTTTTTTTAATGAAGTAAAGAAACATATGAGACTGTTGGTAGTATCGTTAATATTGTTACATATTTTGGAAATGCGAACACAATGTGTAATCAAAATATTTCGTTGAACACCTATAGAGATATTGCTGTTCCATTTAGTGAGGAAGTTCACCTTGAAATTAAAACAACTACGTTTATCGAATATGGTGCAATTGACGTGGTCTTTAATGATGGTAATATGTAAGTCAAGGAAGTTTGCTTTGGTGCTGTCCTCTGACGTCTTTTTCGGTATAAGCTCTTCGGGATATGTATCAAGGTGTTTAGCACTGAAACTGTGGTTATCGAAAGTTATGATGTCATCTATGTATCTGAATGCGTTATACAAAATAACACTATTATTTTTTTCATAATGGTGTAGGAATAGATCCGCTAAAATAGAAGAAAAGTTACTTCCTTGTGGAATACCGCAAATTTGTTTGTAGATGTGCTTGCCATCAGAAATGCAGTTATTGAAAATGCAGAAGTTTACAATGTTGTTCCACTGATTTTCATCAATGTTCAGGTGGTGTGAGAAATTATTATAATATTCGTTGAGGACGTATTTTAACTTGTCCAGGGGAATACTGGTGAAGAGGTTTTCAAAATCGTATGTGTTGATTGCAGAAATATTGTTGTTGTTGTTAATGTAGTTGATGACAGGTGTATTGTTCTTGATAAAAATGGTGTTTTCTTTGTTCTTATGGATTTCTTGTAATATCTTTCTTAGTAGTTGAAAGAAGGTGCTATTGGCATTATGGTTATAGCAGTTAACGCATGAAGTAACGAAACGGAATTTAGTGGGATTTTTGTGGAATTTGACAGTGGCAAACACATATGGAAAGACTGTATTATGATGCGGTACTTTTAGTAATTTATTGAATGCAATGTTGCGCTTCATTATGGTGGATGGGTTGTCTTTAGATAACTTGTAGGTAGAGGAGTTGTTAAGTTCGTTTAGAATTATATCATGGTAGAATTTTTTGCACACGATAGCATAGTTTCCTTTGGCTTTATCGACACTGGTGATGATAAAGGATTTTTTGAGCTCTATGATGTCTTTGTGAATGGTGCGAGAGTTGATATTTGAGTAATTGTTTGATCGAAGACCCAAAATTCTTTTTCGAGCTCGTGTGACTATGTTACTAATCCATTCAGAAAAACATTCTGTAGGTAAAGAATATTTAGAGCTTATTTTATGCAGAATTTTAACATGTCTCTGTTGATGCTTTGAATGAAGCGCTCTTTGCTGATATTTGGCATTGGTCTGAAATTAGTACCATTAAGCATTATTAAACGTAGGTTGGGGTTGCTGATGATATTAAGATCACCGGTACATATGTGTTTGTGGTATTTATCCACAAATTTGCTGTATTCTGGTTGTAGGCATTTGCATATTGTTTCGGAAGAGTTGTCGTCAATATTGGCACCGAATTCTTTATAATTGAAGATTCTTCTCCCCATAGGTATGTCATATTTGAAAGCCAAACTGATATTTAATTGATCATTGAGAGGGAAAAGGTTCTTGCATTCTTCGAAAACTTCTCGCAAATTGATATTGTCGAAGACTCTGTGCTTAAAGTGCAATACGCAAAATTCTTTGATTTTGTGGATTGGTTTGTCAGATTTCGTTGAACCAATTTTAGAGCGAATCAAGTCCACGATGAGATGTTTGCATGAAGTATTGTTGGTATCTAGGGAAATTAAATATTTTAATACTTCAGTTTTTTTGTTATTGTTGAGGGCAAAGATATTTTTCTTAACCAAATGTATATTGCAGCTCTTGTCGTATTCTTTAAAGATGTTTGAAACATAGTTTTGAATATGGAAGTTATTGTAGAGAAGTTTTCTTTGCTTTCCCGAACCTCGTTTTCCTCTGGTGTTTTTTTTAGCACCAATGTGAAAAAGATTATAAATGCACCTATTGTCAAGGTTGTTGAAAATGATACTACCATTGAAGGAGTTATTTAGACCGTATGGGTGAAGCGTTTTATATTGTATCATCATCATGTTCTCCATGTCCAGTCTCTTTTGTAGGTTTTCTGCAACACCAATAATAGTTATGTCAACGTTCTTAAAATCATGCTTTTGATAGTGTTGTAGTTCAAGGTCGTCCTTGTGTTTAAACAGTTTGATGTCCGAACGGTGCTGGTTAATGCGAAGGTTCAGACTGTTTTTTGTTTGCCCAACATAACCCATATTGCAGATCTTGCATTTTATGATGTAAACGCAATTTGTGGTTTTACAGAATATGTCAGAGTCTTCATCAAAACAAGTTTGCTCTACGCTAATGCAGGTGCAAGTTTTACACCTTTTATCAGTACAAGTCTTATATTTTTTTATTAAGGAAGGTCGTAAATTGTCCAAGAACTTTTTTGCAAAAGGTAACATATTTTTCGCCTGACCACCCCATTGCACAGGATCAGACGCGGTTCTTGTTAACCCGCGCGACAACCGATGCGGAATGTGATTTTCATTGGATAATTTCTTCATGGGTAACAAGGTTTTGGAACTTTAGTTAAAACAAAAATTCCTAAGTGATAGTTAATTAATCATACAATAATATATTTACAATCCACATGGAAATGTATGTACAATTTATTTACATAAACACACATATGGAAATGTACGTATATTTTATTTACATAAACACACACAAGTATATACGTGAAACTGAGTAAAAAAAAAAAAGCGCAAATAACAACAGTTATTTATTGTAAGAGGTAAGCATGTGACTTAAAGGAAAATGTTAGAATAGAGAAGAATATGTACAAAAGTAGAATAAAATGGAGAAGAAATATGGTACCTGATATGGTACTCGATTCGATAAACGTAGTTGTTTTAATTTCAAGGTGAACTTCCTCACTAAATGGAACAGCAATATCTCTATAGGTGTTCAACGAAATATTTTGATTACACATTGTGTTCGTATATCCAAAATATGTAACAATATTAACGATACTACCAACAGTCTCATATGTTTTTTTACTTTATTAAAAAACAACAATTTTCCCATAAATTTCTGCTTACGCTACCTTAAAGTTATCCTCGCTAACCTTAAACGTAGAAAAAATTTTAATATAAAGTTGCGCCATATATTTGGCTAATAATTCTTTCCCTTACATTTTCACAAACCTCTTCTCCTTTTATCTTCATTTTTCCTTTTAGCTATTTTCCTCACCCTTCTTTAACTTCATTTATAGCCAATTCTCTAACCTCCCTCTTGTTTGGCACCAAACTGTTACCAATCCTAAATAATTCCGCCAATAACACCCTCCGCCCCCCTCTCTCTCCCTTTCTTTCAAATGTCAAAACACAAGGTCATTGAAGCCCAACGTATCCTTGTAAGTACATTCACATTTTATTACATCTTTATATATTTGAATATTTCTTGCTAACAGTAATGATCTGTAGGGTGATGTCGGGAACATAATGCCTTTGAGCCGTTTGACAGTGTTTTTCGGGGTTTTAGTCGAACGGTTTATTGGCGTTTCAGAAACATTGTCTTGAAGATCTTATATATTGTGTCCGGCATGCGTGTATAACTGTTCCCTTGAAAAAGATTGTACATGCATGCCTAGGTTCAATATATTGTCATATAATTTCAATTTTTCACTCTCGTCACTAGCCCGTTATTATTAATCGTAAACTTATCTATTCTTTTATACTTTCACTATACATGAATGTATATTTTGTAATTGTGGTATGATGTACATGCATTTACATCTATTAATAACCTTCATTTACTCGCTTGATTTTCTACATTTTGATTTATATTTATATTTACATTATCTACTATTTCCTATTTATATATATATATATATATATATATCATCATCATCATCATATTCAACCATTATCTATCCACTGCTGGATGAAGGTCTCTCCAAATGCTTTCCACACAAGTCTATCCTGAGCAATTCGCTTCCACGTCACCCCAACCTGTTTTCTTATTTCATCCACCCATCTAGTTTGAGGACGTTTTCTAGGTCTTCGGTGGTCTCTTGGAATCCAGTTCAGAATTTCTGTTGTCCATCGTTGATCAGTTCTTCTTGCAATATGCCCAGCTCATCGCTATTTCAGTCCTTTTACTTTACCAATGATGTCTTCCTCTATAGTTTGCTCTCTCGCCCAAGTGTTCCTTTTTCGATCTTTCCTAGTTATTCCAAGCATGCTCCTCTCCATGCTCCTTTGGGTTGTCTGTAACTTCAGTATTGCTGCAATTGTTAAATTATATGTCTCTGATCTACAAGAGAGGACTGGCAATACACACTGGTTGAAGACATTTCTTTTTAGACATAAAGGCAATTTCCCCTTCAGGATAAAACTGTTTCTTCCAAATGCACTTCAGCCAAGTTTAATATGTCTGTTGAGTTCTTTCATAATGTTGCCATCCATTGCAATAATTTTGCCAAGGTAAATATATGAATCAGCAATTTCTAGCTCCACGTTGTCAACTTGTATTTTTGTTTCCTCTACGAAATTACTGAACATGATCTTAGTTTTTTGTAGGTTCATCTTCAGTCCAATTTCTTCACTTCTATTTGAGAGTTTCTGCACCATGTCTTGGAATTTTGATGGGTTCGTTGAAAAAAAATAACTATGCCATCAGGAAATCGTAGATAATTTAAATATTCACCATTTATTTTTATTCCCCTGTTATTCCAATTTATTTGCTGAAAAATCGTATGTAAAGCTGAAGTAAAAAGTTTTGGAGAAATGGTATCTCCCTGCCTCACACCTTTACCAATTTTGATAGTTTTGGTATCTTTATGTAACCGAAATTTTGCACTTGCATTTTTATACACACGTTTCAATATGTCAATGTACACATTTTCAATGTCTGTTGAACTTAAAGAGTTGATGACTGCTGATGTTTTAATAGAGTCAAAGGCCTTCTCATAGTCAATAAATGCCACACACAATGGAAGTTCATATTCATGTGTTCTTTCAATTAATTCTCTTAATACTTGAATATGGTCCACTGTACTGAATCCACTTCGAAATCCAGCTTGTTCTCTCGGTTGAGCTGCATCTAATTTTTTCTGCAGGCGATGTGTTAGCACTTTTGTGAAGATTTTATAAATAGCAGGTAACAAGCTAATTGGTCGGTAATTTTTTAAATCCTCTTTATCACCTTTTTTATGCAAAAGAATTACTGTTGCAGAATCCCATTGGTTTGGTATGTTACCACTGTTGAGGCATTTGGTAAAGAATTTTGCGAGTATGTCTTCTACATGTTCTCCAGCTTCTTTTAAGATATCTAATGTAATGCCATCATCGCCAGGGGATCTTCCTTTCTTCATACTTTTTATTGCAAATGCTACTTCTTCTTTTAAGATTTTAGGAGCTGTTCCTTCGACTATCTCAGAGTCTTCGTTTAATCCACTGTTTCCCTCATACAGCTTTCTGTAGAATTCTTCAACTCTTCTAAGTATTTCTTCCCTATTTCTTGTTACAGTGCCATCCTCTCCTTTTAATGCAATGATGTGTTTCTTCCCAATAGACAAACTCCCTTTAACAACCCTAAGGCTCTTGTTGCTTTCAATGGCCTTCCTTACTAACTCACAATTGAATTTTCTTATATCTTCTTTCATGTTTTTGCGCAAAGTTTTGCAAAGTTCTACATACTCGATCTTGCGACTGGTATTTTGATTGTCCACCTTCATAAGTCTTCGCCTTTTCATGAGTTGTTTCGTCTTCTCAGATAATTTGCTATTCTGCTTTTTACATATTACACCACCAATTTCCCCAGCAGTTTCAATTATTGTCTTAACAATGTTTTCATTTGCTTCTGAGATGTCAACTTCTTCAATAAGTCCTTCCAGTGCAGAAAAGCGATTTTTTAATTCCAACTTGAATGCCTCGGTATTTTCTTTTAATTTCTTTAAATCCACCCTCTTACATACTTGTTTCCTAATGAGCTTCTGCCTTTCTAGTTTAGTATTTAAGTGCATTTTACATCTCACCATTCGATGATCACTTCCAGTATTAAATCTGTTCAGTACGCTGCAATCTTCAATAATTGATTTCTTGTTTGCCAGTATATAGTCAATTTCGCTGGTTCCTCCATTGGGGTGTTTCCATGTCCATTTTCTTTGTAGTTTCTTCTTAAAAAATGAATTCATGATGCTAAGATTTTCGGCTTCGGCAAATTCTATGATTTATTTTATATAAATCGAACACTACGTTGATAGTCAAATAACAAGTCACTTCATCAATTATTGGCGATACCGACGCCGATGGTGATTAGATGGTGAACAGCCTGCGAGCAATATTGCCTTTCGGTAAATTCCGAACTCACCAAGTGGGAAGGTCGTGGGTTCAGGCCCCACCGAAGGCAGAAATATTTATTTTCTTCGAACATTTCATCTAATCACGCTGTTCATCGGCGTCGCATCACTAACATGCCAATAAACGCTGACAATGGACTTTGTTGTTTGATTCAAATTCTATGAGTTGATCGCCACGTTCATTCCTTTCCCCGTATCCGTATTTACCAACCGATGTCTCTCCTTGTTCCTGTTGTCCAATTCTTGCATTAAAATCCCCCATGATGAGCTTGATGTGTTGTTTCCCCTTGGTATGTAGCTGTTTGATTTCTTCATAGAATTCCTCAACCTCCTCGTCGGTATGGCTTGATGTTGGTGCATATGCTTGTACTATCTGAAGTTGGTATCGCTGGGTTAGTTGAACAACGAGCCTCGCTGCTCGATCTGACGTGCTTTCGACTTCAAGAAGGTAGTCTTTAATTCTTTTGTTGATTAAGAAGCCAACACCACTTGTTCTTCCAGTTTCCGTTCCTCTATAATAAAATGTCCGTTTTGTTCCACTCAACTTTCACCTTTTCTTCTAACTTCACTGAGTCCTCAATGTCCATTTGATCTTTTCAAGTTCTTCTTCCAATTCCTGAGGTTTTGCTTCTGAAGCAAGGGATCGTCTATTATACGTAGCCAAGGTTAATAACAATCGGCAGCCTAGGCCATTTCAGTGATTCTTAGCATCCTCTGCTTTCATGCCACGCTGACCGCTGCCTCAGGAGCACTCCAGCACCTGGAGACTAGGGGCCATGGTTTTTGGTGTATTAGCATATTGGAGGAATTAGCCGTCATTTCACCACGCTGGCTAGACGGGTTGGTGAATTAGCCCTCCCCTTCCGCCTTTCCATCCGTGCAGCAAATATTAATTTGCCTCTTGGATAGAAAGCCCGGATCGCACCACTTGAAGGAGGAGTAGGGCACTTGGTTACTGGCCCGGCCATTTCCACACATCGTCACACATGTTCAGCGTGTGGTCTCCTTCCACTAGATACCACAGCAACCCTTTTGCAGGCCATATATATATATTTCGAATCTTAATACCTATGTTTATCAGAATTAAGATGGGTAAGTTTACTAACAGAATTATCCCTAATTATTCACAGTTATGAAAGCAGAAATATTTAGTTACATGCCTCTAAAACCATATACGAATTTATTAAAAACTAATATTTTGGAGTTCAGTTATGGAATGTCTTCGATCTAAATTAAGTCACTTAACAATTTAAATATATTTAAAAAAAAGACTCAAGTTGTGTTTTTTTGGTTTGAAGAATTGTAATCTAATGAACAAAATTCATTTAGTTGTTGCTATTATAGTTCTAAGTTATGATGAGATATCATAACCTGTTGATATTTGCTATATAGATACGACCTAGTCTGTGGTACAGAATGACCTTTGCTGTCCTTGCTTCCAAAAAAAAAGGGGCACTGTATATATAGCCTATTAATAAATAGTGATACATAATATTATAACAATATGAGTTTTGTATGTATGGTAATGTCCATTTTTCATATAGCATGTAATTTTAATGTAATATATGTATAATCTTAACACAATGTAATATATATATATAAAATGTTTATATACGTAATCTTAACACAATGTAATGTCTATATATGTAATCTTAATAATTGCAAATATGTTATCTTATTCGTATGTCGTTTGACACATGGTATATAATGCGTAGGCCCCTATTTGTGGGTTTTTTTTGGGGGTGGGAGGAGTCTAGACTTTTCAGGATTTTAAAAAAATTTTATTGTGTGGATCCTTTCTCTCAAGACAAGGAAAGCCTACCAGGCTAAACGATGCGTTATACCTACCTTGGTCTTACAAATAAAATTCATCTCTCATATGTATAACGTTAATAAACATAGTAATCAGAAATCTGTCGTGGGTACAGGAGGGGTGGGGCCCCTTCATGAATGTCTGCCCCGGGCCCCAGAATTTCTAAGTCGGGCCCTGGAAGTATATAGCTCAGGGATGACTAAACATCGATGGACAATCCGAATCCTCAATTGCATTTGAAAGGACCGTATGTGGTCTGAGAAGCGTTCTCGGAGACGACGGGTGGAAGAAATAAGAAAATAAAATGGAATATCACAGAGAGAGAGAGAGACATTAAATTGGGTATGCTCAAAATAATGCGCACTTGGGAGATTTCTATATAGTAGTGGTTTAAGGACGATAGTAGATAGAATACAATAATGATATACGTTATGGAAGGGAGGCGGGGGAGTGAGTGAGTGTATTGCATACTTGGAATTCACGGTTATAGTCATTTTAAAAACACAAAACTACTGGCAAATATTTTTCAATGCGTTAGGCTTGTCAGTTTCTAAACGAAATACATGTTATAGTATTTGGAAGGGCGCTACAAAAGACAACAAAACGTATAAAATATTATAGTGTTTTCCGAGGTTTAAGCTACTGGGGTATATAAATTTCCCTGTTGGAGTCCCTTGGAAATTAGCCAAAGTGTAAAATATATCACTTCAAAATCGCAATTTTAAAACGTGACGTTAAGAAATATAAGGCAAACGATGTTTGTATTTGTTTGGTCAGTTATGGAAGCGCTTATTTTTATACGTATTTCCCCCCCATTTTAAAACATTTTTTTCCTATAAATACATGATCTTATCCCTTTCTTCTCTAAAATTCCGAATGCTTTTCCCCAAAAATTTCTATTAAATGTATTTGAAAGCATTAACCCGTGAAAGCCAAATTAAAAATCGTAAGCATCCCACGAAAACATCTTAAACTTCAAAATACGAATATAGCGATAAAAATCGTAAGTGCTGCGATAAAGTTCGTAAGAATATCAAATGATATTTACTCTCAATTGAATAAACAATAACAACCAGAAGCACACATTTCCTGATTATAAATTCATCTCACCAAAGGGACTTGCTCCTTCTGTGTGGGGCAACTTCAAAACGAAAAACCATATAATGAATGCGTATTTCTTAACCAGCGCCGTTAAGGCTCCTAGGAAAGAGAGATAGGGCATAAACGCCATTTTCTTACCATCGTGTCACGTGATCCTCTTCACTGCTGCGTTAAAGTTGAGTGATTTCCAAGTGTGTTATTTTTAATAAAATAAGGTGAAATGGGTGAGTGTTCCGCTGGGAATGTTTCTAATCATTCGAGAAATAAACATAGAACGTTTGCGGTGTGAGTTTGTTTTGATTATTTGCATTATAATTTTACATTAATCGGAAACTAAGCTAGGGTTGCAAATTGTATTTATTGACGACATCTTAAAAGTTGCGCCAATGTTTACATTCGTCGGGTAATTGCGAATTGTTGATTATTTTTATGCCAAAATAGCGATCCTTGATTCAAAGCGGAAAACCTTTATCGCCAAGGTAAATGAAACCGGAAGTGTACAAGAAAATGGTGGCTTATGCGTCGGCCTATAATTTTAGGGACTCTAAGTGCCGTATATAAATTCAAACGACATAAATATCAGTTTTCATATATAGTCATCTACATGCGAACTTTTAATTTAACAAATTCTCGGAAAATAATTCTTATTGTAAAATTTTTCTTACCACAGAAAACTGGGCAATGAACCAGCATGTTTCAGTTTGTTTTTGGACTGTTTCATTTGCACTAATGATGTAGTGCCCCCCCCCCAACTTTATCATTAACTTACAACAAAATGAATGTCAAAGCGAAATGCATGGGCGCTGCCTGGGTCATTTTTAAAAAAGAAATAAATTCTGTATCTGTAAAATTTTTCGTATATATTTTGTTTTTCAATTTGGATATAACAGAGACGTTTCGTTACGGGCAATTTTTATGGATAATACTTTTCCCCAAAATGATTTGCCCACTGTTTAGAAACATAGTCATTAGTATCTGCTACACGAACCAAATCGTGAGAGACAATCCATCTGGTAGCTGATCTTCTTTTTCTCCTTGCCTTTCCATTTTTCCCAACATATGTCATTTTTCTAAGTAAGAAGCTTTCCCTCAGATCCAAAAGGTAACTTTATTTAGAACTTTTCCTGGCTGCGACGCAAAAGGTGCCCCCCAGACGTGTCGGGTCGAACATAATAGCGGCCACAAACTAAATGGTTTGTGGCCGCTATTGTGTTGATTGTGTTGATTATGTTGATTGTGTTGATTATGTTGATTTAGAAATGTTTAGATCAATGACGAAAACCAAGTAAAAGAAAATTGCCTAAGGTCGATATTTAAATTTAGCGGGTTTCAATTAACATTAATTCGCAACTCTCTAATTCTCAAGTAACTCGGTAGGTTTTCAACGTTAACAATAGTCATCATCATTGCATTTACGGAAGACCTTTACCTTACCCTTTTTATTGCAGACAGACAGAAAAAGCAATAGCGGGAAACCCGCTAATAATGATCCTTGTTTCATTTTATGAAAATAAAAATTAAAAAAAAAATATTTCTTTTGCATGAGGACTGTTTAAAATTTGGTACATATTAGTAACGGATTCCTAAGTGGAGCACGCTAGGTACATTCTTAGGGGCGGTACTTGTTGTGGGGCGGCAGCTGAGGATCCAAAAATAAATTTTAGTTATCTTAAGAAATTATTAGTTTAATAGGCATTAGTTTATTATTAATTATTAGTTTAATAGGCATAGTTTAATTAGCATTTGTTTTTAGGCTCAAAATTAAAAAAAAAAATACAGGCACTCCCATTCCTGGAATCATACTTGCGACCTGTTGGAGCCACTATCCTCTTTGTCAGGAGCTTTCAGTTCCAGTTGCCTTCACACAGACGCTATTGTCACAATTTTTTCAAGTTTCATCGTTTTGACAAGCAGTAAATTGCATAAAATAAAATGCATTTTTCTGCACCTAATGAATATGTTTTACAAATCTTTAAGACAAATAGGTCATTTTTAAAATACTTTTTAAGAGTTACGCAAAATTGTATTATTTTGCGCTTTTCCATCTTTACTCTTTTTTTTTTATCCTTACAATAATTCAAATATGAGAGTTTTTCCTAATCATGCTGTTAAAGATTGCACCCTTCCTTTCGGTTGGTCAATCCATTTCAAATAATCAAACTTTCACTTTTGGGCGGGAAACGAAGAGTCCCACATCGGAAATCGTACTTACGGCCCTGTGACGTCACTCGCTTCTCAACCAAGAGGTCCTGGGTTCGAGTCTCCTTCACGCAAACACCATTTTCGCCATTTTTTCACGTTTCATCAGTTTGACAAGCTGTAAATTGCATAAAATGAAACAAAATTTTCTGCACCTAATTCATATTTTTACACATTTTTCAGGGGGATACGTCACTTTTAAATAAATTTTCCAAAGTCACGCAAAAAATCGTACTTTTTAGCGTTCTTTTCTTTATTTTTTATCCTTACTGTTAATGCAAATGCAAGAGTTTTTTTCTTACGCATGGCCTTAACTGTTATATCTAACCTGCGCTTCAATCACAGACAGGATGTTCAGACAGCGTAACCAACCGCCAAGGAACTCCTAACATCCCAGTTTAAGTTTACGCACATTTACGAATTGTAACCTGTAGATTTTAGTTTAGTATCAGAATAATTCGGATAGTGCATCTTTGCTAAAGAGGGCGGCTATTAAGAGATTACAAAAATGATGCGACAAAGACCAGGTATTCAGAAATTATAAAAGAGAGAGACTTACATTTATGAAATGATGCTTATCTATTAAGCATTATCCAAAATCTTGGTAAAAGAAACACAATGGGCGTAGTTTTTTTTTAACTATATGCTTTAATATAGCTTTAAAACGTTTTTTCGAAGGCTTTTAGCCCTCTTCAAAGAAGGTTACATAATACTGGAACGAATGAGTTTAGAATAATAATAAACTGGACTTTTCAAAACGAAATTTCACGTTATCTGAAGTCATGTAAAATTAACTAAAACCTATTAAACGTTATTCCTATTAGTCATTAGCTGTAGTTTTTTACACGAAAGTCAGATTTACTGAAATAAGCTTGAAATAAAAGTATTTTTTTTTTCCTAAATCTTCTCTTGAATACGAGATTTGTCGTTGAATAACAAAGGTCCCCTTGTTGCTTTTTTACGCGTTATTTGGTTTCGTAATTGCAGAATGAAGTCCTATCATCTTTCCTTGTTCCAATTTATTTTTGCTCAGGTTACTTTTGCTCAAAGTGGTTTTTGTTTATTGATGTGACTCGTTTTTAATATCTTATTCCAAGCTTAAAAACAAGTATAACCATATAAGAGCACTTTTCCAATTTGGATGCGAAATTCAATACCCTGTCACGAAAAAGAAAATTTCAAATTTAATCGCGAGTTCAGTTATTGCATTCCCTTCTTAGCATTTTCTTCCTCCTCCTTCTTTCTTATGTGCTTGTTTACTGCACAAAAAGCCAAAAGCAAGGAAATTGGAAAGCTGATTCGAAAGATGATCCCCCGTTTTGCGTTTGCGAAAAACTTGGCTGCTTTTAAAATTCAATTTACCTGCAAATTGGAAGTTGAATTTCGTTCGACTGAGTCTTGTTCAAAAGCAAAAATGCAATTCTTCTATAAGATTCCATTGTTTCGACTCCAGATGAACGTGTTCTGGTTTGTGTCTTCCATAGAAGGACATGACGAGAAGCTATTGCACTATAGCTGTGCAAAGTGAACGAATGAACGATGATGAGTGAATGAACGATTTTGTCCATCAGTCATCATGAAGGAGAAGACTAAATCACTGAGTCGATCATTGAATGATTCGACACATCGCTATTTTACGTCCTAAGATCGATTAATTCAGAATACTTTGATGCACTCCTTTGGCCATTATATCATTATTAATTACTGGCTCGTGGTTGATTCCGGCTGCAGTTCTCGGTGAGAGCACACGTGTATGCACATTCTTCTCCTTTTTTTTCCCTATGTCCTCCCCCTCCCCTAAGTTATTGCTGTGGTTATTACCCCTGGTTTTGCCTTGCATTGATGGATAGATTTAATAGGTTTAATTGCCTTTTTCTGCCCCTCTCCCTGCTGCTTCCTCCCCCAAACTCTCTCTCTCTTTCTCTCTTTTGCAATAGCTGTATATCTGCTTTCAAAGAATGCATCAGAGTACTCGGCAGTATCTGCTGCATTGGATTCCGTTGATTATCTCTATCCACCGTTACCGTTCCGGTCTCTTCCTTACTATGTGGAACCCCAGTGCTACGGTTACTGCCCTTCGCTTGCCATGTGGTGCCTTTCTGTCTCCTCTTCCGCCCTCTTAGCGTCCGTTCGCTCTGTGCCGCTGTGTCTCTTTTTTGGTGTCTTGCGTGTTCGACTGTCTGTTGTTGTGATCGCATCCTCATCATCCTATACCTCCTGCCCTTCTTCGACAAATTTCACTAGACTTCGTCCTATCTACTCTGGTTCATAGAAATAAGACATATTTAACAATCCTCATACTTCATTTCTCCGAGGACTGAGCTGGTGCTACTTCATTTTGGTCTTGTGTCATACTTCTTCGGGAAATACAGGCTGCTAAAATGGCCAACTTTTTTAATTACCTGTTGATCAGCATGCACAACTACCTAGTGGTTTATTCGGTGTTGCAATTAATTATCTTGCGATACTACACGTTCTTTGTTGTTACTTGGTTTGTTTACACCTTCCGGCTGAAATTAATAGTGTTAATATTAAAAGGATTAAATTAATAATTGAATTCTGCTCTTCTTGCAAAGTTTTTACATAAAATTTTCCGCTTTCTTTTGTCTTCAGAAATTTACGGAGGAGGGCGACTGATTTCGAAAGTTTTGATAAACCTATTATAAATGAAATGCAACGGAAATGGTAATTACAAGGGAAAAATACGTGAATTTTTTTTTGTGGTATGGTATTGGACGCGACTTTAAAAATTCACATTTGTTTTTAATATTTTTCTTTCTAAAAAAAGAAGAATTTCAAACGCCATTGCAAACAATTCCAGCATATTTTTTGAACGGAAGTTAAAATAAATCAGATGGCTGAAATCTCTTTTTTATATTTTATCTGGGAGATTGGTTTTTCTGAAAAACTTGTTTTTTATGTTTAAGATTTCCCTAAAAAAACAAAAATCCCTTTTTTATTATTATTGACTCCAGAGAAACCAAAGTATATAACTAATGCCTCCCTGTAGCCCTGTATAAATCAGATTTCGCTTGATTTATTGCAAATACTTTCCGATAGGGTTGACCAACACTATATCTCTTATACCGAACTTAAGTGAAAAAAAAAAAAATGGAGGATGAGGAGATTAGGGATTTTTTTTATTCCCTACTCAATTATTGACGGGAAAAATTCCTCCTTTTGTTTAACCGTCGCTGGTAGCCATCGGCTATATTTTTGTAACCAATGGCAATGGATTACTGATCAAAATTGTATCAAGATGAATTAATGAAATGAGTTTTCCATAGAAAACGTTTTATCAATGAAAATATGATGGCATTCATTCGTAAAACATTCGTTATATGTAGTTTCTTGCCGACACCTTCCAAGTATGGTCTAAATGAACATATTTCTTTTACCCTAATTACACCTATATGCACAGTACGCTTAATTATAAGTAAATAACATTTTCGAAAATACTCCGTCTTTATTGTGAAGACATATCGGCCCCCTTATCCGTCCAAGAAAACCCTGCCCTTACGACCGCTCTACACACATCAATAAATATTCATCTATCCGCATGGGCGGATTTACCATTTTGTGCCCTTGGCTATTTTTATAGCCCCCGATGCTACTTTTTTCCCAACCCCAATTTAGGAAAAAAGGTTTAGGGCGCCTTCTCGGGGAGAGCTGTTCGCCGGAATTCAAACCTTTTGCGCCCTTTGAAATTTGACGCCCTGGGCAAGTGCCCAAAGCGCCCATTTATAAATCCGGCACTGGTAAACATTGAGGTGTAAGAGACGTTTCTATAAACAGACCCCAATATTCAATCACCGAAATGAAGATTCACTTTACACTTAAGAATAGGGCCTTCTATACAGTGATACTTCCTTTTCGAAGGTGCCCCCATTGCATACAGCGGTGCTTCCTTTTCGAAGGTGCCCCATTGCCTACAACGTTGTGCTTTAAACTTTCCTTTTTACAATGCTTCCCAGCGCAGCATAATTTTTGCAACCCTTCCGTGGTAAAACCCACAATCATTCTACAGTGCTTCCATTCTTTTTATGTGGAAGAAATGGGAAGCAATTGCTAAGGATGATTTTCCATAACGATGACTTCCCATACGTTCAGTATAGAGCCCCTAGAAGCATCAGCCGCCATTTTGTTGTATGCTTCCCGTTTCATAACACAACGTTTACCTTTGGAAAATTAACAATCCATTTTCTTCTTCTTCTTACAGGATCTGTTGCAAATCTAAACGTTCTATATTTATTCCTCGAATGGTTAGAACAATTCTCAGCGGAACACCCAACCATTGCGCCTTATTTTATTAAAAATAGCACACTTGTAAATCACTCAACTTTAACACAGCAGTGAATGGGATCACGTGATACGATGGCAAAAATATGGCAGATATGCACCAGTTCTTTTCTAAGAGCCTTAGTTCAGCAAAGTCGTTGCAACAACTGATGCACGCAACAACTGATGTGTACTCTGTTTGCTGGAAGTGTGCAGAGAGATTGAGAAGTGTAGCCACTGTACTGTATGGTTAGGCCCAACGCAATTGCGCCCGTAACATATGAGAATATAAACATGTTATAAAGCTTTAATATGTATCAACCTTGTGTGCAGATTTACCCTGTTTGATGCAAACTAATCTTTGTTGTCCTTACTCTACAAAAATTTAACCAGCTGTTTAATACGTTAAATAAATTACTTTCGAAGAAGGGAATGATTCATCGGCGCCATGTGGGAACCGAACCCATATTCCCTTAATAACCAGTCGTGCTGTCGCGAGTTGGATTGACACCTATAGCTCAATAGTATGAGCGCTTCGATGGTTGTCAACAGGTTGCGGGTTTAGGCGCCGAGAAAATCATCGTCTATAGTGAGAATTGTAGACTCTGATAAACATTTAACATACGGTATATATATATAAAGTGTGTGTGTGTGTGTGTGTGTGTGTGTGTGTGTGTGTGTGTGTGTAAAAGAAGGGACTATATTCCGTATTTCTGTGAAGGTCCGTATGTTGCCTCTTTTGCAGTAATACAGCCATGTGGGCTTTTGTATATTGTTCTTTATTTCGTCGAGAATTACGATTCGAAAATTCTGAATTCGAAAATGGCAACGGGCAAATACCGAAGTGGTTTATATCATTTGCACACCTCCACCACAACCATCGACTTTTCTTCGACCGGAGGTCGATTGCTTTTCGTGGTTGCTTTTCAATTTTATTCGGTTTAGTGAACATTTTGCCCCCGGGCTTATCCTAAAATTTTCAGGAACCTTTACTTCGAAACGAAATCGGTTGTAAATATTTACTTTTTTACGTTCCCTGCAATTTTATTTTAAGACCCAAACCCGGTGAATTCCGCGTAGCTTAAGGGCTGTAGCTAGACTTTTCGATTTCAGGTAGCTACGCTCTTGGTTTTATGAACGTGTAGGAAATTGTTTTTCGGCTTTGAAAACTAAAACCAGGAAACATTTTCAATCACGAAAGCCTTCTTTGAAATAATTCTTCTGCTTAAAATTGTATATAGAAGGTAGGTTGCTTATACTGATATTTTTCGTGGTCCGTAATCTGCATTGAAATAGTTTGGAATCCATGCATACATGGTTCGGAATCCCTGCATATAAGGAAAGTGGAATTTATGCATACATTATCCGAATTTGAAGAATTGCAGACGCGGTTCTTGAATCCTAAGACATGATTCTGAATCCATGCAGACATGATTCTGAATCCATGCAGACATGATTCTGAATCCATGCAGACGTGATTCTGAATCCATGCAGACGTGGTTTTGAATCCATGCAGACGTGGTTTTGAATCCATGTAGACATGATTCTGAATCCATGCACGTTTGAATCCATGTAGACATGATTCTGAATCCATGCAGACGTGGTTTTGAATCCATGCAGACGTGGTTTTGAATCCATGCAGACGTGGTTTTGAACTACGCAGACGTGGCTTTTGAATCCATGCAGATGCGGTTTTCAATCCATGCAGATGTGGTTTCAATCCATGCAGACGCGGTTCTAAATCCATGCAGACGTAGTTTTGAATCCATACAGACGTTGTTCTGAATCCATTAAGACGAATCTACGCTGATGTGGTTTGGAATCCATGCAGACGGGGTTCGGTACCCATATAAACATGGCTCGAGGCTACAGTGGACGGTTAGTGTAATATGGAATAATCGATTTGCTTTTCGAATGAAGGAAAAAAAATATCTTTCTTTTGCCATCCACAAAAGCTGATGTATTCACTACCTTCATCGAAAGTGAAGAAGCACGTGATCTTTTAGAGAAAGGTTTGCGTTCCACAATAGGTTACTTGGTGTCCTCAAGCAATCTTGATTGAATAAAACGAAACATAAATG
>QLNU02014802.1:97854598-97899142 GCA_006491805.2 Dysdera silvatica
TTTCCCCTTCAGGATAAAACCGTTTCTTCCAAATGCACTCCAGCCAAGTTTAACACATCTGTTGAGTTCTTTCATAATGTTACCATCCATTGAAATCAGCTGGCCAAGGTAAACATATGAATCAGCAATTTCTAGCTCAGTGTTGTCAACTTGTATTTTTGTTTCCTCTACAAAATTATTGAACATGATCTTAGTTTTTTGTAAGTTTATCTTGAGTCCAGCTTCTTTACTTCTAGTTGAGAGCTCTTGTACCATGTCTTGGAGTTCCAATGGGTCCGTTGAAAAAATAACAATGTCATCAGCAAACCGCAGATGATTTAAATATTCACCATTTATTTTTATTCCTTTGTTATTCCAATTTATCTGCTGAAAAATCATCTGTAAAGCAGAAGTAAAAAGTTTTGGAGAAATGGTATCTCCCTGCCTCACACCTTTGCCAAGTTTGATAGTTTTGGTATCTTTATGTAACCGAAATTTTGCACTTGAATTTTTATACACACGTTTCACCATGTCAATGTATACATCCTCAATGTCTGCTGATCTTAAAGAGTTGATGACTGCTGATGTTTTAATAGAGTCAAAGGCCTTCTCATAGTCAATAAATGCAACACACAATGGAAGTTCATATTCATGTGTTCTTTCAATTAATTCTCTTAATACTTGAATATGGTCCACTGTACTGAATCCACTTCGAAATCCAGCTTGTTCTCTTGGTTGAGCTGCATCTAATTTTTTCTGCATGCGATGTGTTAGCACTTTTGTGAAGATTTTATAAATAGCAGGTAATATATATATAATACATTGTAAATGAATTTATAATAAAACTAAAATCACTCGGATACTCGTCCGATAGCTCAGCCATCAAATTTTCATTTTCATCAGCCTTTAGAGGCTTATTGTTTTGCACTTTTCTTTTCATTTGACGTGAAGGCCCTGCAAAACTGTCGTCTGTGCAACTTACGTTAACAAGATTATTTTTTCAATAAGTAATAAGGGAATAAATTCGAAACCACAAACATTTTCACTAGTTTCTAATTTTCACTTCACCTCAATACCAACAAATATACCCAAAGCATAATGCCGATTGAACTGGATAATAAATATTGAGGTCTATGCTTTGTAAAACATCGCCAAAATTTCCCAAAGTTTATAAATTCCATAATTTCCCCTTGAGAAAGCCTTTTAGATACAGTTAATTAACTAATACCCCTCCCCCCCCAAAGGAAAAAAATATTATCCACCTTTTGATGCTGATTCGTTGTTTATATTTGTGCCCAAGCTGTGGTAAAAAAATCTTTATGGAAGGATCAGTAACTTGGCATATGATAAGAAAAAAGTCCCAAAGGATAGAAAGTTCGAGAACTACTGACCTTGTGTATTAAGTGGCCACATTTTTGGGGCATTAATGCTCACACAAATAATGGAGGAATTGGAATTCACATACTGGGGAACCTCCACTCTTATATGCCCCATTTGTTTCTTTATCAATGGTAAAAAAAAAAAATGAGTCTCTTTGGATTACAATGACACCCTAGACGGCCACCCTTCTCGTTAAACAACTCAATCGTCATCACCATAAATGAGGTATCGTGAAGTAAGTTGGTATTTAATGTAACTGGGATTCTATTATGTACATTTAAGGTCGTAACGGTGAGAGGGGTCCGTATTTAAAATTCATGTTTATGGAACATTGGTTTAGTTTCCGTTTCTTGATTGATTACTTGATTTTTATGGTTCAAGTTGAATTTTATGGCGCAGGTTCAAGTTTATGGCGCAACGGTCATCTTCCACCTGCCATTTCAGTTATTTGCTCACATTGCAGAATAGCTTAAAAAAGTTAGGAACTTACGCATTGCTGAACAAGACTTCTACGTCAGCTTTTTAAAGTTCGGAGAGGGTTTGTTAAGGGTTAAATAGTGTAAACAAGGACTTTTCGGTTCGCTAAGTTTTCGAAATCTTGGCTTATTGGCTACGGTTAACTGCTGTGGGGATTAATTTCGCCTTCGTAAGTGTAGACAACATTTCCGGATCTTTTTCACCGTCTTTCTTTTAGCCGAGACAAAGTAAATGTTGTCAGAACTGTTAAACGAAGGAAAAGACAACCAATTTCATCAGACGAGAGAAAGGGACATCGTATCTTCTCAGACATGGGGACGAGGAAACATCTACGTCTATTTCCTTTTAGTGTGAGGTGGGGGGCGAGCACAAATTATCTTGGAGGAGGCTATCCCAATTGGGGAATAACTTACCAAATACGCTACACGTGGATTAAACAAGATAAAATCAATGTTCCCTACCCCACGTCCCGGTATACGTTAACAATACCACCAGGCGCATTCATACAACATTTCAAACATAAGGGTGGGCGCCAATATAAATTGACAGAGGGGGAAACGAGCCCGCCCCCCCTAGCCGTTTTAAAATTTTGTTTGCCCGGTTCTGCTATGCATTTACTTAAAAAAAATCTGTACAGTCACATTTTAAAATAAGGTACTTTTTAGCTCATTACTAATTGTCAAGCAGTATCAATTATTTTTGTAGCATTTTAGTATCTTGTATAATCACTAAAATGTTTGACAACCTTGAGAAGGAGGTCATAATTTTTTTCTCGCCCCCCACCCCCATAAATACTCATATGGGCGCTTATGAACATGGGTACTTTTAATGGAAAGGGGAGAGGTTTTGGTGGAAACAAATTCTCCCATAAAGAACTTTGTTCTACACTAGTAATGTTGTTTAAATGGGCTCTCTTCCCCGCCCACAATCTTAAATACCACGCTCGCTTCTTCATATGCAAGTATGTATCCTGTCTACAGTCCCGATTATTCCACATGTAGTTACGTACGATCATCCACAGAATTTTATTTTGCATTTTATTTTATTTTTTATTTATTTGCAACGATTAATACAACCATACTAAGTGCCTACCCACGACGACAATGTAAAAATTCATCTTTAACAAAAATAACCACTTAAACTTATGTATAACTAATTACTTTTCCAATTATTGAATTACAGTGAAAATTCTACTAATTGGTTATCAGTCTCAAATCTGATGAATAAATCAAAAATGGATTTCTTTGAAAAAATGTCCACATTCATTATTTGATCAGATAACGACGATTGATTTTGATACCAGCTTTATGGTAGCATACAAGTAACCCGTTTATCGTCTCATTAACATGAGTTCGGATACCATAGAAAGTGTGACATCATTTTCTGTCCGCCTGGTTTTAGTTCTTTATGCAACAGAGAATCGGATTTCTCGGAAATCCATAGACGTAGTATGGCCTCACCCTTTCGTCGTAAATCATAAATCGTCTTGATATTATACTGATACATATCTATATATATTATAATTTTGATATACAGTAACCCCCACCCCCGACTTGCGTAAATTCGCAGTTATGTAATAAATCTCGAAAATTACAACTACTAGCACGTAAGTACTACAAGTCACAGCAAATGTGACGAATAGTAACAGGAAGTGATACAGTAACAGGCAGTGAGTTTTAAACAAGTACCCAAAGGCCGTAACATTCAAACTGAAACCTACCAATTAAAAATAAGGTCTCCGTGCTTAGATCTTGAGATTTTGTTTTCATATTTTAACCCCATTTTGGGGGTAGTAGTGAGCAAGAGATATTAATGGATTGAAAAAATATTTTATTGGGATATTGATTAACATTAAAGACAACCTTTTCTCTCTCTCTCTATTAAGTATTATGAATCTGCAAGTAATAAAAAAACCTCTATTTTCGGTCCACCTTAGTGAACAGTCCCTCCTTTCCTATCGTGTACCTCTTATATTCAAACGACCTATTTCGACAGCAAATTTGATAACAAAGCAAATAATATGTATATGTGCATTATTTACGTAACTCAGGAGATGACTAGAGCCCAGTTCTTTTAATATTTTACTGTATTATAATTTATGCGCTGTATATGCTTTTATATTCCTTGAATTCAGCCTTGCAGTGACTTAAAAACATAGATGTACGCAGAAAAGTTTATAAAGGGGGTTATAGGCTCAATGGGGGGTTACAGAGCTACAACTCATATATTCCTATGTTAAATATACAAAATTTCATTGCAATGGGGGTTACAACCCCCATCAACACCCCCTGCGTACGCCAGTGCTTAGGGGCAACGCATTTGACAACCGTGTAAATAAAAGGTGTTCCATTTCAGTATGTATTTGCCCATGATTATAATTCCGTATTTCATATGTTACTGGGGGGCGGTTTCCAGAGCTAAAATGTTGCGAAAGTTTTAGTATCCTTTTCCTAACTTCATATACTGCTCCCTTTTCACACACACACGCACACACACACGCACACACACACACACATATATATATCGGAGATCTCTCCGAGGAAATGTCAACGGAAATCCATTTAGGTGGATCGTCTTCACTACAGTAAGCGGGAATGGCACTTGGAGCAGTCTCACATCCGAACTGGAATCGGGATAAAAAAAAAAAAAATTGCGAGCATATTTTACGAGAGTTCTCAGAAATCATCGAACTATATGATAGCCTTGGATTCTTTTACTCCTTCGGTCAACCTTTAAATGAGCCATTTTGGCTTACTATTTTCACCTTTTATTAGATCGTAAATGGCAACAGCCAAACCGTCTTTTTCTGGCAGCAGAGGTTATTACGAACGTCACCAACATTAATATATATATATATCATCCAGAGCTCGAATGTTTAGACCTACAAAAGGAAGTTTCTAAAATTTTCCTATATGAAATATTGTACAATAGAATATTATTATTTACATAATCAGTTAGGTTGCTTTTCTGTGTTTTTTTAAACTTCATTATATTATTAATATATTTGTGTAAGCTTTGTTGTGATAAATCTCAACATTTGAATGTATCGTTAATTTTTCAATTGCATACCATTTATTACGAATTTTGCTTTCCTTTTATGGCAGATAGTTCTATTTTCCAGGACAAAACTGATTTGATTAAAGGGGAAAAATAACACGTTCGAATTTTCAGCGCCAAAACACAGAACCAGACGTTATGGTGAAACTCAATTTTCGGAGATGTTCCATAATTTCTCAATTATTTTTCATTTATTAGAAGTTTCACTTTCTTTTTTATGGAAGGTGGTTTCATTTATTTGGCCAAAACTTAGATTTTTAACAAAAACGAAACAAAACAAAAAAAGAGGCGCTCGCGTTAAAGGGAACGAACTAGGGACCATAAAGGCTATTGGTTGCCCAGATGCAAAAACCATGTAGTCGCCCATATTAACCTAATATTGTTTAATTAAGAATTTTATATATGCAGAGTTTGCTTTTATACACTTATATATAAGCAGAGTTTACTTTTATGCACTTATATATGCAGAGTTTACTTTTATACATGTTGGTATACATATATAGTTTTAAGCAGTTATAATGCAAAAGGGAAATATTTATTTTTATAAAACAAAGGACCTTGATACCTTCTTTGATGCTTGGACCAAAGTCAATATAATAGCGGTCTGTGACCACACAGGTGCGGGGAAACTTTTTCCAGCCCAGCCAGCAACACCATCGGGGACTAGTATCAGTATAGGCATAGTACGCAGAAAGTTTATGAGGGGGGGGTTAAGCTTACAACTCCATGAATTCATATATAGATAAAATTTCATTACAATGATGAGGGGTTGCAACTCCCTTGCCTATACTAGTGACAAAGCTCGACTTTAGAGGATAATTTACCATCCTCCAGCTGTTTTTCTGTTTTTATCGGTTCTGCTTTCGTTTTATGACGGATGATTCCATTTGACATGTAATTGAATGGTAATTGCTACCCCTCCAGCCCACTCAGGGGCGGCTTAAGGGCCAGGTGACCCGAGCGGCAATCCGGGGACCCGTTTGGATGAGGGCGCCAAACTGAAGTTAAGTTCAATTTTTTTTTAATTGATCCAACGGTAGAAAATCTCTCTAAAAAGGGAAAATTTTAGAGACATTTTAGAGAAATTCTTTCAGAGACTTTTGGCCGCTTTTATATGTTACATAGCTTACTGTGCATCTGTGAAAATCTCCTGTTTTCGCCGGAGGGGTGGCGCCAAGAAAACAATCTGTGCCAGCCCGCCAAGATTCAAAATCACCCGAGTCCACTTTTGCAGGCCAAATGCATAAGAGAAGATTAAATTACGTCTGGCACCTTGGCAGAAACTATCCTCTGCGCGGCCTTGGTTACAGCAATGCATAGTGAGAACTTTCAGTCGTTACTTTACGTAAGTCATGTTAAATTATAGCAGTTAAAATTTAAATGCTTTAAAAGCTATTTTAGTAGACACGTGTTATCTGCTTCAGATACTACTCCCGACACTTTCAGTGGAAGTCTATTTTTTCTGATGATATCATCATCATCATCATATTCAACCATTATCTATCCACTGCTGGATGAAGGTCTGTCCAGCTGATATGCTTTCCACACAAGTCTATCCTGGGCCATTCGTTTCCACGTCACCCCAACCTCTTTTCTTATTTCATCCACCCATCTAGTTTGAGGACGTTTACTAGGTCTTCGGTGGTCTTTTGGAATCCAGTTCAGAATTTCTGTTGTCCATCGTTGATCAGTTCTTCTTGCAATATGCCCAGCCCATCGCCATTTCAGCCCTTTTACTTTAACAATGATGTCCTCCACTCTAGTTTGCTCTCTCACCCAAGTGTTCCTTTTCCGATCTCTCCTAGTTATTCCAAGCATGCACCTCTCCATGCTCCTTTGTGTTGTCTGTAACTTCCGTATTGCTGTAATTGTTATACTCCATGTCTCTGATCCGTAAGAGAGGACTGGCAATACACAACTTTTGGAAAAACCTTTCTTTTTAGACACAAAGGCAATTTCCCCTTCAGGATAAAACTGTTTCTTCCAAATGCACTCCAGCCAAGTTTAATACGTCTGTTGAGTTCTTTCATAATATTGCCATCCATTGAAATCAGCTGGCCAAGGTAAATATATGAATCAGCAATTTCTAGCTCAATGTTGTCAACTTGTATTTTTGTTTCCTCTACAAAATTATTGAACATGATCTTAGTTTTTTGTAGGTTCATCTTCAGTCCAACTTCTTTACTTCTAGTTGAAAGCTCCTGTACCATGTCTTGGAGTTCTGACGGGTTTCTTGAAAAAATAACAATGTCATCAGCGAACCGCAAATGATTTAAATATTCACCATTTATTTTTATTCCCTTGTCATTCCAATTTATCTGCTGAAAAATCATCTGTAAAGCTGAAGTAAAAAGTTTTGGAGAAATGGTATCTCCCTGCCTCACACCTTTACCAATTTTGATAGCTTCGGTATCTTTATGTAACCGAAATTTTGCACTTGCATTTTTATACACACGTTTCACCATGTCAATGTACACATCCTCGATGTCTGTTGATCTTAAAGAGTTGATGACTGCTGATGTTTTAATAGAGTCAAAGGCCTTCTCATAGTCAATAAATGCCACACACAATGGAAGTTCATATTCATGTGTTCTTTCAATTAATTCTCTTAATACTTGAATATGGTCCACTGTACTGAATCCACTTCGAAATCCAGCTTGTTCTCTTGGTTGAGCTGCATCTAATTTTTTCTGCAGGCGATGTGTTAGCACTTTTGTGAAGATTTTATAAATAGCAGGTAACAAGCTAATTGGTCGGTAATTTTTTAAATCCTCTTTATCACCTTTTTTATGCAAAAGAATTACTGTTGCAGAATCCCATTGGTTTGGTATGTTACCGCTGTTAAGACATTTGGTAAAGAATTTTGCAAGTATGTCTTCTACATGTTCTCCAGCTTCTTTTAAGATATCTAATGTAATGCCATCATCGCCAGGGGATCTTCCTTTCTTCATACTTTTTATTGCAAATGCTACTTCTTCTTTTAAGATTTTAGGAGCTGTTCCTTCGACTATCTCAGAGTCTTCGTTTAATCCACTGTTTCCTTCATACAGCTTTCTGTAGAATTCTTCAACTCTTCTAAGTATTTCTTCCCTATTTCTTGTTACAGTGCCATCCTCTCCTTTTAATGCAATGATGTGTTTCTTCCCAATAGACAAACTCCCTTTAACAACCCTAAGGCTCTTGTTGCTTTCAATGGCCTTCCTTACTAACTCACAATTGAATTTTCTTATATCTTCTTTCATGTTTTTGCGCAAAGTTTTGCAAAGTTCTACATACTCGATCCTGCAACTGGTATTTTGATTGTCCACCTTCATAAGTCTTCGCCTTTTCATGAGTTGTTTCGTCTTCTCAGATAATTTGCTATTCTGCTTTTTACATATTACACCACCAATTTCCCCAGCAGTTTCAATTATTGTCTTAACAATGTTTTCATTTGCTTCTGAGATGTCAACTTCTTCAATAAGTCCTTCCAGTGCAGAAAAGCGATTTTTTAATTCCAACTTGAATGCCTCGGTATTTTCTTTTAATTTCTTTAAATCCACCCTCTTACATACTTGTTTCCTAATGAGCTTCTGCCTTTCTAGTTTAGTATTTAAGTGCATTTTACATCTCACCATTCGATGATCACTTCCAGTATTAAATCTGTTCAGTATGCTGCAATCTTCAATAATTGATTTCTTGTTTGCCAGTATATAGTCAATTTCGCTGGTTCCTCCATTGGGGTGTTTCCATGTCCATTTTCTTTGTAGTTTCTTCTTAAAAAATGAATTCATGATGCTAAGATTTTCAGCTTCGGCAAATTCTATGAGTTGATCGCCACGTTCATTCCTTTCCCCGTATCCGTATTTACCAACCGATGTCTCTCCTTGTTCCTGTTGTCCAATTCTTGCATTAAAATCTCCCATGATGAGCTTGATGTGTTGTTTCCCCTTGGTATGTAGCTGTTTGATTTCTTCATAGAATTCCTCAACCTCCTCGTCGGTATGGCTTGATGTTGGTGCATATGCCTGTACTATCTGAAGTTGGTATCGCTGGGTTAGTTGAACAACGAGCCTCGCTGCTCGATCTGACGTGCTTTCGACTTCAAGAAGGTAGTCTTTAATTCTTTTGTTGATTAAGAAGCCAACACCACTTGTTCTTCCAGTTTCCGTTCCTCTATAATAAAACAAATGTCCACTTTTAAGTTCCACCAACTCTTCACCTTTTCTTCTAACTTCACTGAGTCCTACAATGTCCCATTTGATCTTGTCAAGTTCTTCTTCCAATTCTTGAAGTTTTGCTTCAGAAGCAAGGGATCGTCCATTATACGTTGCCAAGGTCAATAACAAACGGCAGCCTGGGCCATTCCAGTGATTCTTAGCACCCCCTGCTTTCATGCCACGCTGACCGCTGCCTTGATCAGGAGCACTCCAGCACCTGGAGACTAGGGGCCATGGTTTTTGGTGTATTAGCATATTGGAGGAATTAGCCATCATTTCACCACGCTGGCTAGACGGGTTGGTGAATTAGCCCTCCCCTTCCGCCTTTCCATCCGTGCAGCAAATATTAATTTGCCTCTTGGATAGAAAGCCCAGCCTGCACCACTTGAAGGCGGGGTAGGACACTAGGTTACTGGCCCGGCCGGTTCCACACATCGTCACATACGTTCAGCGTGTGGGTCTCCTTCCAGTTAGATACCAGCAACCCTTTTGCAGGCCTTCTGATGATATATTGAATAAAAGTCTAGTTGAACGAGGCTATAGCAGTGTCACTTCCAGTCTGACCAGCGAAATATTCAATGTGACGTCATTATAACGCATTGAAGATATCGTCAATCACACCGAGTGTTACTATTAAGATTTTTTTTTTTTTCTTTTATCTAATTCAAGTACACGAAGCTATTTTAGTAGCAGACAGTAAGATTGTGGAAAATCCTTGCGTGAACAGTGACCGATAAAAGAAAGGTACGACCGGTGCCATCTCGTTGGGCGCCAAGTCAAGAAGGCGAGATAAAATGGCTTAATAACTATCAGGAACTAACGAAATTAGGGAATATTGAAAACTACATTGAAATGGATGAGCTTATTTGTCTGTACAGAGGACATTCCAGCTTATTGAAATTCGTATAAGGCCTTGATTTTTATATTAAAACAATTTAATTTTTGGCTTATAGGAAAAGGTAATATTTAATATTTTTTGTACTAAGATTCAGTAGCCTATTAAGGAGATCGCTAGATATAAAACACGGCGCCACAAATGCAGAGCCAACGAGGGAAAGAAGCCCGGGGGCCCCGTGCTGTAAGGGAGCCTATAATGTGGGGGGCCGGCCCAGGGAAGGGATCATGGGGCCAGTCGAAGTGAGTGTAGGGTCCTCGTTGGTGCCCCTGCACAAATAGAATTATTTTGAAATATTTAACGGGAGTGGGGCCGCCAAATTGGGGTTGCACCAGGCGCCATATGACCTACATCCATCTCTGGGTGTGAGTCAGCCCTGACTGACACTAGCGCCACCTATTGATGAAATATATAACTAATAATCATGTAACTTAACGTTGGTTAAATTTACAGTCAACCGAGGTGACTGTTTTTTTTTTTATTTATATAAATTGAACACTACGCAGATTGAGTCACACGACAATATAACTCAACGTTTATTGGCGTAGTGGTACCAGCACCGATGTTATGACGTGGCGAGATGTTTGTTTGTTTGTTTGGCTTTTTTATGGCGCAAGAGCATCTGGGCTATACTGCGCCAAACATGGTAAAATCAAAGACTGTAGTAAAAGCCAGTACTTTTTAAAAATTTTAAAACGTGCGTATGGTCAGCATGGTCATTTAAAATGTCAGACAGTGATGAAGAGTTAAAAGTAAGAGTGCGGGCAAGTCTATAATAGGGGCATTGAGTTAAAATGTGTAAAACACTCATGGGTTCATTGCACACTTGGCAAATTGGTGCTGGTTTTCCTTCCAACAGATGTCTATGGGTGAGATGGGAATGCCCAATGCGAAGTCTAGCAAGGAGAACCTCCTCTTTCCGATTTTTACGGTATGAGGAGGGCCAGTTACCAATTGTATGTTTAATATTATGCAATTTGTTATTGGTTTGATGATCCCATTCTTCTTGCCACCTTTGATTCACACAGGTCTTGATAATTGGTTTCAGGTCAGAGAAAGGAAGAAGTTGGCTAGAAGCAAGTGGTGAGTTCGTTGCCCTTGCAGCTGCATCAGCAGCCTCATTCCCTTTGATACCAATGTGAGCAGGGATCCAGCAGAATTTAATATTGGAATGATTGTGCAGGTGCTGCAGTTGTGAATGGATTTTGGATAAAATAGGATGAGGTGAATATTTAAAAGATTCCAGGGCTCTTAAAGAGCTCTGAGAATCGGTACAAATTATACAAGGAATTAAGCTATGAGTTGAAATATACGCAAGTGCCATGGAAATGGCATAAAGTTCTGCTGTGAAAATGGAGTATGATGGGGGGATTTTTTCTGCAATGGCACTGTTATTAATGACAAATGCAGAACCTACATTTGTTTCTGTTTTGGACCCATCTGTAAAAATGAAATTGGAGTCTTGAAAATGATCCCGAAATTCAGAGAATAACTGCTGGTAAAAAGCATTAGGTGTAGTGCTTTTGCTGTGGTTAACCAGATCGCAATGGACGTCCACGGCAGGCATGACCCATGGCAGTGATAAATGAGTATGTGTAGGAGCAATACTCCGACAATCTATACCTGATTCTCTGGTTAGTCCGTCTATCCGAATACCAAAGGAAGGGATGCATGAAGGGTGAGCATTAAAAGGTAAGGTGGAACGAGGTTCGAAAACGACATCCCAAAGAGGGTGAGTGGGCAGTGATTTAAGTTTCGTATAATAGTTGAGAGACAAGATGTATGTATGTAGTCAAACCACATTAATGCAAATTATTTTTAACACAATTTTTTTTTCCCTGCGAGTGTTCGCATTAACGAAATTCAACTGTATATACAGGAGGCACTGAAAGTTCGTAAAAACTTTAAAAAATCATTAAAAAGGAACAAATAATGATAAAGAATGAAGTTTGCACAAACAGGTTCTTAGGAAAATCAGATTTTTTTAGTAGTGAAAAAAAAAGTCTAAAAAATCACCTGTAGATGGCGCTGACATGCAAGATATTTTGCAGAAATATACTACTCAAGCTTGTAATAAAAAACCTCTATGCACGTAGAATGTTCATTCGAATCCAACAGTACTGTATAATTGAGGCATGCTAATGCTACCGGATCAAGAATTATTGGTGGAGTTCTTCTACTTGAATATTGACTTAAAAGCCACTGCATTGTGAAAATTTCGTACAGCGAAACAACTCAAGATGAGAAATGGCCATATGTCATGTGCTGTTCACCTTAGTTCTGTTGCATAATGTTTTGGAGGTCATAGTGAACAATTGCTGCAATAATAAATTAATAAATTGATGGAATGCACAGGTGTCTTGTCCATCTTTTTTTTTTTTAGTTGTCAGCACCGCTTGCAGGCGACTTTTTGAATTAAACTTTTTTGCTACTAAAAAAAAAAAAATCTGAGTTTCCTAGAAAAACTTTCGTGCAAACCGCACATCTATATATTCATTTGTTCTCTCTTTTTTTTTTTTTATAATTTGTTAAAATTTCTTACGAACTTTTGTCACACCCTGTATATACACAGTAGAACTTGATTACAACTAGTGCCTGAATTATATATAAATGCATAGTTTAGCTCTCTTTTAGCGTCAGTGCATATGAATACATAAAATCAATGGAATTCTAGAATAAATGCACATGGAAAAGGTTACAATAATTTTATGAATTTTAGTATTCCTTTATCAGAACAAAATTCCCCACAACACTAAAGCTAAACTTTCCTCTTATTCCTCATCTGAATAGAAAAGCAAAGAAATTTGTAAACGTGCACATTAATTATGTCTTAGTATATTAAAAATATAGTCATAGCTGAATTATAGTCACTATCCGTGTTAGGGAAACTAAAAATTCAATTTAATTGTATTAGACTGGTAGTTGATAAAAGTTCAGATTAAAACACTTTTTTTCCTATACATTATGAAAGCTATAGTTTAAGCTCAATTACGGGTGTCAAATTATTATCTAAAAATAAAAATTCCTCAAAAAGAAAATTACAAAAAACATGCTTGGTGGCTTTGTGTGTTGACCATTTAGCAATTGTATTGACCATGAGAAGGGTAATACCTTACGAAAATAAAGTGTTCATTTTAAAATGCAGAACATATGATTTTCAAGCAAGTTAAAAAAACATTTAAATAGATATTTATTCACTTTAGGTGCATGTTTATTCATTTCAAGTGCATGTTCATGCATATTTTGAGGTTTTTAGTGCCTATTTTCTGGTTTTTTAGTTCATATAATCTGGGCATTGTTGAAGCCTCCAATTAATTTTCTTTAATTATTGTAATTATTTCAATGGTACACATTCAAGGTTCCCCATTTCATTTTAGAAAGGCATTGTATGAATATTTTTATACACTTATTAACATACCCGCAAACAAAACTGTAAATAATTGATGGGATTAACATTATTGCAGGATTAAAGTAAAAAATAAACGTTCTCAAAATTATTTGGAGTGGACCTGGGAGGATGGGGGGGGGAGGATGATTGCACTAACGCAGTAAAAAGGGTTTGATAGAGAACTCTTCGATTGATTGAAGGACACATGCATCTAAATATAGGGAGATGATGTTATATACTACATGGGTAGAAAAGTCCTGGGACTAGCAATGAAAAAAAACATTTTTTTGTCAAAATCAAATTTATTCTTCAATATAGTTCCCTCCAAGAGCAATACACTTATTCCAACGGTCCTCTAACATTCGAATACCTTTCATATAGTACGATTTGTCAAGGGCTTCAAAATATGCAGCAGTTTCACATTTGACATCTCCATTTGACCCAAATCTCTTCCCCTGGAGCCACCTCTTCAAGTCAGCAAACAAATAATAATAGGCTGGGGGCAGATCTGGAGAATATGGGGGATGGTGGAGCAATTCGAATTTCAATTCATTCAATTTTGCCATCGCTTTCATGAAGGTGTGAGCCTGGCATTGTCTTGGTGAAACAGTATTTTTCTCCGCAATATGCGGCCTTTTTTTTCTTTTCGTTGTTCAAACAATCCAATAATCCTGCATAATACTCTCCTGTGACTATTTTTCCTTTCGCAAGGTAGTCCATGAAAATTATGCCACGATTCCCAAAAAGTACTGGCGAAGATCTTTCCAGTCGATCGTTGCATCTTTGTCTGCTTTGGGTGGCTTTCGCCAGGTTCCAACCCCTCTGCAGACTGGACTCCTGTGTGTAGTAATAGATCCACGTTTCATCCATGGTTACGAATCGGTGCAAAAACTCATTTGGGTTATGCTTAAATAGCTCCAAAGCGCACTCTGAATCATCGATCCGTGTTTTTGGTCAATTGTTAGAAAATGCAGCACCCATCTCGCATAAAGCTTTTTCATATGTAAATGCTCATGTAAAATATAACTCACCCTTTCCGTTGATATTTTTATGATGTCAGCTATCTCCCTCTCTTTCACTTTAGTCATCTAAAAAAATATAGCGGATCTTTTTCATGTTTTCTGCAGTTGTTGCTTCAATTGGACTTCCAGAACGTGTAGCATCATCAATGCTCATACGGCCGCATTTAAACTCACAAAACCATCCACAAATGGTTGTTTTCGATGAAGCAGATGTGCCATAAAGCTTTTCGAGCCATTCTTTGGTTTGGATGGTATTTTTTTTTCATCAAAAAGCAATGTTTAATTAACACACAAAATTCTTTTTGGTCCATTGTTTTCACAAAATCAAAAATATTGTCACATGACCCCAACTCGCAAACAAATGGCCGATATATATATCATGAAAATTTGACACCAATCATTTGAAGATCGATACTAACTGAAAGTCGTATGGATTGGTGATGCCATCTAGTGGCGAGTCCTGTGACTTTTTAATCCATATGGTATTTAGGGGCCTTGTTGGCTTACTACTAAAGATAATACCGCCAATATTCTAAAACACGAGGCACTTCTGGTCTTGACCGCTTTGGATAAGGAATTATCCGAGTATGCATTTATACATGATCAAACTGTACCCAAAGGTTAATGTTACAACCACTGAGATTGACTTCTGTGGTTATGAAGCCACTGCATGAATATCACAAACTTCTGTGGTTATGAAGCCATGCCATGAATATCACATGAACTTCTGTGGCTATCAAGCCATGCCATGAATATCACATGAACTTCTGTGGCTATCAAGCCACTCCATGAATATCACGTGAACTTCTGTGGCTATGAAACCATCCCATTAATGTAAAATGTAAGCAGTGCAACATACTTTAACATATTCGTAGCCGAAGCTGATATGGTGCATCGGTTCACATGTGTCTAGATCCTATCTGCATTTTTATGCTTTTAAATTATTTTGTTTTATTTTTTAAATCTACGTTTTGAGATCTTTTTACTGCTAATCTACATTTACTTACTAATCAACTTACTTTACTTAAATGAAAACTTTAATCTGTGTTTTGAGATCTCTTTACCTACATTTTTGAGAAACAAATGAACCAATTTGGTATGCCAAAAATATTATTTCGTCTTTTCCTGTACACCAAACACCTAAACACTGCGCGCATTTGCTACAGCAATACTCATACTCAGTGATTTTGGTAAGGTGATCAATAACGAGTTATCTCGTAGCTGGCAAGTAAACTCAGTTTGCCAACTACGAGTATTCTCATAGTTGGTAGCAAACATGTTAAATGAGAAAATACAATTAAATATTTTGGTTATATATAAAAAGAAAATCATACACAAAGTATATACACAGAACATAAACTCATTAAATTATATTTAATGAAAGAGAAAAAGGCACGCATTGCAGTATCCTACATCTGAAAAGGGGATAAAGAATGAACACTGCCACAGAATATTACAAAAAAAAGAAAGATGTCGAACAAACATGAATTTAAAACATTATATACACAGCTTAAGGTGAATATGCGGCTTAATACTTCTTCCACACCTCAAAGTAAAAATATGATATAAAAAAGAAATACCAACCATACAAGATATATACTACATATAGATGCACACTGCACCATAGCAGTAAACGATCAAAATATATATTTTACTACACATATTGCAGACTAGTAAGACTAAAGCAGTTAAGCCAAGCTAATAAAATAAAACTTTCGATAAAAGGGTTATACTCAGCGAGTTTTTGATAGCACTTGGTGTCAACTTTAATTTAAAAATTGCACACAAAAAATAAATAAACAGGACGTTAATGGTGATAAACTTAACTTGACCATGTAACAACATTTTAGGTGCTACTTTTACACAGTTTAATAAAAAAAAAACATTATATAATATAAACATGTAACAAGTATAAATAAAATATGGAATATTAAATTTCTCACCAAACAAAACGTTATAATAAATTACAATATATGTATTTTAAGCTGATACGTAGGATGTCTATCCTACTGTAAATTTCAATGAATTCGTTATTTAAAATGATTTACAGCAATTAATAACACAACTAGAAACACGGTTGTTTTAGTTACTATTCTAACCGTACTTCTGCTGTAAAAAAAATAAATAAATAAAAAGCCAAACTTCTGCTGTAAACCAGAATTCAGTAAACTTTGCATCCGACAAGGAAACCTCCTTGGAGCTCACATGCCGAATCTAATTCAGCTTAATGTACCCACCATAAAAACCTTAATGTGTGAAAATTAGCAGCTATCTCCCACTAGAAATCGAGAAATTAAATGTTAAAAAGTAGTTAAAATAGCGCCAATTGCAACCCTTTTGGCAACACGTGGCGAGACATCTAGTTGATCAAAAAGGGTAAAAAGCAAGCATGGGGGGCTATTCTAAAAGTTTAGAATAAGTCCAGTAATAGTCTACAGTGAATACCTTATTTTTGTTAAATTTAAACGTATTAGATTTTGAAGTAGCTGTAAAGTTATTTTTTTCTCTATTTGTTAAATTGAAGTTCTATATTCTTTTTATTTTATTTCTGAAAGTTATAGCAGAAAACAAATTACTTTAATTTTTATAATCACATTGCAAGTTGCAATTCAATTCGTGCATAAGAGAAGCATTTATTTTTATTTAGAAAATTCTGTCACAAAGTATCGCTTGCATTCTTTTTATCGGTGTGAGGATAACATGGAACAGACTATACACAAATATAGCCTATTTAATGTTGTTTGGATACTTTTTGAAGAATTTATGAAAGAAATTAAAAGGCGCCAAATGGCGATAAAGTCTCTCTTTTGTCAAACCAAACTCATTTTTTATTAATTATTTTTAGCGTTAATCTGAGGAGATGGATGATAATTTTCACATATTAGGTTTCTTATGGTGTGACTGAATTAAATTCATTAGATTTGCATGTGAGCTCAGGGAAGGTTTCCTTGCGAGATCAATAGTTGTTAGGTGGAACATCGGGTGACAGATGATCTCGTTCTATATACCGAGAGGTTGATAAAGTAACACAATGGACAAACCAAACATCGGCAAAACGTTAAAATTCTGCCCTGCTTTTTAAAATCAGGAAGGAAATTATAACCTTAACGTTTTCACGTGCTAGCAAGCACACATGGAAATTTGTCGAAGCGTTTGACTGTCTGTGAATAAGCTTGAATTCGCAAGTTGGCATTAAAAACACTTGGTTTCTATGACATTAGATACAAAGATAACTGATGTATGAATATTGGTACATGTCAAGAATTTCCTTTTGACTGCTGCCAATTCCTTCGAGTGCTTTGATGCTCGATGGCTGGGGTCATGCTGCAGCAGGACTGTAGTTTTCTGTGGAATCTGAACTTCTGTTGCCAACAAAACTAACTCTCAGACTACAGTGGGCAGAAATATGGCATATGTTCCATGAGACCATTAGAATCAAGCCTGGGTTAATGGCCAAATATATGAATGAGTTATCACTACACCATCGTAAGGTAATGCTGACAATTTACAACCCCTTAATCTAAAGGCAATGCATGTTTTGTTCTCATTTTTGTTCTCATAATTTATGGCTTCCTTGAAATAATTCCCATCTTCCAATGAAAAGTACTGTTTTGGAACATATACTGGATTAAAAAATCGAAGTTGGCAAAATGTAGGGACAATGGGACTGAAGTTTATAAATTTCTACTAAGCGTTAATTAAAATGTAACAGTCTGTTTAAAAAAAATAAGTCAATACAAGTCGCTGCAATTGTATTTAAAATAAATGCTAAAAAAAATAAATATCACTTATAAAGTAAATATATGAACGGACACGGGTATAACAAAATAATTCGCTTTGAACAATCTGTTCACAAAGTCATTTGGCAGCACTTGGTGAAAAATTATCGCACATCACTTTGATAATGTTTGAAATGAGTTTGAGTATGGATCTTTAAAAAGCATTTATCAGTTCTTAAAAGGTTTCGTGATCCTGAATGCTCATTCTTTCGCCCCTTCAATATGGTGAACACCATGTACTCGGAAACGGTACAGACAAGTGTAACTAGGGTTACCATAATTAGTGTGAATTTTGAGCTTGATATGATCCAGTGGTATGTCAGTGGCAAGCTGCATTGGAAAAACTTGTAGCGGATCACCTTTTATATCGTACGTATAATTACCCAACAATCTGCCAGTGGTATTGTCTCCAGAAGATATCCCATAGATGCTGAAGGTTTTGGGTGCGGAGTTGAGGTTGCCAGATGGAATGATCGATGCTGGAGCATGTTCTATAACGAAGCTGGTTGGCCAAATGGTATGGGCCAGCTTAACAACGAGGAAGCCCTGTGTTCCATCCATTGCCCAGCAATGACCTGGGTGAGTACCCGGCTGGATAGCCAACCTTGGCGAGCAATCCTTGTAACCCCAGAATGAAAATCCAAAAAGCGGTGGAGTTTCTTTGTAGGATTTGGAATGTTCCATAATCTTACCACCTCCTGATTCTAAGGCATAGTCCGTTTCTCCAGTTTTGTCCGCATCGTAAAGTGAAATTGCCGTTTTTATCATATTCTCCATATTTCCAACGAAATAGCCTTTTCTTTCCAATGCTCTGTTACTTCGGAGTTCGGTGTCCAGATAACCGATTTGTTTTTCCATTGTTTTTAAAGCTTCAGCATTCTTCGTAACCTTTGATATCAATTCCAGTGCATCCATACTTGCAAACCTAACAGATGGTGTATCTGCAAATTGTAGAGTAGTATTCTGGCTTTTAAGATTCTTCAAAAGCAGCATTGCAGCAGGTTTCGTTAGATGTATCTGACAGGACCCACTGTTTGTGGCATTTGGTTTTTCTTCAACGTTTTTCATATTTTCATTCAACATGCTGTTTTGTTGTGAGAAGTTTACTCCCAGAATTCCAAACTTGTCAACCAAGTCAACAACAACTTTTAACGATTCTTGGAGACCCTTAAATTCTGATTTTAAATCAGCGAATGCCTTTTTTATACTGCTGACTTCCTTTCGCATAAAAAAGTTTTCGTTTCGCCAATTCGTTAGTGTTGGCGAATGCTCCAGTTCTCGGGCAACATACTTAGCAATCAAAGTTTCGGTCTCTGATTTATTATCATCTTCAAATCGTGTTTTCAACGCATCCATATAGAAAGGAACATCTTCTACTTTATCTTGCTTAATACTCGTAGAAGGATACATGGCTTGTAAATCAGGCGTTAAAGGCAGCTCGTTCTGATTATTATGAAATGAAACAAAATTCAAGAAAGACAGTGTGTGTGAAAGTGTCCTTACAATGATAGCATGAAGGAATGGAATACTTTGCAATAAGCTACCATTCTGAAATATATAGCAGATCAAGCAAAGAAGCAACAATAGCATTATAATTTCTTTACCACTGAACATTTTAAAGTTTGAAATAACTTCTTTTGAATTAAGCCAGCCTAGTTTTAACCAATGTTTCACAAAATCATAAAACTGCCTTATGTGTCCAAAACACCTGGACTTCATTGACGGTTTATTCACTAGAAGGTTTGGGCTATGGATATTTCGTCGTTTGAAGGTGTCAACCATCGCCCAAAACGCAAATCCAGAACGTAGATTCTGTTGTCTAGTGATAGGCGTAGATGAAAACGTACGAGGATAGCTGAAATCTAAGCCATCCACACGTTCAGCAGTTATGTCAGGGTAGGGCAGAGTCTCAGTAGAACTCGAATGAGAGTAATTTAGAGAAACTGACGAAACACTTCTCGAAGTCAGAATATCGGCAGAAGGCATTGCATTGAAACCACGAGAATTTTCCTTATTTTCATTGTTTGCTGAAATTTTGTTATTTACATATGCATCCATTGGAATAGGACTTATTTCTCCTGACGAATCAAACATGTTTTCTTCAGCATGGGAAAAGTCTTGATGATGGTGACAGCAATGTTGGTGACCAATGTCTTGAGACATGGAAACATTGGATTCAGCTTGTCCAGTATATGAACCATGGCTCGTGAAATGTGCTATTTTATGACGCTTTCTTCGGGAATTCTCCGAACTTTTTGGTGCCTCACATTCATTTCTACTGCAAGAGCTTCTTAGAAACATTTTAAGGCGGTTTTAGTTACCACGAATAGACTGTTCACAATGTACACGTGATCAAACGAGTAGCAGACATTAAGTCGAGAATGTAAACAAGTTGTATAAAGCAAGAAGCACTTCAATCTTATTCCACTTACTATTTCTTTTTCTGACTATCACGTCACGAATACAACTCAATGAAAACTCGAGGTGGATATAGACACGCTCAAAGTGAATAAAAAGCTCTCAGCATATATTATAAAATATTAACAAAAGTTTAAATGCATAGCATTCGCGAAAACACATCGTCAACAGCATTTTCCGCGCGAATTGGAAAACAAACGATAAGACGAGCTTTAACTGCAATTATTTTTCCTTATCTACGTTTTAACAGCTGAGATTCTAATGACTTCATGGCGCCGTCTTCGTCTCACCGACCGAGTTTTAAAAGTTGAATTCAATGAATAAAAAATTATTTTGAATTTATGTAGAACGTTTGGTATGATTGTAGGTTACTAATGTTTATTCTACAATTTCAGATTGAGAGGGGGAAAAAATTAAATGGTAGTTTTTATTTGTATTTGTTCTTGTTTGTTTTAGACTTTGTATGTTATCTACAGGCAAGTGTTTCCGGATGCGCACTTCTTCGACCTATCTTTTTACTCTATACTTATTACGTATTGCGCTGAAGAAGATAGGTAATCATGCACTCTAGAAATACATTGCTGTTGTATTGGATTTATAAGAAGTCAACATTATAAGCCTAACTTTGAAACTTTCTTATAAATCTAATCTGCGTAGTGATAAGTCAAATTATCTTGCACACTTGCCATGGGGCGATCGCCTCCCCAACCCCTCCACCCCACCTTTAACCGAATTTATATAATAAAAAATGAAATGAAAAGTACCGGACACTTAGCTAGAAACAGGAATCGGAAACAAATCACCCACATCCACATGAAAGGTTTCTCGATTCGACATTACATTTCCATTGGTTTTTGTTTGTGTTTGCAACTTCTATTGAATTTAAACACTTTTACGTTGCCATCGCGCAAAAGTTACGCAACTAGAAAGACTCCTTTATTTATAGTTTAATTATGATGCATTTAATAAATCAAAATTTTGATAGGATATTTTTGGGATTATTAAAAGTCTTAAATACCCTTACATTTTAGCCTTCGTTAAAAATAGTTTTGGGATTATTTCGATCGCATTTTCTCTGTTGAAAAACCAGCTGTAACGGATGTGAAAAATTAGTATTATTATTGTTTTTGTTTGTTTGTTTTTAATGTTAGTTTGCGTATAATGTTATCGTAGAGTTTTCAAAATTATTGGAAGGGGAGCTCAAGCACATATTATATACATATGTATATTAAAATATATATAAAATTACAAAATTGTGCAATTTATTGGCTGAGAGGGAGGAGGGGTATCGGACTTCGCGGGTCCATATAACATTGGATTTATGCTAGTATTATTTTTTTTTTTTGATGACTTATCCCACAAAATTTATCAGCTGTAAATTATACATTGCACGAATAAGCAGAAACGCACTTGATATGTTTAAGATGCCAAACTTCAAAGGGGCTCCGTGGGGGGGAACATGAAAACCACTACTGTAACCATCTTCAAGATTTAAGGAAGTTTTAGCTTCTAGATTTCAATTTATTTCCCATTTGCTTACATTTTTTCGAGTCAAATTTTTTTCCAGGTAAGAGTACCCCACGGGCCGATTTGCGATCCTGGTAGCGCAGAGAGAGAGAAAGCGTGCGCGCCTCTCCTAAAAACAAGAAGTTCACACTTAATACTTACCCAAATCATTTACTGTTATTATTATTACTTACCAACAAATTTCATAGGATAGACCTGAATTAGTTTTCAACCTTTGCGCCCTCCTTGAAAAAAATTTTGAATTCACCTTTTCTCCCAGTTACGACTGGGAGCCGTTAACGGGGGGGACGGGGGTACCGTTCCCCCAATGTTGGTATTCAGGCTCCGTGTCCCCCTCGAATTTCAAATAAAATGCCTTCTACTAGTATATTGTCCCTCCCAATGTTTTTATGCCATCGGTGCCCATGCTGCGACCAAAACTGAAAATTTGACGAAATAATTTTTTTTTAATAAAATGGGGCCCCTTCAAAAGTTTAGGCTCCAATGCCTCACCGAAATATAAATCCATACACATAAACTTAGATAGCGCAAACATAGATATGTTATGTTCTCACAATTCGAAAGCTTTTCAAATAGGCTAGACGGTGAAGATTCAGGTAAACACGTCAATCACTAGCAGATGGCTAGTTTACGTAGTACAGTGTCTGTCACTATTTATCTTCTTTCAATCTCAACAGCCTTCTTTCGCAAGCATACAATAACAGACGATAACCTCAAAATGACTTTATATTATTTGGATTTTTGCTTACTAAAATAGGGCTGTATCCAGGATCCGGATTTGGGAGGTCAACCGGGGCCTTCGCGAAACTTTTCCAGTTTCACTAAGGTCACAGCTCAATCCTCACTGGAAAATATTTTTCTCAAAATAAATTATTCTGAAATTTTGTTTTATATAAAACAATGTACGATAATTTAAAATTTCCTTTGATCTTAAAAATATATTCAAAACAGGTTTTCTCAGTAAATCTGATTGGACACCATAGAGGTTTGAGTCTTCATACCTATGGTTAGGCGGAAGGGAAATTATAAAGTTTTAATATCGTAACATCTCCTATTGACGAATCTCAAGAAACCGAGGTAAAAAAATCGTTAGTCAGAGAATTTTTTAATTGGAGTGATGCGTTAATTAAGGGATGGCTTTAATTTTTTGATTTCCTTTCACCATCGCAGATTTAGGAATGTTCATACATGTGATAAATACATTGACGTTTTTAAAATCATTATTATTTGACCCACACCTTAAAATTAAAGTTATATACAGTAGAATAATAATACAGTATCTTACAGTAATGAAGTTATGAGATATAACTTCAGATAATTATTTTTTTCAAATGCTCCGATTAAAATCTCCGTTCATTCGAAATGAAGAGACCTGTTTCGAAAAGGTAACCTATTTCGGATAATTCAGAAGTTCAGTTTCCAGTTTAAAGGTACAAAAAAAAAATAATAATAATAAAATTTATCCAAAACACATTCAATTACATATTGTGGAATTATTATATCGATAGTTAAAAACGCAATTAAGATATTAAACGTTTCAAAAATATTCCAATATCTTTGCATATATTCAATATATATAAAGTACAGTTGAACTCAGTTCTAGCGAGAGAAATTAAAACATGTTTGCTTACATTCAAAATGTAATTTTTTTATTTCGAGGGAAAATCTGTTATAGCGAGCGATAGTCTATTAAATTTCTCCATTAATTTAAGTAGGTCAAGTCTGAAATCAGATTTCTCTTTATTATTTTTTTACGAAGTTTCTGATTTAGAAAATTTAATATGAAAAGAGATTTTTTCAAGTAATTGTGTGAAAATATATAAACTTTCTGATGTTTAAATATATGGCATATAACATATGTAAATAATATTCATTTTAGCTGTTCTCAAAACTTATTTATTTTTTAATATTATTTTAATGATAACCCGATTTTAACAATAACCCGGACATAATGAACTAAAAAGCTCTCCCTCTGTGTATTTTAAACAGGTTCAATTGTGTATATAAGATATCTATTATCATAGCTTTGTATGTGTACGAGATATATTAGCTTTATTTTTAAGGTTGGGGTGTCTGAGAGCCTAGAAAACAAATATGAGAGTTTTTGCCGGCAAATGTAAGAGTATCTACTAAAAATTAAATACAGGGAGTAAGCCATTTCAGTTAAGGAAACAGCACCGTGACGGAATTTCGTTACGAGGTTTACTGAGTAACTACATTAATAAGTATTATTATATATACTGAGTTATTCATGTCAGTAAATTTCCAGCATTAACAATAGCTATCACCAGAGCCCCTAGAATTATAGGCCGACGCATCAGTCGCCATTTTGTTCTACACCAGGATTCATAATGCAACGTTTACTATTGGAAAATTAATAGTTCATGTATTTCTTCTTATAGGATTTGTTGTAAATCTAAACATTCCATGTTTATTCCTCGAGTGATTTGAACAATTCACATCGACACACCCATCTATCTCACCCTATTTTATTGAAAATAACGCACTTATAAATCACGCAACTTTACACAGCCGTGAATGCGATCACGTGGTACGATGACGTCAAAATGCTTGATGCGCTAGTTCCCTTTCTTTAGGAGCCTCAGCTATCACTTTCGCATTTACTGAAAACCTTTATCCTATCCTTCTTATCGCCGACAGATCATTACTTCATTCCATGTAATGATATTCAGTAGAGATCAACAACATTGAGGTAACTGACTACATTTTTTGAAGAGACTTGCGTTCCCTCTATTCTTATTTCAGTGTTTGCTGTTTAACACCTTGTGGATACTCCAGCACACAAACTGTAATCCTGGATTACCCGATTTATTTTTCCTGTAAGTGAATATTTCAGGAAATATCGTCTGTCACTGGATATATAACTAGATTAAATATCTTTTACGGTTTCGACTAGAGCCTTCAGAATTCTTTTTATTTTCCCTTTTTAGGAGCCCATTAGTTTCGACCAATTTCGTTGTAATCCCCGTAACCCTTTTCGATCAGCAAATTCCGCGTTATTATCGAGTTATTAATTTAGTTATTAATTTTGTTTCGGCTAACCTAATCTACTAAAATTTCATTTCCCTTGTTGTATAGTATAAAAACGTTAAAATTATTCCGGAATGGCCTATCTCTTGCCATCTACAGTCAGATTCTCAACTGGAAAATATTATTTAAGTTCCACAGAACGTAAAACGGAGCTTACATTTCTATAAATTTATAAAGTACTTGCATTTCATGCCTAATTGGGAACTTATTTAGTAATTTTATGTTGCTATTGAGTAAATTATTAATTTAATTATGGTGTGTGTCCGAATTGGTCATCAAAATTCAAACTTTAATGATTTATTTCGTTTTATTTGTTTATTATACAAAAATCCTATTTCATCACTATGTCCTGTATTCCAGTACTACACATAATGTAGTGACGTAGCTACCCTGTGGCAAAAAGGCAAAAGCCAAGGACCTACCAAAATTAGGGGCCCCTTTGTTTTTTAAGCCCGTTATTTTAATAAAAACGGCAGAGCCCCAAATGATTTGTTACCTAAAGACCTAAAACCCTTAGTTACGCCACTAATACAATTCCCAACCTTCTGTTGAAGTTAACCATATATTTTATATTATTTACTTATTTATATTACTGAGAAGGTTAGTATAGAACAGTTGGTCGAAAATAACGAATCTGTATTCCCAGAAAGAAGGTGGTTAAGCTCTCAAAGTACGAATGAATGCATGACGTTAGGGTCTTGCTGTTCGATGAGATGATTGTAAATACCACTTCAGCTTTTTTCAAAAAAAAAAGGACATCTCATAGACGAGTCGGTCGTTCAAGAAGAACGTAAATCCCATAGTGAGAGACTGACACCAACTTCTATCCAACTATCCTTGCTCCTGACAGCAACTGATGCCGATTAAACTACAGTGATATGGTGAGGGACAGTGAGAACTGAAAAAGAATAGAGGGCGCGTACTTATTCCCAACACGCGAAGGTTGACTCGTGAGTTTTCTGCCATGTTGTCGGTCTCATGTCCATGTAAACGAATGTTTCCGAGTCCATGTAAACGAATGCGGGAAACGAAAAGGTGTTTCTATTTTGCATTTTATTGACATGGACTCGAGACCGGCAGCATGGTGGCAGACTGTTTATACTTTTTGAGACTTGCGCTCCCTCTATTCTTCTTTAGTGCTTGCTGGTTAGAAGTAAGTGTTGTCCTTTTATAGTATGAGGTTGTAATACTGTGTTGGATTACATACCCGCATTCTTTGTTGCCAATACATCGATTTACAATCTTTTAAATTTACTATTGTTTTAAATTTTTCATTGCAAATTTTACTTACATCCATACCTGGAGTCTTTTGCAAGATTTATAACATAATTTAGAAGTATCTAAAAATCACATTTAATTAATTAGTAAAGCTAGCTTAATTGATTATATTGCGGCAATGAAATGATAGCACCATCTAGTGTGTCATTAATCCGTGTTCGATGCATAACAGCGACCCTCCCCACCGCCCCCCCCCCAATAAAAAGAGGTGGGGACTTACAAAGCAATTGCTCCCTGTAGTGCGAGTGTTTCCTAGGTTTTAAGAAATTCTGATTCCTTGGAAAAATGGTGGAGATCCACTGCCCCGTGGGGACGGAGTGGTAGTGCATTCATTAAGCCAGGGTTAACTCTCAATGATGTCGTAGAACGGGCTCCGTGTTTCTGCTCGCCGTAGTGTGTAGTGAAGTGTCTGATTCCCTCGATAGCAGAAATTCGAATTTTTCGGAAATCTGTAAATCCCGGCACAACCTGACCTTAGCTGTCCTTGCGCCGTAAGTGCACAAACAAAAGTTTAACTGATCGGGAAGAGAAAACTAGCATTAATTATACATCAAAATAATAAAAAAAAGCAGGGGACGTGAAATACGAACAGAGTTTAAATAATTTGGTCTGATACTGCTGCGTTTTTTACACATTATTCACAGAATATATAACGCCTTTGTATCAGATCAAAAACCGGAATTTGATTTGTTTGTTGCCCTTTATCTTACCGAAACGATGGCCGGAAGTTTGCTCCTGTTTTTATACTCTTTCTGGGTATGAAAAACGGCGGGAAATAAAAGAAAACTAGTTAAAGTAGCAAAAGGAAGAAAAATGTTAGGAAACACTGTTTTCTTTGCTTTTTGCCTTATCTTTTCCTCGGTTGTGACATATGTCTTCTGTCCCTACTTTTTTCTTGTCACCCGATTGCCAGAAGAAGAGAAAAAGGAGGAGAAAAGAGGACAGAAAGGCTAAGAAGATTACCGTAAGAGGGGGAGAGGGAAGGAGTCGGGGACCTGGCATTCGTGTTTTCCGATTTGTCCGGTCGGAACAGAGAGATATAAGAATACGTTAGTTTTCTGGTAAGGCTACTCCAGTCATATTTCTTCCAAGGTACTGGGAATAAAAATTGGCAATTTATTGCCACTTTGGCTATTTTTCTTATTCCGTATTTTGTGGTCGAAATATACCATTATGTGGTCAAAATATGCCATCATATGGTCAAAATATATTATTACGTGATAAGAGAACTTTTTAAACAATGCTATATATGTGTATAAGACGAAAATTGAACCATACAATGCACATTTCAACCCGGCTTGGCGAGTCTTTTTCAGGAAGTAGACCCTGGACTTCTTGAAGAAGACCAGGGAAGCCGGGTTGAAATGTGCATTGCGTGATTAAATTTTCGTTTTATACGCATATATAAAGTTGTTTAAAAAGTTCTTTTATTTAACTTTGCGTAGTTTTGACAGAACACATTTATATTATTACGTGGTCGAAATATACTATTACGTTGTAAAAGTACTACTTGACGACAGGGCTGTCCTGAAGAAAATTATTGAGAGTATGCGGTGCTATCTTAATTAAAGAGTATTGAAATTGCGATGACGTCATCGCGCTGACTGGCATTTGACTTGTCGTCTATCGTCTATCCAAGCCCAAGGTGGCACTTGCCACTTTCATCAGTTTTTCATTCCTCACCTGGTCGTACGCAGGATATTATTTTGAGGCTTGGGGGAGTTCAGGATGTTTTTCCTCATTTGTTTCCATTCAAGTTTGTAAATGACTAGAAAAAAAAAGAAAAAAGGACTGAACTTCGTTGGAAGTTTCCCCAAAACCAGCAAATACAAAAACTCGAGACCTTGAGAGTACGCGACCTATACTCGGTATTTTTCAAAGTTTCTTGTCCAAAGGGTCCTATGACCGAAGTCCTATGCCCAAAGGGTACGTGGCGCACACAGCGCGTACCCTTTGGGCAGAGGCATACACAGAAAGTTCGTAAGGGAGGATTATAGGCTCAATGGGGGGTTACAGAGCTACAACTCACATATTCCTATGTTAAATATACAAAATTTCATTGCAATGGGGGTTACAACTCCTATCAATAACCCCCTGTGTACGCCAATGCCTTTGGGGACAGCCCTGCTTGACGATTACTAAAAGTTACGAACTCCCTAAAATTATTTTAATATAGAGTCGAAATTTCCAACCTTTTCGTGCACACCAAAACAGACACATCAAACAATTGTATCTTACAGTAAATTCTGTAATAAAGTGTTTAATTAATTCGAACTGGTCTCTGTTTCAATTAGTTAAGATTAGCAAGACCTTACTGTAGTCAGTGGCGAATTTACGAGTAGGCTACGTTAGAACCCTTAGAACCGGCGCATCAGCCGCCATTTCCTTGTACACTTCCGGTTTCATAACACAACGTTTACCATTGGAAAATTAATAATCCATTTTCTTCTCACAGGATCTGTTGCAAATCAACACATTCTATATTTATTCCTCGAATAATTAGAACAATTCTCAGCGGAACACCCACACATTTCACCGTATTTCATTAAAAATAGCACACTTGTAACTCACTCAAATTTAACACAGTAGTGAATGGGATGACGTCATACGATGGCAAAAATATGGCGGATATGCATCAGCTTTCTTTTCTAGGAGCCTTAGGCTATGTATATAGAGGCATATGTTTTAGCGAACGTTTGTCTGCGCCAAAAAACAGTTCTGAAATGCCAACCCCCCCCCCCTCTGCTGTAATGACCTAGCCCGTTTGTGACGTCAGCTCCCGTGAATTCTAAAGGTACCATCGGTCAACTTTCCGCGAACGAACTATGGGCTTCAGCCTACGTCGGAAAGTTTTTGATGGCGGCAAATTTTCGACGAGGAATTGCAAATTCCTCGAAGGTGGAGCTGAATGTTTTGGTAGCCAGTTGAATTAATTTCGAATTGTTATGTTCAGAGCCGTAACTAGCCTTTGGCAAAGAGTGAGCTATCAATGGCGCCGCTTCGCGAAATGCACAAAAATCGCCAAGTATACGAATACTTGCGAAAAGATGAATTTGAAATAATAGCCAGGGACGTCAAATTACGAATTTGACAAAAGCGCTAAAATCTCTGTTATGCCTTTAGTTACGTTTAGTCCTCTAGTTAAGATTAGGCGGCAAGATACGCCAGAACCTATAGGCGACAAAATCGTAAATCTGCCTCTGACTGTAGTAAGAACGTAAGAAATAAGCTTCAAATTTGGTGTATAGAAAACAAATGTAAATTGTAGGTAATTAGATTTTAATTTACTTCCGCTTCAAGAGGCACACTAGGAGGGCTGAATGGTGACGTAATTGAGGGTCCCAAGCTACACTGTGTCGCGCACCCTGAAATTCCATATTTCACTCCAGGGTTCTGGGTTCGACCCAGGAAGTGTGCGAGAGAGAGCGTTTTATTCCCCTCTACCTTAAAGAATCTGGTTTAGCCAGCAACATCACTATTGTTATGATTTGAGCCTATCAATTTGAGTCCACAACCTCCCCACTCACCTGAAAACATAACATTGCCCCTGACTACGAAACTCTGTGACATATGGTCCTAAAGTCGATGCTCAATTTGTGAGGCGTTGTCCTTCCCTTTATCCCTTTAAAAAATGGTTTCCCTGCTAAAAGAAATCATTTGCCATAAAATGGAATCAGAATTTGCATTTATTCGAGTAATTCTCATCGTAGCTGATGACACTGACGGATGCAAGGGGGGGGGAGGCGATTGCCCCCTGGATTCGCCAATGGAAATTACTGTTGCGGAATCCCATTGGTTTGGTATGTTACTGCTGTTAAGACATTTGGTAAAGAATTTTGCAAGTATGTCTTTTACATATTCTCCAGCTTCTTTTAGGATATCTAATGTAATACCATCATCAAAAGGGGCTATTCCTTTCTTTCTGCTACTCGATCCTGCAACTGTTATTTTGATTGTCCACCTTCATATGTCTTTGCCTTTTCATGAGTTGTTTCGTCTTCTCAGATAATTTGCTATTCTGCTTTTTACATATTACACCACCAATTTCCCCAGCAGTTTCAATTATTGTCTTAACAATGTTTTCATTTGCTTCTGAGATGTCAACTTCTTCAATAAGTCCTTCCAGTGCAGAAAAGCGATTTTTTAATTCCAACTTGAATGCCTCGGTATTTTCTTTTAATTTCTTTAAATCAACCCTCTTACTTAATTGTTTCCTAATGAGCTTCTGTCTTTCTAATTTAGTATTTAAGTGCATTTTACATCTCACCATTCGATGATCACTTCCAGTATTAAATCTGTTCAGTACGCTGCAATCTTCAATAATTGATTTCTTGTTTGCCAGGATATAGTCAATTTCGCTGGTTCCTCCATTGGGGTGTTTCCATGTCCATTTTCTTTGTGGTTTCTTCTTAAAAAATGAATTCATGATGCTAAGATTTTCAGCTTTTGCAAATTCAATGAGTTGATCGCCACGTACATTCCTTTCCCCGTATCCTTATTTACCAACCGATGTCAATTCTTGTTCCTGTTGTCCAATTCTCGCATTAAAATCCCGCCTGATGAGCTTCATGTGTTGTTTTCCCTTGGTGTGTAGCTGTTTGATTTCTTCATAAAATTCCTTAACCTCTTCGTCGGTATGGCTTGATGTTGGTGCATATGCCTGTACTATCTGAAGTTGGTATCGCTGGGTTAGTTGAACAACGAGCCTCGCTGCTCGATCTGACGTACTTTCAACTTCAAGAAGGTAGTCTTTAATTCTTTTGTTGATTAAGAAGCCAACACCACTTGTTCTTCCAGTATCCGTTCCTCTATAATAAAACAAATGTCCGCTTTTAAGTTCCACCAACTTTTCACCTTTTCTGCTGACTTCACTGAGTCCTATAATGTCCCATTTGATCTTTTCAAGTTCTTCTTCCCATTACTGAAATTTTGCTTCAAAAGCAAGAGATCATCCATTATACGTAGCTAAGGTCAATAACAAATGACAGCCTGGGCCATTCCAGTGATTCTTTGCGCCCTTTGCTTTCATACCATGCTCACCGCTGCCTTGATCAGGAGCACTACAGCACTTGGAGACTAGGGGCCATGGTTTTTGGTGTATAAACATAATGAAGGAATTAGTCATCATTTTATCACGCTGGCTAGACGGGTTGGTGAATTAACCCTCCCTTTTCACCTTTCTATTCGTGCAGCAAATATTAATTTGCTGCATAAATAGAAAGCCCGGCCCGCACCACTTGAAGGCGGAGTAGGACACTAGGTTGGTGGCCCCTCCGGTTCCACACATCGTCACAGACGTTCATAGTGTGGGTCTCCTTCCAATTAGATACCAGCAACCTTTTTGCAAGCCGTATATATATATATATCACTCTTTAGTTTAAATAACACTAATATGCTGTCATTAATAATTGACCAAATGTATATTTTTATTAGCTAAATAAAAGTAAAAATTCTCTAGACCCTGCGGTGGCGCAGTGTGGTAACGCGTTCTCCTATTGCGCGGCTAATCCGGGTTCGACTCCCAGCAGTGCAAAGAACGCTTACTCAGAGATCTCATAAAGATCGCACTGCTCACTGTAGTCCGGGGTTTGGTTCCCTAGGCCTTAAGAGGTTCGGATTCCTCGGAAAACAGTAGGTCCCGGCGCAGCATGACCACTGTAGTCTTTGAGCCGTAAAACCACAAAACAAACAAACAAAATTCTCTAGGTGGTATAGCTGCTTTTAGAAGATCAAGCGGAAGTCACTACGTCACAACTCTCTTTTTATTATAACATTCAACATATATTTTACTGAATATACTATGTAATAAATATATATGTACTAAAATAATATATGCATGCAATTTTCTTTGAATCCACTGTTTATGTATATCGTCTGTCACAATGCTAAATTTTTTTTTTTTTCCACGAATTGCCAGATTCCTATATTTAAATAAAACCGCATGTATGGTCTCACCTTACTTGCCTCAGAATGACCCTTACTATACTTGCTCCATGAAGATACAATCAACATGTTTAAGTCTTAGAAATACTGATAGAGCATTTTGCAAGATGCAAACTTCTATCTAATCGCGAACACAATTCAAGTTTTAGTATAAAACTGGCAGTTGATTTAGTAGGTACTAATCCAAATTTTAAATTAGAGGTTAATGAAATTCCAGGTTTGACTTCGCGGGATTTAATCCTAGCTTTTCCATTTAGGAAGATTTACATGACCTAGGTTATTTACAATTTGAGCAATAGATACGGTAATTCGCGAAATCTAATTCTGGATATAATTTGGTGAATTAACTACATTAAATCTTAATCCCATCGAAACAACAAACTCAATCTTATCGAAACAAACTCAAACTTATTGAAACAAACTCAATCGCATCGAAACAAACTCAAACTTATTAAAACAAACTCAATCGTATCGAAATAAATAATCGTATCAAAACAAATAATTTCATCGAAACAACAAACTCCACCCCATCCAAACAACGAACGAAATCTCATCGAAACAACAAACTGAATCTCATCGAAACAACAAACTCAATCCCATCAAAACAACGGGCTCCACCTTATCGAAACAACGAACTAAATCCCATCGAAACATAAGTTTTATTTTTCTTGAAATTAATTAATGTTTATATAAAACGTCAATCTATACTTGGTGAAAAATCGATGAAATTAAAAAAAAAAGTGCTACACAATTTTTTTTGCAAGAAATCATAACCACTTTTAATAAACGGTGTTGACGATAGAGAGGACGTTGTATGGCTTGTTTAGGGGTGAAGATCAGGGGCGGATACAGACTTTCATTTTGAGGGGTTCAAGGACAGAATTTGCCATGGTCTTGGAATAACACCCTTCATTTTTCATAAAAGTTGGAATTTTTTACAGTGAAAAAATATATTTTTTTTTGGGGGGGGGTCACGACCCATGTGACCTCACCCCGTGTCCACGCGTGGTGAAGATACGCATCCAAATTGAATGTGGGACGAAGGGCTAAGCGGGACCTGCAGATATAAGTATGGATGAGATGCAGTAATTCATCCAGTTGAAAATCATATTTATTAATACTTTAAATATTTGGGTTAACCAAACAATATACGCCAATGAATAATTTCGAATACAACGTTAAAAGAATTTAGTACGCCTTTTTAGCGGAGCCTCCGAAAATTACGTGTGCACACTTCGATGGTAAACGGAAGATTGATTATAGAATTAGAAACGCAGTTATAAATACCGTTGCCAAATACAAAAAATGAAATTTTAATTATACAATATATGGAAAACATTAAAAAAACAATTTTCCATGGTGCCAATTTTAGAAATTGAACTTTTTAAGTTTGTTTTCTTGCGTTTCTAAGTGGCAACAGTTAAGAAAGCCTGCGAAGTGAACATTTCTATTGTGGGTGTCCATAATAGACCTCCCGTCGTCGGACGCTGCTTTCATTGCTACATTGCCAGAAAACTTGTGTGTACTTCTCTTGTGCCTTAGCGTATGTGCACCTTCACGAATCGAAGTATATTTCTATTGAAAGAGTGGGACGTTTAGTGAAGTTGTTTTCTGTGTCGTGAAGTTATGGACGGTTAATGCAAGCATTAGATTCAGAGTGTTTAAACCATTTTATTTACAAACACATATTACAAGCAAGTACGCCATCTCATGATCAAAATCATGTCTGTACACGATAGACATGAATGCGCCACCTGATTGTAATGATTGCAAGGCTCGATATCTGCGTCGGTGTACACCAGTGCGTAGCTAAGATTGCATTTGCTGCCGTACATACAACTACGCTATACTTTCTGACATAACGTTACCGCATTCTCTCAACAACGGAAACACAACTCTTCGTTTCGGAGACTCAAGGTACTCTATTTTCTCCCTTGATAACTTTACTTTCCCACTGCTCCTCCTCCTTCTTCCGTATTTCACACCCTCCCTTGGATCCACTAACTCCTCTATAGTCATACTCATAGGAATCTCTAAGCTAAGCTGGAGAATCCGTTACGATTTGCATGGGTTCAAGCTCAGTGGAAACGTTTTCAGAGATAAAAAAAATATATATATTATATAGTATACAGGGCTCAACAAATCGCGGTGAGCCACATTTGCTAGTTAATAATGCCACTCACTCGCTTCAATAGGATAACCTAGGAAATGAGGAGGAAAATAAAACTTATTACTTGTAATATGTAAACATTTACTTGCCAACTGTAAAAATTTACTTGCCAACTGTAAGAATTTACTTGCTAACTGTAAGAATTTACTTGTCTACTTGTCAGTAGCGACCGGATTTGTCAAGGCCTGTATTTATATATTGGTACCTAAGAAGAGTATTCAGAAATAAGGCCTCGAAGTCTTCTCCCAAAGGACCCTGCCAAACGAGAGGAAATGGAATGCAAGAAGACTCGCATGTCTTAGCTCATTATGTCACGTTTGCTGGTAATCTTTTCCACTACTTGGCCCTGTTCCGACTCCTGATTAGGATCCAGAGGGGGCAGCAGATGGAATTGGTCCTTTCATTCAGCCCTGCCTTCATTTTCCCCTTGTAGGCGATGCCCTGTCCCTCTGGGAGGTCACATCTACGAAACAAAGCACCGACGCATAGCAATGGTTGATTTGGCATTTTCTTTCATTACTTTCGGATGGTATTCATTCCAGCTTTAGTCTTTCCCAATGGGGTCAGTGTGCTCTAATGGAAGAAATCCAATACAATTACTAAAGTTGTCATCAATCTTATCACCATTTAAATTCAGTAGAATTTTGATTATCCGCTAGGGTACAGGAACATTGCGGATAATCAAGTAGCCGAATAAGCGAATACAAATATTACGTACTTATGAACGTGAAATAAAGTGGCCTTTTTATTTCATCGTTGATAATCTTACTATATAACGACAATATAAATATATAACAAGAAAAATATATAATAAGACAATAAGACAATGTCAATGCATAACAAGACAATGTAAATACATAACAAGACAATGTAAATACATAACAAGACAATGTAAATACATAACGAGACAATATAAGTATGTAACAAGATAATATAAATATATAACAAGACAATATAAATATATAGTAATGCAATATAAACATATAACAAGAAAATATTAATATATAACAAGACGATATAAACATGCAACAAGACAATATAAATATGCAAGAAGACGATATAAATATATAACACATAACATAAACCAATCAAAGGAAATACAGGTAAAAAGTAAGCATTTTGCACATACAAAATTATTCTAATGGCGTTGCCAAATAATCATCATATAATCATGTTTTATGGCTTCCGGGATCATTCAAAACAAAAAAATATATGTATGAAGTGGCTATGTCATTGTATTCAATTAACCTTCCGAGGATGGGTGTTTTTTTTAACGATATCCGATCAAAAACACAGAGTATTTTTACAATACTTACTATATCTGTATATATATATGTCACTAGCAATACATTTATGATGAACCTGGAGTTTTTCAATAGTTTGTGAACTATATTAACGAATCTATGTCCTTCACAGAAATCTAACAGAAAGAAACAATGCACAGCAATTGGCTAAAGGCGCGTTTTCCTAGATGCGCATATTTTACAGCGCAACAAGGAAAAACGTCGAAAACTGACTCAAACAATAGAAAACAATGGAAGTGTTTTCCTAGAACGCGCAAAACGCTTCTATTGGTTTTTATTGTTTGAGTTTCATCTCGGCGTTTTATATTGTTGCGCCGCCACATATGCGCATCTAGGAAAATGAGTTTAGCGCTGTAAGCAAAAATGAACTTGGTATAATATCGACTCGATAGTGTCATTATATATATATATATATATCATATTCAACCATTATCTATCCACTGCTGGATGAAGGTCTCTCCAAATGCTTTCCACACAAGTCTATCCTGAGCAATTCGCTTCCACGTCACCCCAACCTGTTTTCTTATTTCATCCACCCATCTAGTTTGAGGACGTTTTCTAGGTCTTCGGTGGTCTCTTGGAATCCAGTTCAGAATTTCTGTTGTCCATCGTTGATCAGTTCTTCTTGCAATATGCCCAGCCCATCGCCATTTCAGCCCTTTTACTTTAACAATGATGTCCTCTACTCTAGTTTGCTCTCTCACCCAAGTGTTCCTTTTTCGATCTCTCCTAGTTATTCCAAGCATGCACCTCTCCATGCTCCTTTGCGTTGTCTGTAACTTTCGTATTGCTCCAACTGTTAGACTCCATGTCTCTGATCCATAAGAGAGGACTGGCAATACACACTGGTTGAAGACCTTTCTTTTTAGACACAAAGGCAATTTCCCCTTCAGGATAAAACTGTTTCTTCCAAATGCACTCCAGCCAAGTTTAATACGTCTGTTGTGTTCTTTCACAATGTTACCATCCATTGAAATGAGCTGGGCAAGGTAAATATATGAATCAGCAATTTCTAGCTCAGTGTTGTCAACTTGTATTTTTGCTTCCTCTACAAAATTATTGAACATGATCTTAGTTTTTTGTAGGTTCATCTTCAGTCCAACTTCTTTACTTCTAGTTGAGAGCTCCTGTACCATGTCTTGGAGTTCTGATGGGTTCGTTGAAAAAATAACAATGTCATCAGCAAACCGCAAATGATTTAAATATTCACCATTTATTTTTATTCCCCTGTTATTCCAATTTATTTGCTGAAAAATCATCTGTAAAGCTGAAGTAAAAAGTTTTGGAGAAATGGTATCTCCCTGCCTCACACCTTTACCAATTTTAATAGTTTTGGTATCTTTATGTAACCGAAATTTTGCACTTGCATTTTTATACACACATTTCACCATGTCAATGTACACATCCTCGATGTCTGCTGATCTTAAAGAGTTGATGACTGCTGATGTTTTAATAGAGTCAAAGGCCTTCTCATAGTCAATAAATGCCACACACAATGGAAGTTCATATTCATGTGTTCTTTCAATTAATTCTCTTAATACTTGAATATGGTCCACTGTACTGAATCCACTTCGAAATCCAGCTTGTTCTCTTGGTTGAGCTGCATCTAATTTTTTCTGCAGGCGATGTGTTAGCACTTTTGTGAAGATTTTATAAATAGCAGGTAACAAGCTAATTGGTCGGTAATTTTTCAAATCCTCTTTATCACCTTTTTTATGCAAAAGAATTACTGTTGCAGAATCCCATTGGTTTGGTATGTTACCGCTGTTAAGACATTTGGTAAAGAATTTTGCAAGTATGTCTTCTACATATTCTCCAGCTTCTTTTAGGATATCTAATGTAATACCATCATCACCAGGGGCTCTTCCTTTCTTCATGCTTTTTATTGCAAATGAAACTTCTTCTTTTAAGATTTTAGGAGCTATTCCTTCGACTATTTCAATGTCTTCGTTTAATTCACTGTTACTTTCGTATAGATTTTTGTAGAATTCTTCAACTCTTCTAAGTATTTCTTCCCTATTTCTTGTTACGGTGCCATCCTCTCCTTTTAATGCAATGATGTGTTTCTTCCCAACAGATAAACTTCCTTTAACAACCCTAAGGCTCTTGTTATTTTCAATGGCTTCCTTTACTAGCTCACAGTTGAATTTTCTTATGTCTTCTTTCATGCTTTTGCGCAGAGTTTTACAAAGTTCTATGTACTCAATCCTGGAACTGGTATTTCGATTGTCCACCTTCATATCTCTTCGCCTTTTCATGAGCTGTTTCGTCTTCTCAGATAATTTGCTATTGTGCTTTTTACAGGTTACACCACCAATTTCCCCAGCAGTTTCAACTATTGTCTTAACAATGTTTTCATTTGCTTCTGAGACGCCAACTTATTCAATAAGTCCTTCCAGTGCAGAAAAGCGATTTTCAATTCCAACTTGAATGCCTCGGTATTTACTTTCAGTTTCATTGGATCCACCCTCTTACTTACTTATTTCCTAATGAGCTTCTGTCGTTATAATTTAGTATTTAAGTATACTTTACATCTCACCATTCGATGATCACTTCCAGTATTAAATCTGTTCAGTACACTGCAATCTTCAATAATTGATTTCTTGTTTGCCAGAATATAGTCAATTTCACTAGTTCCGCCATTTGGGTGTTTCCATGTCCATTTTCTTTGCGGTTTCTTCTTAAAAATGAATTCATGATGCTAAGGTTTTCAGCTTCTGCAAATTCTATGAGTTGATCGCCACGTTCATTCCTTTCCCCGTATCCGTATTTACCAACCGATGTCTCTCCTTCTTCCTGTTGTCCAATCCTTGCATTGAAATCCCGCATGATGAGCTTGATGTGTTGTTTCCGTTTGGCGTGTAACTGTTTGATTTCTTCATAAAATTCCTCAACATTTTCGACGGTGTGGTTTGATGTTGGTGCATACGGCTGTAATATCTGGAGTTGGTATCCTTGTGTTAGTTGAACAACGAGCCTCATGCTGCATTCGATGTACTTTCAACTTCCAGAAGACAGTGTTTAATTCTTTTGTTGATTAAGAAGCCAACACCACTTGTTCCTCCAGTTTCCGTTCCTCTATAGTAAAACAAATGTCCGCTTTTCCGTTCCACCAACTCTTCACCTTTTCTTCTAATTTCACTGAGTCCTACAATGTCCCATTTGATCTTGTCTAGTTCCTCTTCCAATTCCTGAAGTTTTGCTTCAGAAGCAAGGGATCGTCCATTAAACGTAGCCAAGGTCAATAACAAACGGCAGCCTGGGCCATTCCAGTGATTCTTAGCACCCCCTGCTTTCATGCCACACTGACCGCTGCCTTGATCAGGAGCACTCCAGCACCTGGAGACTAGGGGCCATGGTTTCTGGTGTGTCAACATAATGGAGGAATTAGCCATAATTTCACCACGCTGGCTAAACGGGTTGGTGAATTAGCCCTTCCCTTCCGCCTTTCTATCCGTGTAGCAAATATTAATTTGCCACATAAATAGAAAGCTCAGCCTGCACCACTTGAAGGCGGGGTAGGACACTAGGTTACTGGCCTGGCCGGTTCCACACATCGTCACATACGTTCAGCGTGTGGGTCTCCTTCCAGTTAGATACCAGCAACCCTTTTGCAGGCCATATATATATATAAATATAAATATATAAGTGGCGAAGTGGCCCAGTGTTATAAGCGCACACCTACTAGCCAGGAGGTCAGGAGATGTTTGCAAGAGACATGGGTTCAAGCCCCAGTATGGGGGGGAAAAAAAGTAAAAAAAAAAAAGCCAGCGTTACTACGCTCATGGCGCGATGTCTTGATCGGTGAAAGTATTAATAATGAATAAAAATACCATTGGGCCATTAAAACCGGATTTGTAGCCTGCTGACGACATGCCAGCATCCGGAACGCCGTTGGGATAACTATCGGTAACCCAGCGACGTGAAAAAGGCTATCTCAGACTCTGATGATATGAACCATAATGAAAATATGAATGGAGCATCGGTTGTCTCGCTCTTAAATCAGAACCGCGTTCGGACTTTAAGCAGAGGGGCCAGTTCGAAAAATATGCAACAGTCTCTCCTTGGAGGTGTCGGCGGTTGTAGCGGCGCCTCCAACTGTACGGCTACTAGAACCAACACAGCCCAAAGTGCTTTGCAGCCTAGTATAGGTGCAACCACTAGGGCTGAAAGACCACGCCAGCGCATGTCATGGACAATAGATATGAACACCTACATCATGCGCACCTACTATACGATTACAAAGCTGGAAACAGACATGACAAATTACAGACCCACACTTCACGCCAAATTCGCACAACAGTACCCACACTTCACGCCAAATTCGCACAACAGTACCCACACCTGGACATCAGTATAGAAAGGATAACAACCCAACGCAGGAACATAATAACCAGAAATCTCTTAGCAGAGCCCATACTACAAAGGTTAAGAGATGAAGTCGCCAATGACCTGGCAAACACTTCAACCAGTGTGGCCAACCCTGAAGCACCAGCTAGTAGCGCAAGAGAACCGCTCCAACCAAGCATAGAAGAAGAGAGGAGGGACGTGGAGAAAATGGAAGAAGGTTTCCAATGTGCCCTGGCGGAATATGAAGGCTCGGATGCCGCAACAAGGCCAAGAATACCACGCCAACCGGCATCTTGGAAACTCTGCAAAGCAACCAAGATCCTCAATGAACATACTCTACCACTACACCTACAGAACCACAACTCCCTACAGGAAATACACACCGCCATATACTGTGCAGCAGTAGCGGCATCACGCGCCAATGGGTACGAAGTAAGGAACGAAGGCCGAAGTAACAGAGGAAACAAAGCCCAACCACCATGGCAAGTGAGACTGGAGAAAAGAATAGAAGAGCTCCGCAGCAGCATAGGGCGAATAACCCAGTACATGCAGGGAAATAGGGGTAAGAAATTAGTGAGGAAAGTGAAGATGGCCCTTAAGAGAAATAGGATTCATACAAGACACGAAGAGCCCAATAAACACATCAGCGAATATCTGGATACCCTCAAACAAAAACTGGGTGTATACGCCAGAAGACTCCGAAGATACAAAGACTATACCAACAAAAAACAACAGAACATGCAATTCCAAGCAAACCAGAAGGCCTTCTACAGGAAGCTTCGAGAGACCCCAGCGAACAAAGACAAGTACGAAGCCCCAAAGCCAGCAGAAATAGAGACCTTCTGGAAGACACTATGGTCCAATGAAGTACAGCACAAAAGCGCCCCCTGGATTCAGCAAGAAATGGAGGCTACGAGAGGAATAGAGGAGATGGAGTACACGGGCATCACGATAGAGGAACTCCAGCAGGTAATCCAACGTACGCACAACTGGAAAGCACCCGGTATTGACGGCATACACAACTTCTGGTACAAGAAATTTACCAGCGCCCATGGCCCATTAGCCAAGGAACTTACGGCGATAATTGAAGACCCCAGCAAAATGCCTGAATTCCTCTGCAAGGGAATAACTTACCTCCTACCGAAGGACCAGGATACCAGTAACCCAGCGAAATACCGACCCATTACGTGCCTTAACACCCTGTACAAGATACTCACGGGGTGCATCTCTGAAAAAATAAGCCGGCACAGCGAAAGCAACAACTTAATGACGGAAGAACAAAAGGGATGCCAGAAAGGGACTCTGGGATGTAAAGAGCAGCTTACCATCGACTCAGTTATCCTGGAACAAGCAAGAAAACAAAAGCGAAAACTCAACACCGCATACATAGACTACAAGAAGGCTTTCGACTCTGTTCCGCACTCGTGGCTCCTTGAAATACTCAGCATATACAAAGTGCATCCCTCAATCATCCGATTCCTACAGAGCAGCATGAAACAATGGAGAACCCGGTTACAGCTAAACACGCCAGACAGTAAAATAGAAACGGCCGAGATCCCCATCCGCCGCGGAATCTTTCAAGGAGACGCACTAAGCCCCCAGTGGTTCTGCTTGGCGTTAAACCCCTTGTCAAGGATGCTGAACACAAGTAAATACGGATACATGCTGAAGAAAGACAAGAGAAACCTACATAAAGTCTCCCACCTCATGTACGTAGATGACATCAAGCTATACGCGCCAACAATCACCCAACTCCGACAACTCATCAGTATAACAGAGACATTCTCCAAGGACATAGGAATGGAATTCGGCCTCGATAAGTGCAAAATACAGAAGAATAGCAAAGAAGATTTACCAGGCATCGAACTCGAAGACGGGAGACTACTGAAGACCTTGGACGAGGGCGAAACCTACAAATACCTAGGGATAATGCAAAAACGGCAGCAGGAGCACAAGAAAGTCAAAGTCCAGCTCACGCAAGCATTCCAAGAAAGACTTAGAAGCATTGTGAAGACGAAACTGAGCGGGAAGAACACCACGCAAGCAATTAACGCATATGCGGTACCAGTGCTCACCTACTCCTTCGGGATCATCAAATGGTCCAACACTGAACTAGAACAACTCCAGCGGAAAATGAGAACCATCCAGAGAAGAGCCGGACAACTACACCCTGCAACGGCAATTGAACGGCAAACACTACCCCGGGAAGAAGGAGGACGCGGACAAGCGGACCTCAAAGACTTACATGACAAGCAGATCCAGAGCATGAGGCAATACTTCCAGTTGAAGAGTCCCCGATCGCCACTCATCCAAGCCATAATACAAGCAGATGCAAATTACACGCCACTAAACCTGTGTAGTACCGAAGAGCGTGTCCTCGAAACAGCCAACGAACAGAAACTGAGAACTTGGGCCGGAAAACCATTACATGGCAGGCACTACAATGACCTGCAACAACCACACGTTGACAAAAAGGCATCAAATTCTTGGCTGGCCAAAGGCACTCTCCAGCCAGAGACAGAAGGATTCATGCTAGCCATCCAAGACCAAGTGATCGCAACAAGGAACAATCAGAAATTCATCCAGAGAAAAGACATAGAAAGCGACAAATGCAGACACTGTCATGCGGCATCGGAGACAATCCAACACGTGATGGCAGGATGCAAGATCCTTGCGCAGTCAGACTACAAACATAGACACGATCAAGTAGCGAAAATAGTCCACCAGAAATTGGCAGCGAATGCTGGCTTTCTGACAGAAAAATGCCCGTACTACAAATATGAGCCAGAGACCGTGCATGAGAACGAAACACACAAGCTTTACTGGGATAGAGCAATCATAACAGACAAGACAGTCCCACATAACCGTCCTGACATAACCCTCGTCGATAAATCGAATAAGACCACGTACTTAATCGACATAGCAGTACCCAACACCAATAACATACAGACAACCTACACAACGAAAATCACCAAGTACCAAGATCTCAGACATGAAGTACGAGATATATGGGGTATGGAAAAGATCCTCATCATCCCGTTAGTCATCTCAGCAACAGGGATAGTACCAAAAACGCTTGCGACGAATTTGGAGATACTCAACATTGACCCAAACACCTACATTGAAATACAAAAAGCCACAATCCTAAACACGTGTCACATTGTCAGGAAGTTTCTAGACATGGCACATTAAGAAGTGATGTAAAAAGAGGTTTAAACATGGCGTTTGCCCGTTTTAAAGTTTGTTTCCAACAAGCGAGGAAACTTCGGTATATATAAGAACCGCGATTTAAATATTTATTAAAATATGACAGTTCTGCAAAATTTGAGTCATGATAAAGTGTTTGCAAAAGTGTAGCGTAAGCTACATTTCATAGAAATACCTTTGAGTGATTGAAAGTCATCAGCGCTGATTAAAAGGACTTTCAATGCTGATTATTAAAGTCTGGATTATATGCCTATGCAATTGCAAATTTTAATCATTTTTTGGCGTTAGGGTGTAGAAATTGCGTAAAAACTGAGTTTTAGAAATAAATGCTTATTTTAAGGACATCAGTCATTTTAAGCATTTGCTTTATTTTTACTCAAAACATTTTCCCCGCAAAACTCTAAAGTTCAACTTCCCTCCTAATCCCATCCAAGAAGAAAGAAAAACAGGCTTATAAATGTAGATACAGTGGAACCTCCATAAATTGGCCACCTTTGGAACTGGACAGTAATGGTCACCAACGACAGTTGGACACTACATACGACAGATTTTTGTATAGGCATGACTAACTCCCTACCAATTCTCTCTCATGTGGTTTTTCATTCAGGTGGTCGATTTACAATGGTGGTCTCTTTAACAGGTTTTACTGTATTTAATTATATTCCAAGGAATTAAAAAGTAGTTGCGTTTATAGTTCAATTCGTTATTTATTTATATCAGGTAGATGGATGGATTTAGTTCTGTTGTTCTATACTGGCAGTCATTCTAAGGACAGATTAAGTTTTTTTTGTTTGTTTGGATTTTTATGGCGCAAGAGCATCTGGGCTATACTGCGCCAAGATTAAGTACAACAAAAATACTTCTATAAGGCAAAATTCCATAGAGAGAAAAAAAATATTATTAATGTCAATGATTACACAAACGTCTCACTTTTTGTTATTGCCAAGGACGTTACCTCGAAAAACCGGCTTCGAAAGGATTTGTGCATGATTTTAATGCACCATCCTTAGCACAAAATAGTGCATAACAAAATTAGAAACATAAGCTCATTCACGAACGGAAGCTACAGAGGAAGTAAGCGGAAGTAAAATAATAGGCAATGGAATTCTTACAGAGGTAG
>QLNU02014802.1:97899242-97918643 GCA_006491805.2 Dysdera silvatica
AATATGGGGGTGATGGATAAAGACCACCCGCCCCTCACTTGACACTAAAATCTGAGACTAAGAAAATGGATAGGCTTGGGACTGACAGGAGGCCCCCAACATTTTTTTAAAGTTAGCGCCCTTGAATCTCTTGATCTCACAATGCCTACATCTATATGCATAAATATTCGCGCTTTTTGTGGCAGATTTTAATGTGCAAACATTTTCCAAGACGGAGATAAATTTAATCACAGTGGAAAGGAGATACTGCTTACGATGGTCTATTTCGACCGTCGTAAAAGAACTTATTAGGTCGTAAGAATGGAGCTCATGAGCATTAGTGTGGGCAAATGGTCAAGCAAAAAACTCAGCAAGGAAAAAGAAGAGGATGTAAGGAAACATCGAAGCCATTAAAATTAAATATTATTATTATTATTATCCCCACAAAAATAACCGACAAGGATTTGCAATTATTTTTATTAAAAAAAAAAAGCCACACGCATTTCGTATAATCTACAAAAAAATGCATGGAAACGCACGTATATCACTGAGAGCGAAACTAACAAAAATTAATGTTTTTGCAAAGCATATTTAAAAGTTCTAGTCATTTTGTAACGTGCTAATTACAACGCTAATTACGCTGCTGTGAAGAGCCGCATTTTTCATTTTACTTTTAACGGCACGGCTAATTAATTACCCAACATTATTAAATTTTTAATTGTTCCAAATTTTTATAGCTGAAAATTTAGATATGTTCGTAAAAAGCAGTATGTGCTCAGTTCATACGGCTAATGCGATTTTTTTACGGTTAACTTTTGAAAGATACGTTAATAAATGTAAATAATATTACGCGTTTGTGGTAGATTACCCGCCTTTGTAAATTATCCATTCGTTGCTAAGTAGGCAATTTATTACGCGCGTCTTGTGAATAACATTACTTCATTACTTGCCGTAAAAAAACATTGTAAGTCGCAGCATGTTTTAACTACTAGATGTTTAATTCATCACGTAATGTATCGGGAATGCTCTCAACGTAATTGCTATACATTTTAACTTAATGCGTTTTAACGTCTTGAATGATCTTCGCTTTAGCTTAACATTTAGCTTAACGTGAACGTTAAAGAAGAGCATGTCATAATATCTCACACCATGTCACAAATTTTCGTTTTCTTGTAATAAAAGTGAATTAATCGATGAGTTCTTAATAACAGGAAGTTGGATTAAGTAATATAGAATGCATGTTGTTAGTCGAGAATGAAGGAAGACTGAAAAGGTTGGCCGCAGCCGTTAGCTGTCTTCCCGGAAGAGGGTTTCAATGATTTACAAAGTATAACGAACAGTGGATTCCGCTTCGAGGAAAATAAAGAAGGCACGTGTAATGCCGCCAGGGGTTGCAAAAAAATCAGAAAAGGGGTGCTGTGTGAAGCCCTTTGCAAACAAATCAAAATTGCATAGACAGACGACACTTCGCGTATTGAAAAAAAAAAATGTCAGTAGATTTTTTTTAAAAAAAACAGTTGCGATTTCGATGTCGATTTTCTTCGCAATAAATTTAATTTCTTAGGCTCTCCGTTTCACTGAGCTTGGTTAAATCTATAATTAACTACAATCTCCAAAGTCTATTTTAATGGAAATTTAAAATTAGGTATTTAATCAAGTTTATAGGAAAAAGTAAAAATTAAGATGTTTATAAATTTTTCGGATGTTCTTTCGCTGTAACCGGTATTTTATTCATTATTTACTGTTTTTCTAAAGCATGAAAAGGAAATCGTTTAAAATTTATATTGTAATTTAAAGCATATTAGTAAACAATATATATATATATATTAATGGAGTTCTAAATATGCATGTTTTTTGTTTTTTCTATACTATCGGTCTCATATTTAACAAAAATAAATAAATTTATCGAAGACACAGTTACATTGGCTTGGCGTTTAAAAAATATTGTACATTCGATATTGGTCCTAAACTATATGTCAAAAATGTAAAGGCAGGTAGAGGGGACCTAAATAAGCAGATTTCGTATAGGAATGTGTGTGCGGTAATGACACATTAAAGCGCTAGCTTGTAAAGCAGTATGAATCACAGGAAACTGAAAAGACAAGTAAAGACAAAAGAAAACAAAAATTTATTAATAGTTTACAAGAGGTGCTCTAAGATACAAGATTCACAGCGACGGCGCATGGATCGGCGTACATTAGAAAAGACGTCAGGCATTCACATGTTCTTCTTCAGATGTGACGGGACTCTCGTACACCAGGCTTTTAATATGACCCCAGAAGAAAAAATCCAAGCAGGTTAAATCTTAAATCAAGCAGTTTAAAACACTTTGATGGCTCACACCCAACGCACGTCCTACAGCTCTCGAGCTTGTCGAAGGATTATCCTCGACTGTGTTCAGTATTCTTTCTTCCACTGCAGGAGTTCTGCGATATCTTCCAAAGCCAGTTCCACGCCTGGAAGCATAAAATGATCCACTCATGCGTAACTCCCGATGCAGACGCTCGAATGTTCGACGATCCGGCTGATTCCTATCCGGGAATCGCTCCCTGTACATCCTTTGAGCAGCTAATCCATTTCCTTGTGCAGCCCCATACATGAAATGCATGTCGGCCAGCTCCGCATTGGTGAAACGATGCATGCTGCTCGAGATCCGTGCGGGAAATGATGAATCCAGCTAGAGAAGCGCTTTTATACGCCGCAGTCATCAGCGCTCTCTACCGGCTCAAGGCGACATTACCGCACACACAATCCTATACGAAATCTGCTTATTTAGGTCCCCTCTACCTGCCTTTACATTTTTGACATATAGTTTAGGACCACCCTGTATATATATTGTGTCTGTGTGTTACATAATTAAATCAGTAGTTTTTAATTCCCCACTGCTTAGCACCCAATTGCTGATTTATTGACGATTTGAATTTAATAATATATGTTGTTGCATGAATTTTTTACGAAATTATAATTAATGATGATAATTTTCTTCTTTGCTGCCAGGGCGCAACTGTGAAGTGAATCTATGGGAAGACACGTGTTTAGCGGCGCGAGCAAAAACTCAGACTCCAAAAGGCGTTTGCAAAGGCGACTCGCAGTGCTCATCTTTAGGTGAAGGTGGATTAAGTTGCGAAAATTGCTCGAAAGCTTCTTGGAGTTCGAGATTATGTGAATTAAGAGCTAGAAGTTTCACCAGAGGCTCTTTTCTGACGTTTCCGTCTCTGAGACAACGACATAGGCTGCATATCAAACTCAGGTAAGTGTAGCGGCACTTGAATGTACCTGTGTGGTGTTTACTTCAAATTAGCTTGTTTAAAGTCCCAAATGTATGTGGGATATAAGATAAACATACATCGGACCACGGGACAAGGCCCTTCCCCCAATAAATTGCAATTTTACATATATTGTAATATAAACAAATGTACATGAGTGCCTGGGCTTCCCAATAATTCCGAAAACTCTATGTTGATATGGACACACAAGTTAGCTTCGTAAAAAGTTGGGTCTGCAGATTCAGGTGGAGTTCAAACCACTCGACATCTCTTAACCCGGAATTACATGTGTGTGAGTTTACTCCAGACACACGCTTGAGGTAAAATTTACCTTACCAGGTCAATTCTTAATTTTTTTTAACTTTGCAATTAGTGTTAATTTTTCTATATTTTTCATAATTGAATAACTATATGTTTCTGCCATTTAGAACAATGTACAAATTTTTATTTAATACGAAATTAAAGGTAAATAATTTCTCAAGCAAACTTTAAATAAGTAAGGAAAACAGTTATTAATAAGGTGTTTAAACATTCACGTGCAAAGCTCAAACTACAGATAAATAAAATCCGTTATTGCAAGATCTGGCAGATTGCAAAGAAAAGAAACATCAAACGTAAAGAGCTGGGGTCAAACCAGCTATAGCTCCGTATGAACCCGGGTTCATACGAACCCCAGCCCACTGGTAACGATAAGGATGTTTTATTCTTCCTGTGTGTGTGAACATAAAAAAAAAAGAACTACACAAAAATGGCGGTCAATTTTCACCCTATTGCATGTTTTTCCGAATTAATAAAGAACGTGAAAGTGTTCAGAGATCGACTTAAACTAGAGATCCCAACACTCTTGTATATCGCCCAGCATTTCATAACCATGAATGTGCATTAAACTGGTTTGTTTAGAACATTGCAAGCTGACTATTAAGTACATTAATTATACTAGGACACGCAAATTCTTTATCTTTAATAAAAATAAAAATACTTTGCATAGTTCTACATCTATCCTTCCTTTTAATGAACGTTTTCCTTTATTGTATTCACTAGAAATAAAACCGGAACACCATACATTACCTTGAGCATTTACTAAATATACCGTAATCAGACGCATGCGATAATTTTTTCTGGTTAGCAATTAGTGAGCTATTATAAAGGGAAGGGGGAAAATGTTCATAGTACATTATTTTAAACAGAATCATGCGTTTCCAAAAAGAAAATCGAACTTAGTTTTGGCCTCACGCGATGGACTGAATATACGTTCAGATATGCTTAACAAGTATTAGAATACTGCGTGATATTTCTCCATTTTTCCTTGTTAAACCTTCTTGAAAGTTTTTTAAAGGTTAATGAATGTCAAGTGATAGAATTTTGAGTAAATTTCTTACCTCATGTTTTTCAAATTTTATACACTTTTTAAATGGTCTAAACTGAGTTTAAATTTAAAATTTGAGTTTTTTTTTTTTATCTTATCCCGTTGTTTTTAGTTATGGTTGTTTGAAATTGCCAAAAATGGGAATTTTAACTTTAACCGACTGCATTTAAATCTAAAAATCTGATCCCGGAATTTAGATTAATAATAAAAATACATTCTCTTCAGAATTTCATGGACTTCAATATGATGTATCACAGAATGGATTATTTGGAATTTTCAAATTAATTTAAAACAAAAATAAAATTTTAAAAAGTGATAAAAATACAAAAAAATTTCAAAAAAATTATATGACTGACTTCATATTTTTAAAAGTTCTCTGCTAAGTTTCAGCTTGGGGCCTGAATGGGATCATAGTTTTTAAAAATATTTTATGGGTGCATCCGTGCCCTATTATGGCATGTTCGGGGTAAAATCTCTGCATTTAGAGATAATATCCCAAATAAATCCCTATAAAAGGGATTTTTGAGAAAAACGGTCTGTGGCTGCCCAAGTGTGGGGCGTTTTTGCACCCCACGTAGCTAGGAATGTCCCTACTTGTACCTCGTCCTACCAGCCCGATGCACTGACGTTACTACCCGATGCTTCTTTCCGAGTAAAGCAAGTCGCTAACTTGTATTTGGATTCCAACAGCGGGAGAAAAACTTATTTACTAACTGTTTATAGCGGTCTGAAGGTTGGTTCCTTAGACCCCAAGAGGCTTAGATTCGTCAGGAAAACGTAGGTCCAAAAACTGTGTCACCGTAGGGCAAAAACCCTACGGTGACACAGTAGTTACACATTTGCCTCTTGTGCCATTAACTCGGGTTCGATTTTTTAAGAGTATTATAGAATAAAGAGTATAAAAGAATAATAGAGCAAGGCTAACGTATTCCCCAACAAGCGAAGGTCGTGTCGCCAGTTTCCGCCATGTTGCCGGTCTCAAGTCTATGTAAATGAATGCGGGAAAGAGAAAGGTGTTTCTGTTTTTCATTTGTTTCACATGGAATCGAGACCGATAATATGGCGGAAAACTACCTACAATTTTTGAAGCTTGAACTCCCTCTATTCTTATTAGTGCTCACTGTTATAAAATGCGTGTAGTCCAGGGTTTGATTCAGGGAGTAAGCTGCCAAAGAGATTTTTGTAGCTTTTCGGATAATATTTAAAGTTCTAGCCGAATTGGGAAAATAGTAGCTGAATCGGAAAAGGTGTTTTCAAGTTTATAAGAAATTTTGGCCAACCTCAATCAAATTCACGCAATGTCATTTAATTGTTTTTATACTTTGACTTGATTCTTCAATATCGGTTCATACACCAGGCAAAATATGCATCAGTAAAATGAAATTCCTTTCTCCCATCAATTGATATGTTCATCAAATTGCTTAATATTGATGACATGGAGTCTATTACGAATATCTGCTCTCATATTCATTTCGCTAAATCTCCTTTTACATTCTACAGTATGCACTGGTAATTGACAATACAAATTTGCATAATATAAACATAGCAGTGTACTCGCATGGTATATTTTTGCAGGGTATTGCTTATAGTTATAGGCAACTGGGATTGGACGGGATGTACTCTTACTACGTGAAGGCACGTTTTGTCCTGGGAATACAGCGCTGCCCCCTTCGGCGGCCACCTTTCCCAATAATCTCCTTGCACAATACGACGATGGGCGCGTTTTATCTCCTGAGTGCACAATATTTCTGGAAGTGTTTAAGCAGTTAAGAAGTAACGGTACGTTTCACCTCCAATGTGAAGAGAGGCATGATCTTCTCTCCCCCCCCTGTACCGTTCCATGCAGTCGGGTGATCTCGCCCTCACTTCCTTCCCAATTTTAGTTCAAGCTTTTCGGCGAATTGCTCAGCAGTTTTCCTAGTCGAAGTTTGGTTAACATCGCCTTTCGGCGAAAAGGCTAGCGACAAGTTAATCCCTGGTTTGATTCCTTAAAAAAAAAGTATTGAACTGCAAAAAATAAACTACGTACGAATAAATATAATAATATAAATATAAAAGTAAGACTTACAAAGACGCAATCGTGTTAAAAATATAACTTCCGTTTCATTATTGGAAACTTAACTTTCTTTCTTTCTTTTTTTTAAATTAACATCGTTTGCACTATAAAACTGCATGATGTAGAAAGTAATAGTGCATTATACAAATATCATTTCAATTAAATTTTATTATCATCAATATATTAAATAAACTTATGTATCTACGGATTATTTATGGTTGTCTCTAATTTGTCGGCACTACGGCCCGTATTGATAACTCATTTGGTGGGCATACAAATAATTTGGATTTAATTTCAACAAGCAGAAGATGTTCAGATTCCTCGAAAATTGTAAGTCTTAACGCAACGTGATCTTAACTGTCCTCGTCATAAAACATAAGTGTCAATCTGTTCATAGTAAATCTTCTTCCTCCTCCTTCTCCTCCTTTTTTTTTTTATATATAAATCCGTTTGTGTTTGGGAATGGTGAGTCTCCCGCGTCGGCTCCGTTTTCCCAGAAAGGCTGTAGCTGACACAATCAGTACTCTCGGAAGGCTAGTGACCAGTAACATAGCTTAGAGGGTGATCGCCCCGAGCGCCACAATTCGGGGGGCGGCAATTAGCCTTTAAAACACAAAATTTATTTGTTTTGTTATCCCATTGGGTGGGGTGGGGGCAATGACAGTCATTCGCCCCGGGTGGCAAAACACGTAGTTAAGCCACTGGTAGTGACACAGTGGTTTGAGGTTTCTTGGAACAATAGGTCCCTAGATAGGAGAGACTTTCAGCAAAGCAAAAACCCAACTCAACGTGGAATACAAAGCACACTAATTTGTGAATCGAAATAGAAATAAATTTTGCGTAAAATAATTACAAAACAATTTTAAAAGTTGATTGCGTATTCTGTGTATTATCTGAGCGTTATATTAATCACCATGAGGCGCTGTAGTTCCCCTATTCATGCAATTATTTGTAAAATATTCTATTAATGTAATAGATACCTTTACTATATGTATATATATATATCTGTATATACTTTTCCTGTACTTGTAGGTTTGTTACGCGGCAGAGTGATGCTCTTATCTTTTACAATGGTCGCTACAACGACAAACACGATTTTATTGCCCTGGAAGTAATCCAGTCACAAGTAGTGTTCTCTTTCAGTCTGGGAATCAACGTGTCACAAGTGACTGCTCGGGTGCCAGGTGGGGTCAGCGACGGACAGTGGCATGAAGTCGAGCTTTCGTATTTAAATAGGGTAAGTGTCTGAAGCAAAGCTAATGAACAATGACACAAACTCTTGCTTATTGAAATGAATGTACCCAAAAGCAAGTATGCTTGCAGGTATGAATAGGTACTAAAGATCTAAAGACGGTCCCACACCACGCATGTATACAAATACAAATGAGAGATCTGGAACCAACTTCTCTATTACGCTTGTATGCTTGAATAAGTAGCATGGGCGCCCATACGAGTACTCCTAAAGGAGTTGAGAAACATTAAGTGTACTTCTGGTGGGGGGCCCTGAGAAAAATTATTACCTGCTTCTCAAAGCTGTTGATTGAATTTTAGTGAATGTACAAGATACCAAAACGCTACAAAAATAATTGATACTGCTTGACAATTAGTAATGAGCTAAAAAGTACCTTATTTTAAAATGTGACGGTGAATTTTTTTAAAGTAAATGCACATCAGAATCAGGGAAATCAAATTTTTGAACGGCTAAGGGGGGACCCGAGCCCCTCCCTGCCCCCGTATATGGGTGAACATGGTGAGTAAGAAAAAACCCAATCCCTTGGCGAGATCCCCCAAAAATTTTGCTTTAGGACATAAAGTACACATAATAACATCTTTCTCGACCAAAGGCGAACGGAAAGCTATTTTGCCGTTCGCCTTAGCTATGTCGCCTTATATTGTAGTGCTGAGAGTCGTCGAAAGGTACTGAAAGGCAGGCCGTTTCCACCATTAGGCCAGAGTAAACGTCTGCCGAGAGTGGCAAAATTTTAGGGGCCGCAAACTGGCATAAAAATTAATTTTAAATCAAACAAAGAAAAAATTGAGCAAATGAGGAGAAAAAATGAAAAAGAGGAAAAATTAAAACATATAATTGTTTTCAAAAGCATACGGGACAATTACTTAATAAGTCTTTATTTTGACGAATGTAAATTTTTGATATGATTGGTTGTTTGGCTTTTTTATGGCGCAAGAGCATCTGGGCTATACCGCCCCGTTTTTTTTTATATGTTTTTAATATGTTTTAAAATAATTTATAATTTTTGATATATTTCATTGTTTAATTTTGCACACAAGTTCTTTTATATCTAATACATTTAAGCCTTCTAGCTCTGATAATACAACGTTGTGTTTTGAAATATTACTCCATTAATATTTCAGTTTTCAAAAATATAAAATGTTGAAATTAAACAATTATAACATGTAGCAATTGTTTTACTATTCACAATACCCTAACGTTACAAAATAACTAATATAAGTTTAAAATATAAATATAATTAACGGGTTTAATGATTAAAAGTATAATAGAAGATTTATACTGTTGAACCGCTGGATGTTGGTGGTAGTACAGAGAGAGAGATATAATGGAGTGACGGTAGTAAAATGGGTGGGGACGGTATTTTTCAATTCGCGCCTAGGGTGGCAAAACATCTAGAAACGGCTCTGCTGAAAGGGTATAGGGGCATGCCTACAAATTAACAAAAAACACAGTTGTATCAAGCATTAGGTAGTTTTTTTTTAACTCAATACATTTACTAACGAGTTGAAAACATTTCGCTTTAAACAAAAAAAAAGTTTTTGAAGCGTTATAAGATCCTTATCATTATTTTTAGCAAGGCTGGACTATATTACCTTTTCACTCAATTTCCGTTACGAGAAACTCGTTTTCGTTCATTAGCAAAAGTGCATCCACATTAACTTGTGTATTTTTGAAAGCGAATGACAGAGAATTGATTAATTCAATTTTACGTTGTTCACTTATACATGCATATTCGATGATATGACAAACTACAAATTGGTTTATCTCGATTTCCACGCATTACTGGCGTTCAGTCGCTCTTTCCTCCGTTTTATGGCTGTAACTTTATTAGCAGCATTCAACCGTTAAGGATGCGGAGTTATTTTTCACATTGAATTTCCAACCGCCGTAGTAACTTCGATATTATTTCATACGTTATGGAAGGAAACATTTACGGCGTTATTGAAATTTGGATAAGAATTAAAAACAAGAATTTTGTGAGTACGTTACAACGTCATTGCTATAAAAAGTAGTTTTTAATAAACAGGGAATTATTTAAATGTATTGTACTTTATAATTACGACTGCATTTCTTATTCATATCCGTTATTTATGCTTTTTCCTTACAGTTATTGAGAGGTGTAGGAAATCTCTTTCTTATATATCAAAATGACCCCTTAAATACAAGAAATTAACGGTGAACAGCCTTGAGGATTCCCATTCCCATTTCGTGAATGGCTATTCCGATTCTCACTCTATCCAAATGACCACATATTCTCATTCCACGAATGACTCAAAGCAATTAGAATGAATTCCAAATATACATTCACTGAAGTGAATGTTTTTGCTCAGCTTCACACACTGGCGTACGCAGAGGGTATGATAGGGCTGTAATCCCCCCCACCCTCCATTGCGATTAAATTTCGTTTATAGGCCTATACATATCGCACCCCCGCTTCAGAAGTGATACAAGTCAAAATCTGACGGTTTACGTTTTAAGTAAATTTTAAATTACGTAAAATTGAATGAATTATTGTAAAACACCTGAACTCTTACTTTTATCGCGGAATTTACTGGAAGGTTAGATGTATCGTTTCTTCTGAAGGTAAATATGACGTTACTTGTCTTAATGGCGATTTTAATTTTAATTTGAAATTTTTTGAGTTGTGTCACTTCTGAAGCGGTGGGGGGTGCGATATGAATTGCAAGCCTGTGACTCCACTTACGAACTTTCTGCCTACGGCTATACATTCACAAGAAACACACGGAGATATTCTTTACTCTCTGAGTTTTTAGCCCAAGCTATGATCATTGTTCAGCTTGATTGATGGACTTTTCGGCCTAATAAAAAGAATACCATTATCCCATTAATGATTAAATGAGGATGTTTGGCTTTTGGGGTAATTTGGGAATACATTGCTGCCGTCTAGGCCAATTTCCTTATGTCTCTTTATTGCAGTGTTGCCAACATGTCTGAAGAAAATTTCCCTCAAAGGAAAGCAAAATTTCCTGAAATTTCCCTCAATTTTTTTTTCTAATGATGAGAAAATGAGTTTTCACATTTAGATACCTACACGCATGTTTCAATGTAAAACGATACAAAAAATTGTACCATACAATTCCTACAACTGTATATTGCGACTAATAAATATAAAAAAAAAAATTAATTATATATTTTTTTTGTGTTTTTCTTAAAATATTGATTATGTAACATATCCCCTTTTTAACAACGACCACTTCAATTATATGTGTATTTATTTCATTGAAAAAATTAAAAAGATATGTATTCATTTAGAAAATTGTTGCTTCAACTATGCACAATACAGATCTACATTTTTGGTTACCTTCAAATGATCGTTTTTGATTGGAAAAGTGCAGCGACTGACGTCATTTAATTGGAATGACGAGCGAATTACTGCTACCATATTCAGAGCCACGTGTTGAATGGGATAAGCTTGTATTAGTGGAGATGAAAAATTAAGATGAATTTAAAAAATACACTCGCTTTAATCCCTGTCTGCTATTTTGCGGAGAAAAGATTGTTTTTACAGCTTTCGGAAACATCGCAGTAAGCAGGAATGAAGTCGGCACCATTGGTGAACAAAGAGTGAGATTATTATGCAGTGACGCAAAAACTATTTAAAAAAAAGTTTAATACTTTTGTTACTGTTTTTTTGTTTTATTATTTACTGCTTTTATTGTTTTTTTTTTGGTACTGTTTAATACAACCAAACAAACCATTTTTTAACACCAAATTGCTTTTTATTACGTACACCACCACCTAATTAGTGGTCATCACCACTATAAAAAAAAAAAGCAAGCTAAATAAGCTGAAATAAATTTAGAGTAGTTTACTACTTCTTTAGGAGATTTCCTAATTATACGTGTGCATGCATTTATTTAAAAAACAGTGTGGGAAATTTTTTCTGTCGTATCCCAGACACTGGAATTTCCCACAGTTTGGTAGTTTGTTATTTTTTCTCTTTTTCCCTACAGTGTTAAAATTTTAACAAAATTTCCCTCGTCTGTGGGAAATTTCCCAGATGTTGGGAACACTGCCTCATTGCATGATTATTTATAATTTGTGCTAATTATGGAAATATGCATATTCTGAAAACATGATTAGTAACCCATAATTCAATTTTTTTTTTTTTTACATGTTCTCAACTCACTTTCAACTTCTTTGTTATGTGAAATTGTAAAATGTTTCTTTTCTCTTTTGTAAATGTATGTGAAGTCAGAAAAGAAACCACAGCCACAGAAGTCCTTGCGAACAAAAGCTCTTGTGTAAAAGGAGGAAGGAACCCAAACAAATATTGTCCACCTTGTTCAATTCCGATTTGTAGCCCTCATCGACATAATTTCATTCATAATTTAATTCATTTTTTAATATTATTGCCTTGTTATAATATTGTCATCTTATTTATCAACTTATTATATTATTATTGTCACCATCATCACTAACATCACCTTATATTATCCATTCTATTATCCACTTAATTCAGCGTCAATTTTCATAATTTTAGCTCATTATCAAATTTACGGTTTCTCTTTTTTTTAGAGTTTTGCCTAGGTCTTAATTATTATTATTATTTTTTTTTTTAAGAAATAGATGTTTATATTTAATAAGAAATCTGATTTGATTGACCTAATTATTATATATAATTGGTTAGGTTGCAATCAAACTATGATCATCCAAAGACTGACTGTAGTTTGGTTTGGTATTGATGGGAAGTTTTTGAATATAACTCCAGAATATTTTTTTAATTTTGGATATAAACTTCTTTTTTTTTTGGACAATACTTTATTTAAAAGGTGAGAAAAGCTAAAATGATCCTTGAAATTTGTTTTTAATTACATAAGTTGTAGGCATGAATGCATATTAGTTTTTTGCCTCTGTCGCTAATCAATCTTTCTTCTTGGATTACGTTATCATGAATTGCTTTTTTGTGCATTCGCTTTATTTCCGGTTGTCATGATGGATTGCCATTTACAAATGGACATCACATTTGTATTATACTGATTCAATCCTTCTGATATTCAGGCAGCTTCTCGGGAGTCTAACAATATTAAGTTGGTGGTGGGGGTGGGGATTTAGCCCCCACTAGACATCCACCTATTCAGGTATTATCTGATGCATTCTAAACTACCTAAAAGTAAATATTGGCCTCCATGATGGATTAGTGTTTATAAGTGTTTGGAAAAAACCAACTTGCCTCTGTGTTTCAACATCGAAATTTTTTAGGGTACCTTTATGCTCATTTAATCGCTGCAACTTTCAACACTAATGCCGGAAACTCAGACAAAAACAAAATGGTTCAATGGATGCTACAATAAAACTGCTTCATACATGCGCACGACCAGTATGAAATGAAAATTCCTGGATCAATTTTAAGAGTATAGCATGAGTTTTGGTGACAAGGAAGTAATATGTACTTTTCTCAAGTTCTGTCGCATGATTATTGGGCCCTACTGCAGAATATGTTACCTCCTTCTCTGTCCTTTTGAAATCGTTTTAAATTTCAATAGTTTGGCTGGTGATGTCATATACATCTGTATGATGCAGTGAGAACTGGTGTTATATGCCATTTTCCTTTTTGCTTCACATTCACGTTTGCTGTGTTTTATTCGTTGCAGCGAAAATATCCGAGTGTCTGACTTTTCTTTCTTTCTGTATTACGTATGCAATTAAAACTATTTTCTAACCACAAACATCTGATCCCATGAGTTATTCAAGTACTCGCTTTTTTACTTTCTTGACTTTGCAGGATTTTCGTGATTCAATATTTTACAGATTCACGAGTACTCAAAGACTACCCAAACATTCAGCGAGGGCAGACACAGACTTCCATTTTGGGTAGGGGAGTCAAGGGTAAAATTTGCCATGGTCTTGGAATAACACCCTTCATTTATCATGAAAGTTGGAATTTTTTACAGTGAAAAAATATATTTTGGGGGTCATGACCCCTGTGACCACATCCCTGTGTCTGCCCTTTGGCATCAACCCAAAGTGGGTTGTATATGGGAACTCTCCCCCCACTTCCCCTTTACTGATACATTCCTTTCATGAATTTAAGAAAACTACAGGGGCTAAAAACACTGTAAACAAGTGGCAGGTCACTTTGCCTGTTGCCAGTCATTTTTGGCAACATTGGAAAAAATTCAGTAGGTAACATGTTACGCAGTTCCACCAATTATTGTTATTAAGCATAGTTAATAACAATTTAAAAAACTTGTGCAGAAAATGTATAATTAATAATTTAGTTTATGGGAGTGATTATGCCACTATGGTGATATTTGTGTAACAGTAAGAATAGTGTAGTTGTGTTTTGAAGTCTTTATATATCTTTTGAATGCTAGGATGTCTATCAAATCGTGTCATGGTAAAATTTTTACAAATACAGTCATACCTCTATTTAATAAAGTTGCAAGGTCCTGCCAAAAAGCTTCACCAAATAGAAATCTGTTGAAATTTGTAAATGCAGCACCCATAGTTTAGCATTCAACAACAACAAAAAATAAATTCACTGATAACACACTCATTTAGCAAGTCTTTAATACAGATTCATCTTTCAATGATATCGTAGCATGTATACCATTTTTTTGCCCACATTGTCTAGTTTTTTAGTCAGTAGAGGTTTGGATACCTTGGAAAACCATTATAGCTCCCAGTGCAACATGACTTTTGCTGTACTTGTAAAAACATAGGTAATTAAACGATAACAATAACTAGAAAAATTTTGCCACTGGTCCAATGTAGAAGAAAAGATTCCACAATGTTTCGAGGACTACTGTTTTCTTTATCAAATGAAGACTTTGCTCGATAAAGGGAGTAGTCGTTTTCGGAACATTGTGGAATCTTTTATAGTACGTTGAAGCAGTGATGAAATTTTACTAGTTAAGGTAAGCCCTGGTAAGACATATTCTTTTGTTATGATGATAACAAGTTAAAGGTAATCACATATTATACTAACAACAACGTTACTATAATTGGAAGAACAGGAGACCTGAATAAATAACAAGGTCTCTTTGTTATAACTTGTTGGTTAAAGTATTAATTTAGTAACACAGTGATTGCCAATTCAATTTCAGCGGTTGGTATGGTTTTGTTTTAGATTTTAATTTAAACTAAAAAAAATGTAAATGACAAATTATATTGCTACTTATTCTGATTAAAATCGTTTTTTCTTAAAGTACATGATAGCAAATGGGCATAATAATTACTGTAATGCTTGCAGTGCAAAATGTATTAAAATTATGGAAAAAATGTTATTACTCTTGAAGCTGGAGTAATTATTATTATTATTTTTTTTTATTTAATTAGACTGCAACTCTTATGGTTGACCATTGCGATTCGGGTGTTGCCATCAAATATGGTGAACAACTTGGATACAGATGTGCAAATACCATCACGCAAGTTCTAGAACATCGGTAAAACTTACTTTGAGTGTGATTATATTTCATAAAGCTGTTATTATATATACCTTGTATAATGGTGTGGCATAAGTTTGCTGTATAGTGGTGTAGCGGTAATGTTTATTGTACAGCAAAGCTGGTTGGAATCCCATTGGCAATGACCACTTTTCACTATTTCTATCAACCCATATTCCATGCCATATTTTACATTTGATGCCTCAGTAGTGGCAATATCTGGACATCTGTCAATATTTTACGATGGATCTTTAGTCAATGCATATACGTATTACTGATTTTTTTCAATTTGAGCATCTTTGAAGATCGGGCGATCTCTGCTATATCATGGAATTTTGAAGTTCTTCCTGTGAGCTTATTTTCAAAAGATTGAATGCCTTTCGGAGTTGTCTTTGACATTGTGAGACTGGACAAGCAGCCATGTATTATGATGGACTCGTAATGCTTTTATATGGAAGAATTTTATTTCATGTGCATGTGTGAGAAGAAGAAGAAGAAGTCAGTCAATTGTGTGCTTTTGAAGATTTAGTTTCATGTCTAAAATGCATCTATTTAATTTCATTGATTTGTGGTAGATTTGTATTGGATAACTTTAATTTCCTTGTAATATATCCTATATAATATATATCCTTTATAATGTATATTTCCTTGTAATGTAAGATATTATTACCCTTCACAGGGATAACACAATTGCCAAATAATGGTCAACACACAAAGCCACCGGGGCGAATTTTTTTGATTTTTAATGGGAAGTTTATTGCAGTTAATAATTTTGACACTCACGTTTGTGCTCAAACTAGAGCTTTTTTTTCGGCACAGGAAGAAAAAGAGGTATATATATATATCATCATCATCATATTCAACCATTATCTATCCACTGCTGGATGAAGGTCTCTCCAAATGCTTTCCACACAAGTCTATCCTGGGCCATTCGTTTCCACGTCACCCCAACCTCTTTTCTTATTTCATCCACCCATCTAGTTTGAGGACGTTTTCTAGGTCTTCGGTGGTCTCTTGGAATCCAGTTCAGAATTTCTGTTGTCCATCGTTGATCAGTTCTTCTTGCAATATGCCCAGCCCATCGCCATTTCAGCCCTTTTACTTTAACAATGATGTCCTCTACTCTAGTTTGCTCTCTCACCCAAGTGTTTCTTTTTCGATCTCTCCTAGTTATTCCAAGCATGCACCTCTCCATGCTCCTTTGCGTTGTCTGTAACTTTCGTATTGCTCCAACTGTTAGACTCCATGTCTCTGATCCATAAGAGAGGACTGGCAATACACACTGGTTGAAGACCTTTCTTTTTAGACACAAAGGCAATTTCCCCTTCAGGATAAAACTGTTTCTTCCAAATGCACTCCAGCCAAGTTTAATACGTCTGTTGAGTTCTTTCATAATGTTGCCATCCATTGAAATCAGCTGGCCAAGGTAAATATATGAATCAGCAATTTCTAGCTCAATGTTGTCAACTTGTATTTTTGTTTCCTCTACGAAATTATTGAACATGATCTTAGTTTTTTGTAGGTTCATCTTGAGTCCAACTTCTTCACTTCTAGTTGAGAGCTCTTGTACCATGTCTTGGAGTTCTAATGGGTTCGTTGAAAAAATAACAATGTCATCAGCAAACCGCAGATGATTTAAATATTCACCATTTATTTTTATTCCCTTGTTATTCCAATTTATCAGCTGAAAAATCATCTGTAAAGCAGAAGTAAAAAGTTTTGGAGAAATGGTATCTCCCTGCCTCACCCCTTTGCCAAGTTTGATAGTTTTGGTATCTTTATGTAACCGAAATTTTGCACTTGCATTTTTATACACACGTTTCACCATGTCAATGTACACATCCTCAATGTCTGTTGATCTTAAAGAGTTGATGACTGCTGATGTTTTTATAGAGTCAAAGGCCTTCTCATAGTCAATAAATGCAACACACAATGGAAGTTCATATTCATGTGTTCTTTCAATTAATTCTCTTAATACTTGAATATGGTCCACTGTACTGAATCCACTTCGAAATCCAGCTTGTTCTCTTGGTTGAGCTGCATCTAATTTTTTCTGCAGGCGATGTGTTAGAACTTTTGTGAAGATTTTATAAATAGCAGGTAACAAGCTAATTGGTCGGTAATTTTTCAAATCCTCTTTATCACCTTTTTTATGCAAAAGAATTACTGTTGCAGAATCCCATTGGTTTGGTATGTTACCGCTGTTAAGACATTTGGTAAAGAATTTTGCAAGTATGTCTTCTACATATTCTCCAGCTTCTTTTAGGATATCTAATGTAATACCATCATCACCAGGGGCTCTTCCTTTCTTCATATTTTTTATTGCAAATGAAACTTCTTCTTTTAAGATTTTAGGAGCTGTTCCTTCGACTATTTCAGTGTCTTCGTTTAATCCACTGTTACTTTCATATAGTTTTTTGTAGAATTCTTCAACTCTTCTAAGTATTTCTTCCCTATTTCTTGTTACGGTGCCATCCTCTCCTTTTAATGCAATGATGTGTTTCTTCCCAACAGATAAACTTCCTTTAACAACCCTAAGGCTCTTGTTATTTTCAATGGCTTTCCTTACTAGCTCACAGTTGAATTTTCTTATGTCTTCTTTCATGCTTTTGCGCAGAGTTTTACAAAGTTCTATGTACTCAATCCTGGAACTGGTATTTCGATTGTCCACCTTCATATCTCTTCGCCTTTTCATGAGCTGTTTCGTCTTCTCAGATAATTTGCTATTGTGCTTTTTACAGGTTACACCACCAATTTCCCCAGCAGTTTCAACTATTGTCTTAACAATGTTTTCATTTGCTTCTGAGATATCACTTTCATCAATAAGTCCTTCCAGTGCAGAAAAGCGATTTTTTAATTCCAACTTGAATGCCTCGGTATTTACTTTCAGTTTCATTAGATCCACCCTCTTACTTACTTGTTTCCTAATGAGCTTCTGTCGTTCTAATTTAGTATTTAAGTGCACTTTACATCTCACCATTCGATGATCACTTCCAGTATTAAATCTGTTCAGTACACTGCAATCTTCAATAATTGATTTCTTGTTTGCCAGGATATAGTCAATTTCACTAGTTCCCCCATTTGGGTGTTTCCATGTCCATTTTCTTTGCGGTTTCTTCTTAAAAAATGAATTCATGATGCTAAGGTTTTCAGCTTCTGCAAATTCGATGAGTTGATCGCCACGTTCATTCCTTTCCCCATATCCGTATTTACCAACCGATGTCTCTCCTTGTTCCTGTTGTCCAATTCTTGCATTGAAATCCCCCATGATGAGCTTGATATGTTGTTTCCCTTTGGTGTGTAACTCTTTGATTTCTTCATAAAATTCTTCAACCTCTTCGTCGGTATGGCTTGATGTTGGTGCATATACCTGTACTATTTGAAGTTGGTATCGCTGGGTTAGTTGAACAACAAGCCTCGCTGCTCGATCTGATGTACTTTCAACTTCCAGAAGACAGTCTTTAATTCTTTTGTTGATTAAGAAGCCAACACCACTTGTTCTTCCAGTTTCCGTTCCTCTATAGTAAAACAAATGTCCGCTTTTCAGTTCCACCAACTCTTCACCTTTTCTTCTAATTTCACTGAGTCCTACAATGTCCCATTTGATCTTGTCTAGTTCCTCTTCCAATTCCTGAAGTTTTGCTTCAGAAGCAAGGGATCGTCCATTAAACGTAGCCAAGGTCAATAACAAACGGCAGCCTGGGCCATTCCAGTGATTCTTAGCACCCCCTGCTTTCATGCCACACTGACCGCTGCCTTGATCAGGAGCACTCCAGCACCTGGAGACTAGGGGCCATGGTTTCTGGTGTGTCAACATAATGGAGGAATTAGCCATAATTTCACCACGCTGGCTAGACGGGTTGGTGAATTAGCCCTCCCCTTCCGCCTTTCTATCCGTGTAGCAAATATTAATTTGCCACATAAATAGAAAGCTCAGCCTGCACCACTTGAAGGCGGGGTAGGACACTAGGTTACTGGCCTGGCCGGTTCCACACATCGTCACATACGTTCAGCGTGTGGGTCTCCTTCCAGTTAGATACCAGCAACCCTTTTGCAGCAACCCTTTTGCAGGC
>QLNU02014802.1:97918743-97930338 GCA_006491805.2 Dysdera silvatica
GAATGTAATTAATCTATTTATAATTGAACTCAGTGCAATGCAACAATTATTCATATTTTGTAACATAAGTGGATTGATGTAATATACTGCACACTCATATTGTACGTTGTACACAGATAGATTATGCTTCAATGTGCATCATAAATATATATTGAGCTAATTACATAGTTATTAAGTACACTATAACTAATTAGTGTAATACAATCAGAATAATAATAATCTGCAATTGTTTTACAGTACAGTATAATCAGTTTTCAGTGCAGTGCAATGTAGTTACTTAACAGTACAATCAACAGTGCAATATAATGTTTATTTACACAGTGCAATGAAATTAATTTAAGTAATACCTAAGATTTTATATATATATATATAGAGAGAGAGAGAGAGTTTAACAATTACAGCAATACGAAAGTTACAGACAACCCAAAGGAGCATGGAGAGGTGCATGCTTGAAACAACTAGGATAGATCGAAAAAGAAACACTTGGGTGTAAAAGCAAACAGGGGTAGAGGATAGCATTGTTAAAGTAAAAAGGCTGAAATGGCGATGGGCTGGGCACATGGCAAGAAGAACTGATCAACGATGGACAACTGAAATTCTCAACTGGATTCCAAGAGACCACCGAAGACCTAGAAAACGTCCTCAAACTAGATGGGTGGATGAAATAAGAAAAGCAGTTAGAGTGACATGGAAGCGAATTACTCAAGATAGACTTGTGTGGAAAGCATTTGGAGATACCTCCATCTAGTAGTGGATAGATAATGGTTGAATATGATGATGATATAACAAAATATGTTACGTAAAGGCATTTTCAATAAATGTATTTTTTTCTTTCAATGCTCAGACTTGTGGAAGAGTTTAGAACGTGGTAAGAATATATATAATGCATATTCCAACTAATTTAAGTTTGGCTATGTCATTTAATTTCAAAATTTTCATCAAATTTAAAAATATAATAATTTTGTTGTAGGTGTGGAGCCAGTAAAGCATTTTACGGGTGATGGTTTCTTGATTTTTACTCCACATCTGAGGCCAATTCAACCCGACTGGGCCGTTAGCTTGTCTTTTCGAACACGGCATAAAGATGGCATGTTGATGCATCTCCAAATCGGGCAAACCAGCCATATCATTTTAGAGGTTGGGCTGCACTTGTTAAAATTTGTCAAAGTATCTTTGATTATTACGCTTGCATTGTTAATACATTTTGAAAATACTGTTCTCTTTATCGTGTCGTTGGAAAACAGTGAGACATTTTATTCATAATGTGCCTTTTTTTATCTGTATTTTATGTGTTTTAATTGATTATAGTTTATAAATATAACTGACTGTATGGTACATGTACACCTCAAGGCAGAATGTTTTGCAATGTTCTGCAACAAGCCTTCAGCTGATCAAAAATATTCTGCAGGAGATATATATGTGTGTGTGTATATATTTATTATATACATTTTTAAATTCTATAAAATGTAAATTCCTTTTTTAATAGAAATGTAGAAAACATTTTTCAGACTGATTTTTTTTAATTATTTCTTCTTTATTTTAAGACAAAAATTTATACACCCCACAATTGTTCGGCAGTGAAGTTGTTTTTGTGCGACGTGCATCACACTTTTTAGCCCATTCTGGTTTGAAACATGTACATACATGCTTGACCAAGGATTTCACAAAACGTACTTGATTGTTCACCCTGAATCATGCTCTAGGCACACTTTAAAAAGGCAGACTATTTCTCTACATCAAACACCTTGCGTGTTTTCCACCTGGTTATTCAGCTATATGTACTTGTATACTAGTGGCATGTGGTGACATTTTTCTTTGGGCAAACAATTCATATTTTTTTGCTTTGTGTCGTTTTCCTTCATAGCTTCATTAGCCAAAAGGTCTCATCTTAAGCTTTTCAAAATTCAACAAAAGTTTGCATTGATGTTATTATGTAGATGGCAGCATTATCGTTAACATAAGCTATTAGAAAATTGCTTATCAGATTAAAATTATTTCATGCTTATGAGCTTAAAAAAGTTAAAATAATAAGCAATTTTAATTTAATTGATGTTTCATTTGACAAGCTCATAGATTTTAAGCAGAAAACATAATTATATGGGAAATTGTAAAATGCGATAACAATAAAATGCTTACGTAGACATACCTATAATTAACCTGCTGACTTAAAAGCAGACCTCTAAGTTGCTTCCGATCTGACATCATATGCCTTGCCCTTGGAGTGTGGCACCCTCAGACAAAAATATTGCAAAAGGTTAGTTTGACCACAGATAAAAAATTTCAATTCGACAAACAATTTCAATTCGACAAACAATTTTTGCTGAACCTTTATGATTAAGGCAAAAATGGAAATGCTTTAAAATTTTGTATTAACCCCTTGATGCCCAACAAAAATGCAACTTTTTTCAAAACGTTTGTTTGCATTTTTAGATGTAATGGGGAAGCTAAAAAAATGTTGTTACATTATTATTATTTAATCCATAATTCCATGTAAAATATTCTCTACATTGGGTAACTACTTTTCTATCTAGTAGCAGCTGAATGGTTGTAGAGCCCTCTCTACGCATGCATCAGGAGGTTAAATTCAAGTTATGCAAGCAATGCCTATATTGCTTCTATGGACTGCATGCCCCTGTTGTATGAAGTCATAGCTACAAAAACCAAATCTGTTTCCACATTAAATGATTGTGAAAGTAATTATATAGAATCCGTTAGTATCCCAGTGATTTTGTGAAATTCGTAAGCACATAAATTATTAGGATATAGATGAGAACAGATGAGGATTTCGTTCATGGTATCGGTGGGACTCAGAAAGGAAAACTGAAGATTAGGACATCCCCCAAACTGTTTTGATTGTGAATAGCTATTGAGACATTCAAAGTAGCGGAAGTCTGTTATGATCTGACTTGAAGTTAACTACAACTGCACTTGTGGGTATAGCTTTGACTTTTTTGTAGAAATACTTCGGAAAAATGGTTGTGTCATAGAAGAAAGGATTCCTTATGATATTACCAAAGGCCCTTCGATGTTTTTGCACCTCCAGACCACTATGCATTCCTGACGAGAAATGGCCAAAGTCCATCCAAAACACGTTGAAATCTTATTAATAAAAAATTTCTATTATGCCTACAAACATTGCATCTCTATTTGCTATCACTAATGATTCTGTTTGGATTTTTATACAGAATATATAAGCATGTCACCAGATTTATACAGAATATATAAGCATGTCACCAGATTTATACAGAAACTGTAAGCATATCAACAGCTATATAGAATTTGTAAACATACCAACAACTATATAGAATTTGGATCATATGAACAGCTATATAGAATCTGTAAGCATATCAACAGCTGTTCAGAATCTGTAAGCATGCCAACAGCTATACAGAGTCTGTAAGCATATCAACAGCTATATAGAATCTATAAGCATGTCAAAAGTTACATAGAATCTGCAAGCATGTGTCAGCAGTTCTATAGTATCTGTAAACATCTTAAGTTTGCAAAGTAAACTAGTATCGAATATTTTTGAAGTAACGGAATAGATAGTAATTGCTGATATCCACTTGAGCTCAAACTAGAGTTTTCAATGTGTAGGAGAAACAGAGCAATTGCCCCACCCAGAGTCAAACTAGGATCCCTCCATTAGATCCAGAGTGCCTTAACCACCAGGGCACAGGAACAACCCCTCTTTTCTCTGTGTATAAGATAAGCTCTAATTTAGATTTTTTTTTTTTGCCTAATTTAGATTTGTTAGATAAGCTCTAGCTTGAGCTCATGCGTGGGTGTCAGAAATCCCTATCTATAAAAAATGCCCCACAAAAAATTTCAAAGAACATACTCCAGTGGCTTTGTGTGTTGACTGTATAGCAATTGTGTTAACTCTGAAAGAGAGAATTGTGTAATAATATCTTACGATTAAAGTAATAGTGAACACATGATTTGACGAAATTCTCAAATTGTGAGTTCTCACTCCGATCTTAATTTTTGTTTGTAGATTATTGGAGGCTTTATCAAGTGCAGTTTTAATGAACAGTTTATGATGCTAACAGATGTTAAGGTGGATGACGGCCGTTGGCACAATATTGACGCTAAATGGATGATTGCAGGAGTATGGCTGAATTTGGATTATGGCCAATATGAGGTAAATTTATTGGTATAATGGTATCATTTTGGGCAACTTAATTTTTACATACATTTCCAATGTTATATACATGCAATAATAATCATATGTATGAAAAAAAAATATATGTATATATATATATGAAATGTTTGCAGCCAAAAAACTGTGTAGGAAATAATTAAACAATGAAAATATAGCTGTGAGGGAAAAAAAAGTCGGGAGACTTTAACAAAATAAACGGAGGTCTTTTATGAAGGCTTTATGTTCTTCCGAGGAATTAAATGCAAGAAAAGGGAATTATTGCATAAATATTTATGTATAAGTAAGATAATTATATATGGAAATAAGCTGGACCATAACTGAGAAAAATTAAGAACTACCAAGAAAAATACAAATACACATAAGATGGGTTGATGAAATTGCCAAAGCAATTATTGATTTTATTTGGTAAGAAACCGAAAAGGACTTGTAATGTTGGAAACATGCTGTGGAGGTCATCATCTTACAAGGAATCCACAGTGGTTAAAATGATGGTAACACAAACAGTAAGGGATATGACGGTTTAGCCTTTTTATATGTAACAATTCATTAGAACCATGTTAAATTTTCTAAACACAAATGCAATCAAAACTGGTATTATAGCAACCATTATCATAGAAATGATTTTTTTATTTCATCCTTAACCATGGATTATAGAAATTATGGTACAACAACTCGTAGAAAAAGAGAATTTTCGGAAACCTGGTGGGGTACGATCCTACGTCTTTTGTCTGCCGGACAAATAATGGTAGTCTCTAATCAGTAAGCTATAGGTAACCTGTTATTCCTCTTCCCATAACTGTATTTAGAGTGAAATATTTCACTATATAAAAAATTCATAGTGAAAAAGCTTTGAATATACTCGCAGGAAGGAGAATAACATGTTACTGGTAGCTTAGTGGTTAGAGCACTTCTCCGGCAGAGAAGAGACGTGGGATTGTGCCCTACCAGTTCTCTGAAAATTCTAGTTTTTTACGAGTTGTTGTACCATAACAACCATTATCATGTTATGAATTACTCTGTTCATGTACAGTTAATTGTCTGGTTCTTGGGTTCTCCGATCCATTAGAGAAGGGGGAGAAGGTGTAATTGCTGTAAAATCTCTAACTGTATTCAATTTGAACCATAAATCTCTGTTTTACTTGTGCTTGCCTTCCTTGTTCTGATATAACTGATATGTTGAGTAAATCAAAAGTGTAATACTTTTACTTATGAGTGTAATATGTAATAATTTCTTCTTTGAAACACATGTCATTGACGTTTTGAAGAAAAGTCCCCGACACTTATTTTTCCATGCTTTTTCTCTACCATATTGGTATTTAATAATACATATGTAGAAGGGGTGAAAGGTATCTTCAGCTGATACTATGTTGTTCCAGTAATATCCTTATTCTTAGAAAGTTGGAGTTTCTATGCCTAGCTGATGAAGATAATCTTAACATGAGTATTTAAATGAATTCAGCTTACACATCTAAAGCCCTGTAATGATGCAGTGGTGATGCACTTGCCTTCCCTCAAAAAAAAAAAAAAAATGCCAGTAGACTTAACTGCTGACTAATTGACACTGTAGTTCACGGGTCGGTTCCCTAGTTCATAAGAGATTTTACTTCTTCAGAAAACTGTAGAACCTGTCACAGCATGGCCTTTGATGTCCATCGCAAAATTCAAACAAATCATACACATAATTTGCACATTTAACTTCTTAAAGACTCCATTTACCTTTCAAATCACCCTGTTAAAATTAGTGTTCCTGTACATCCATATAACCTGGAATTATCAGGAAATTTGAAACCACCCTTGAAAGTCGTGGAATAATGAGATTTTTTGGCCAAACCTGGAAAATTCAGGGAAAATCTTTTTAACTTCTGCTTTTAATAGCTAAATTTCATGCAAACGTGATGCCATTTTCCCCACAACTAGATTTTACAACCGTTAGCAGGGAGGACTGGTGGACTCGTCCCCCAATGGTTAGTATTAGGGTTCTATGTCCTCCTCCAATTTCAAATAAAATGCCTTCTACTGGTATATTGCCCACCCCAATATATTTACGCCGTCGGTGCCCATGGGTTTTACAACCAGGTTTGTACATCCAAATCTCTACAATTGTTCAGGGAATTTTATCAGAAAAGTCAGGGATTTTTTTTATTCAATGTGAATGAGAATCATGTGCAATTAAAAGCACAAAAGTTTCCAAAGCAATTAACGAGCAGCTTAAATGTTTTTACTGTTTATACACTTTTAAATATTTACTAAACGTTCACAATGTAAGTGACCCCAAAACTAATGTGTGGGTACTCTAGAAAGCCATTATGATAGAATTATAAATTTCATTGCTTTGCGATAAACGTAAAATCCCTAGGCCATCTGATACTTTCAGTTTTGTGATCCATCTTCCTTCCACCAAGTTTGGCACAGATTTGCCCTTGTGCCATAAAATTTTCACCACTCCTCTTTCCCCTGTTGGGTCAACTGATTGAGAGTTCACATCCTTCCTTATTTATTTAAAATCATATTCTGTTATTTTTAAATTAATGATTTAAAAACCTTTCCTAGGTCGTGAAAAGGCTTGAAGGGCAAATTCGTGGTTTGTACGTTGGTAAAGTCTCTGTTGGCGGTACTCAGCCGTCTGAAGGACCTGGGGGAATGGTATTTTTCAATGGCTGTATTCAGGTATTGCTCACTTAACTTGCATATGTGTTATTAGTATATATTTATTGTATTTGTAATACTATTTAACATTAGTGTAGTATGCATATTTAGTATTTTTAAGTTTGAAGCCAAAATGAATGTAAGATACCTTAGGCTGCTTAGTTCGAATGCCATATTCAAGCCTGTGCACAGAATTAAAAAAAATTTCCCTGAAAATGGTGTCGGAGGGGATTGATAGTTATTTTTTTCTTGTAAGGAATTTGTAATAATATTGTTTAAGTGGGGGTTAACATCAACTCCAGCCTTGTACATGGCCTCATCAATGTTATTATTTGATTATTTTATATTAAATAATTATTGTATAGTATTATTTAGTTTTTATTTAATTATTGTACTCATCCTGGATCATCCATTATGCTGACCTGGATGGTTAAAGTACAAACTAAGAAACGCAGAGGTTGCTATATTTCATAACTAGTAAAATTTTGGTATACGTCAGAACAGAGAAGGAAAAAGGAGTATGAAATTAAGGAGAAAAGAATTAACAAGAAGTGGAAAATAAAGTGAGAAGTAAATTCAGGAAAAAATAAATGAAAGATAGGTAAAACAGTAGACAAAGGGCATAAGTGTAAGAAAATGAAAGAGAAAAGTACAAGAAAGCAAAAGAGTTAAGAAAAAAATAAAACCGTCAAACTGTATGAAGAGTTACAACGTTTAAAGAATTACCATTTCCTTTATTAAGCGGCATGTCGGGAGTCCTCTATTGTGCATGTGTCCTCTATTGTTGCATTTAAGTGTCCGCTATTTATACCTCAACTTTTTAAATTCCCTCTGAGTTTAGGTTCCCCTATTGCTCCAGTCCTGCATCCTTTACTTCTATATTTCATTGTTGTTTATTATTAGTTATATATATGCATTAATAGTAATTAGCATGTATATGTTAATTAGTTATATATGCATTTTCTTTCCATTCAAGAATGTTCGTATTAACATGAGCAGCGATGGATGGCTGCGACCTTCATTTGAGAGCAATGTACGTGATGGCTGTCGTATAGCCAACCCGTGCCATGCCAAACCATGCCCAAAGAACAGCACATGTGTGGATAAATGGGATAGCTATGAATGTGTTTGTGACATGGGTATGAAATAAACATTAATATATTAATTTTTATTTATTATATATATAATAAAAAAAATGCCATTTACGTATTTGTTGTTATGTATAACTTCTTTTACTGAAAGTGGCCCTTGAGTGATATAGTGATGATATATTTATTTACCGTGCAAAAAGCCTAGATTTGAATGTAAATGGTAGCGAATGCTTGCTGCTTTTTACACGTCTAGTTTAATTGATATCCGTAGTCCATAGTCCAATTCAAATTGATTTCATTGTCGATAAATGTTTGAATTCCACGGAAAACTGTAGGCCCTGGCAGAGCCTATCAGAGGGGGGGAAGGGGCTGGACCCAGGCCTCACGATATTAGGGGCTTCAACTTGGTAACTCAACATACGTTAGATGTGTTTTTGAAGGGCCTCACATTTTATCTTAAATGCCCTTCTTCAATGTGTCTGAAAACACAAATTATGAGATAGTTTTATTTAAAGACAACAACTTTTGAAAAAGATGGAGCTTTTGAGAATAGTAAAGAGGAAATCGCTGTTTGCGATATACTAAGGGTGGAGTGGTGTGTGGTGACATTTTTCTTTATGCAAGTAATGCGTTTTTTGTTTTGTGTCTTTTAAGTTTGCATTGAATCTACAAGATGGTAGCATCATCATTCATAAGTACCTTTAAAAGTTCTTCTCAGACTAAAATTATTTCACGCTGATGAGGCTTAAAAAGTTAAAACAATTTGTACTTATAAATTTAATTGATGTTTAATTTAACAAACTCACAGATTTTCAGCAGGAAACACGATTATATAGAAAAGTAAAATACGATGACAATAAACTGCTTACGTAAATATGCCCATAGTTGGCATGCTCATTTAAAAGCAATCCTCCAGGTTGCTTCTGATCCGTGTCACAAACTTGACCCTCAATCAACAAAAATATTGCAAAAGGTTAGTTTGACCTTGTTTAAAATTTCAGACAGACAGACACAGTTTTTGCTGAACCCTTATGATTAAGGCAAAAATGCGTCAACTTGTGTGTAAGAAAATGGGTCAAATTGTATGTTGTTGGCGTAGGCATATCCATAACATATATAAGAAGGGGGAGGGTTGCAGGCTCAATGGGGGATTACAGTTCTACAACCCCATATATTCATATGTATTTACACAAAAATTCATCACAGTGGGGGAGGGGGGGGTTAGAACTCCCATCAACACCCCACCTGTGTGTACCCAGGGTTGTTGGGATCGACTTTTTGCTTAAAAAATGAGTCACGAACTGCCAATCAAATTTGTAAAATTTATCACATTCAAGCCCCATTGGCTAATTGGTTATGAAGAACGTGTAGGGAGGGGCAGTAGAGATGAATTACAAGACAGCATTCATTTGTATTAAAAATAAATTTACTTATGTTATTGTGATATGTTCATGATCACAAAATAAAAGTTTTTACTTACATAAACATGGAAAAAGAGATATTTAAATTGCAAACATATAGAAGATTCTTATAAATATAGGTGCACTATAAGACTACAGCCATGTTAGCCAAACTGAAAAAGTGGCCCTGCACACATATTAAAAGAAATATACATACATTTGAAGTGGACATGTTAAAAAAATAACTACTGGTTGGAAACGGTATTAATGAGTCATGAGCAGAATTCACTTCCTTAATATGTATGTTAAGTAAAAAAATTGTACATCTTAAAAAACTGCATATGGTTGGTGCAGACATGTTTCAGCACTAATAAATGTGTATATCAAAGTGAAGTACGATATTATTACCCTTCACAGGGATAACACAATTGCCAAATAATGGTCAATACACAAAGCCAATGGGGAGAGTTTTTTGTCTTTCATGGGGGGAATTTATTACAGAATAATTTTCTACACCCACACATAATTAGCTCAATCTAGAGCTTTTTTGTTTAGGAGAAAAAGAGTCCTCATTCTGAATTCGAACCAGGATTGTTCCACTGTGCCGTGAGTGTCTTGACCGCTAGACGAACGAGGATAGGAACAACGCTCTCTTTCTCCGTATATAAGGATGTAAGATATTATTACCCTTCTCAGGGATAACACAATTGCCAAATAATGGTCAACACACAAAGCCACCGGGGCGAGTTTTTGCGAATTTTTCAAGTAGGAATTTATTATAGAATAATTTTCGACACCCAACAAAGGATTTGGCATGCAATGTTGTTAACTTACAAATACAACCATGATCAGTGTGTTGGCCATACTTGTGAGATCCAGTAAATGTGTAAAAGTGTGGACTGCTTAGGGATTTGGCCAATCCAGATTCTTAGGCAGTGTTTTTAAAGTTTAAATAGCGATAAAAAAGCGATGAACTTTTTTAGTTAACCTTTAGCAAATACAAAATGCTGTATTTATATCGAAGTGCATGTAAGATGTTTCAAAATAATGTCCAGTGGTCACTGCTTCTTAATTGTAGTCATCTCACGTATTCATGTATTCTCTCTCTCTCTCACAAAAGCCCAAGAAAGGGAAAAATTTGAGTTTTCAAGCAGCCTGGATTCTTTCATAGTTTGGAATTTTGGTCTTTATCTTTTATCGTCGTTTCAGGCTTTGTCGGACAACAGTGTCTTCCTATCTGTGAAGTCAATCCATGTGCACACGGATCCAAGTGTAAATCCATCGTGGAGACTGGGTCAACTCCGATTGGAAGCAAATGGGGTTATCAATGCCAGTGTGACAGTCACCACTCTGGAAATTATTGCGAGATTGAAATGGAGCAGAGGTGCCCATCTAACTGGTGGGGACTTCCAATCTGTGGTCCCTGTCACTGCGACACAGGCCGAGGGTATGACGCCAACTGTAACAAAAGCACGGGAGAATGTACATGTGAGGTATGTCTCATATTGGGATTTGTGCCTCACTATCTATACACCTTTCAATATATTTCTTTTTGCACTGTATACTATATTATAACCTTTTTCCCCTCATAGGACAAGCACTTCCAGCCTCTTCATAGCGATATTTGTTTCGACTGTGACTGTTACGCTACTGGATCCTTTGGAAATCGTTGCAATCTTGTAACTGGTCAGTGCAAATGTAGAGCCGGAGTCATTGGTCGACGTTGCGACTCTTGTTCAAACCCATTTGCTGAAGTAACACTTCGAGGTTGCGAAGGTATGGTTACAATTTGTATGTTATGATTAACAGGGTCTAGTCATATGGAAAACCTGGAAAAGTCTGAGATTTTTTTTCTGACTGGAAAAGTCAGGGAAAGTTGACATGCAAAGGCCTAAGTCAGGGAAATTTAAAATTCAGTTTTATAATAAATAGCCTCTTAAGATATTTTCCTGTACCATACTTTTCATGCTGCATTACATACTGAAAATCTTCTAAAACAGTTTTGACTACAACTTTCAAAAAATTACATTTTAAGAAAAAGAATATATAAATTGAGTAAGCCAATATTTCTCAGGAAAGAATGTCTGCCAAACGTATTTAAAACTTATAAACGAAAAGGTTTTTTTCCTTAGCTAAATTCCTTCCCCTCATATGTAGCCATACTATAAGATATTAATAAATGCATTATTTCCCTTATATGTAGCCGTACTATAGGGTATTAATCTTATACATTATACAACAGCCATGCTATAAGGTAGGGGGCTTCAACTTTTTTCAGTCCAAGGGCCAGTTT
>QLNU02014802.1:97933198-97950172 GCA_006491805.2 Dysdera silvatica
TTTTATCCAGGCCCGTAGGAAGAGGGGATAGGACAGGCCTGGCCTCCCCCTAAATATTTTGTGGCCCCAAAAAATGTTAATAAAATGGCAACTTTTTTTAATTCTGGCTCCCCCTAAGGTTCGGATGTCCCCCCTAAACTTTTGCGTTGGTGGTTAATCTGAAATTTTTTTTTCTTTTGTCCTTTTTTTTTTCCTTTCTTTTTTCCCCAGCCTGGGAAATTGTCTGCTGGTGGCCAATTTTGTATGGTAGTCAGAATGCCAGAATACAGCACATTCTGCATTCACGAATAAAACAATAATTTTTTCATATTGATGGACGAAAAATAATTTAATCTCTTTCATGTAGGTAAAAAACATAAACTTCTTCGTTTATGGATAAAGAAAATCCCTTTTATAGAATTTATAGCCAAAAGATTCCTTTGACCTCGTGTTTAAATCTAATACATCTATTTTACTTATTTATGGCCAAAAGTCTCGTTTTCTTAGTGTATGGATAAAAAATTGTCTAATTGAGGCGTTTATTGTGAGTCTTAAGAATGTCTGTAATGAATCTTATAAACAAAGTTTACTATTAATCCTTTTTCTTCTTCTGTGGTTTACGTACAGCCGGACCTCCATATAACAAAGTCATAGGTTGCATAAAGAAAAATTGATATACATTAAACTTTCTGTGTATAAACTGTGACTTCAAATAACTGGGTTCATGAAAATTTTGGGATATGAAAGTTTGATATACATATGGATTTAAGTAAAAAATGATAAAATATAGAAAGCTCACGTCTATATGAATGCTTTATACTAAAACTTCATTCGTTCTGACTTTTTTCTTGAAGTTGAATATATATAGGAGTTTTACTGTAATTAAAACTGAACTAGTGAGCATCGTGTCAGTGTTTGTTGCTAAGTATTGATAGCAAATTTCGTTTAAACACATCCTTTAGTTGTAGAATGAAAAAGTGTTCGTCCTGTATGCAAAAAAATTCAGGTTTTAACCCAATTAGTACAGAGTACTAGTTGTTTATTTCTGCAGATCCGTGGTCTGTGGTTTGATTTCCCAACTGGTAAGTTTGAATCCTTTGAAAAACTGTAAGACCTGATTCACTGTGGTACAGGGTGTCCTCGTTCCATAAAGCATTAATTTAAGCATACCATGTGAATAATAAATCGTCATTTGACGTGATAAAATTCTGGGGTTTATTATTAAACGACCTATTGAATTAGGAACCAATCAATTTCACCCATCGATTAATTTGAGTACTAAGATGCATGAAAACAACTACAGTATAGAACTTGTCAATCTCAAATCTCACGGGATAAAAACATCGAGATGTGTGGACGTCTCTATGTATATTGTATACAATACTCATAGAATTTAGCTGAAAATCCGTAAATTTCAAGATATAGAGGTTTTTGAGATAGCTGTTATATTGTAATTGTGTGATTACACCATTCTTATTAATTTAGAAATTTTCAGCATATTTAATTTTTTTTTTTTTTTGCTTATTATTTAATTTAATGGTATAAAGATATTTTTTATTTTTTCTGTTGTTTATATTGCATAAAATACTTTTATTGGTGTATATGATGTGTATTAATGAAGCGTGATATATATATATATTTTTTTAGTGAACGGGGAAAGTGGTCTACCAAAGGATGTGTTACGCTGGGAACCAACCAAATAGAAAATCACAGCATTCACCCATATGTTAACTGTTCTTGCAGTCACATGACCAGTTTTGGGGTTCTCATGGATATTACCGATAAAGAGGTATTCTGTTTACAAGAGAACTCCACTAAAAAGCAATCTTATTCGAAAATATTTTGTTTTGTTGTCCTTATTTTAAATATAAGTTATTGATATGCACTGATTTATAGAAGCAAGTATGGTTATTTCAACGTAAAAGATAATCCAAGTGGTTCAGTTTAGAAGATAACTCAATTGTTTTAATGTAAAAGATAATGTGAAAATTTTGAATTAAAAGAAAAGTCAGTTCATTAAAAAATTAACTTGCTGTCAATTTCAAAGGCAAATCAAGTATCAATTTAAAAGGCAGTTCAAGCACTTCAGTTTGACAAAAACCTCAAATGTCAAAACTTAATAGGTAACTTAAATATAAAGTAATTCATGACCACTTCAATTAAAAAGATAATTCATAACCACTTCAATTAAAAAAATAATTCAAGTAACAAAATTTAAATAACTCAAATATGAAACTTTAAACATAACTCAAGTATTAAATTTAGCTATAACCCAAGTATCAAAAGTTAAATAGCTCAAGTACCAAAAGTTAAATAGCCCAAGTATCAAAAGTTAAATAGCTCAAGTACCAAAAGTTAAATAGCCCAAGTATCAAAATGAAAATAACTTATGTATTAAAATTTAGAAAGGTAACTATCAGTTGAAACGGCAATTCAATCACCTCAGTTTAAAAGCTAATTCAAACATCAAAATTTAAAAGATAATTTAAATATCGATTGAGAAGACAATTCAATCACCTCAATTTAAAAGATAATTCAAGTTTCAAAATTTAAAAGATACATGCAAATTTAAAAAGGTGTTCATGTTATACAAATGAATGTTTTATAATTTTTATTTGGATATATTACATAATTATTAATATTCTTTTATTATTACTATTTTATTTAATTATTTTATACAGATTAGATTATTAATTATTATTTATTTATATATATAGTATGTTTTTATAATTTTTATTTAGAGGATGATTGAAGCCTCCTCATTTATAACTTTAAATTCTGTGACCAAGTTCCTCAATTTGAAATGTAACTTGAATACACCGTAATTTAACAGGAAACGTAAAGAACGTATTTTAAAAGATAATTAAATTAAGTATAAAACTTGGAATGTATTTTATTTTCCTTTCCAGTACTTTATGGAAGAATCAACTGCTCAAGACGTGGTCTCGTATATGGGCATCGTGATATCGCTTTGCATGCTCCTGAGCTCCTTCTTCGTGTTCTGTCTTCTGAGGGGACCACAGACCAACAGCAACAACATTCACAAGAATTTAGTGGCCTGTATATTCATTGCTGAGCTCCTCTTCCTTGTAGCACTGAAGATGAGACGACCTCTTGTTCAACGAGAAGTAATTACCTCATTTCAATTCTTGGATATTTTTAAACTCTCGTTTTTGCAGAATTTTCTCTGAATTTTTTAATTTTAAAATGTGGAATCTTTAACATTAACTTTCGAGCTACTAAAAGATGAAAATGGTGCATGGCCTGGCCATATTTCTCTGTTGATTATGCAGTTCTTATAAACTAGTCGGAATAGACAACTTCAATACATGCCATATTCTTATTATCTCTGTTGCCAAAGAATGTTTCCGTTCTAATACTGTAATGAACATAGGACCATGTCAAGCCTCCAGTCCCATACCAGCTGTCCCATGGTGTAGTCACAAACAAACAAACAAAATCCAAACATAAAATAAAGCTTTTATGTAAATGATAAAATAATACTGTGAGCAATACAGATTGACAACTTTGCAACCAAATTCATTTTTAATGTGTAAACAGTTCTTAGTTAAGTTTCGTTGTTCTCTGATTTTGCTTTGTACAATGCCACTATACTTATTGGCATTAGAAATGGCAACTCGAGAAATGATGTAATGAGAAAGGCGGCATGATAATATTTTCATATTAGCATTAAAGTGACGATATGATTTTTTTTTTCCTATTTTCTTTTCATTTCAGTTTCCTTGCAAAGTAATGGCCATAATGTTGCATTATATGTTTCTGTGTGTCTTCTCCTGGATGCTTGTGGAAGCTATTCACTTATACAGGATGCTGACAGAAATGCGAGATATCAACCATGGGGAAATGCGTTTTTACTATTCCATTGGCTATGGTAAATGAATTGTTGCAAATTTTTAGATATCCATAGTCAGGGCTCGGCAAATTGTGGTGAACCATACTTGCCAGACAATAATGGTACTCGCCTGCCTCAATAAGAAAACCTAGGAGACTAATAGGAAAAGATAATTTCCTACTTGCCAACTGCAGGAATATACTCATCAATGATGACTTGATTCGCCAAGCTCTGTCAGTTGTTATTATTATTAAATATTAATTATCTGTTAAGTGTTATTAACGTTGAAGTACATTTCATTATTCTTTATTATTTTAAATAACGTACTCGGGAAATGCTATGTTTATATTACATGGGGTGTGTGTGATATTTGGGTAATGAACTGAAATTTTCATCTGCCGACTCAAATATCGGTCAGTCAACGATGGCGTAGAGGTAATAGGTTCATTTATTGTGCTGTTAGCCTAGGTTCACTTCCAATGGTATCCTAGAATGTATGCCATTTTTTTTTTCTGCCTGTTGTAGTTCGGGGTTTGGTTGCCTGTATAACAGATACAGAGGAACCTGGTAAAGTGATCACTTTTTATAAGGGAGAACTGGTAGGTACCTAATCATGCCCTAAACTAAAGTCTGTTGTGTATAGCGGCTACCTGTCCATAGTGTCCATTGCATAGGTACCAATCCTTCTGATTTTTTATCGATCTTCTGGTCGGAAAACGATTTCGTCCAATTTTCGGAGATTTCATCTAAAATCCCCAGTGTTTTTTAAAATACTGATTTTTTTTAAAAAAATTAAATACCTATTTTTCTTGATGCATGTTTATTTAAATTTTTGCGCATATGTGCATATTTAATAATAAATATGCATAAATAAATGCAAATATCGGTAAGAACACCAGAAAAATTCGTCTGCCGTTGACGGCGCATGCGTGGCGTGACGTGGAATTTTAGCTCCAGCTATGACGTAGAGTGATGCCTCTGCACAACAAAATCATGCATCTGTATTTGTAGTTGTTGGGGAAGGCAAGAAAGAATGTGCTACATCGATAAGGTTTTGGTCAAGCATGTGACTTTGTGTAGGGAAGCCATGTGTTAGACGTATCTGGTATTTCTTTGCTCTGGAAAGAAAGTTTTGTTTTTAGGTGTTTTTGAAAACAACGTTAACGATGTCGACCGTTAATAAAAGGTACTACCAAACGTTTAAAGCCAAATATATGAAGATGTTTAATTTTATTCAAAAATCAAGACTGGGGCCAAAATATGCTTTCTGCATGTGTTACAGTAAAGACATAAGCATTACTCATGGTGGTAAACGCGATATTACTTTGCATTCTGAGACTGTTGAACATAAGGAGACGTTCAAGGCTGTAGAGTCTAATCATAGTATCAAGCCTTCATTTTTTGCATTTAACGATATCTCCGTGATTAAAGCTGAATGTTTATTTACATCGTTTTTGATCGAACATAATTTTAAATAATTAAATTATTTAAGTTGGCACCTATGCATTGTTGTCCAGCCCTAAAGGTGATCACTTTAAGAAAGATTCTACTATATTTGGATTCCCTGGGAAAATACGAATTGCAATGCAGCATAACCTTAGCTCTCCTTGTGTTGTACAACACACACAAATAAAGCTTTGAGCAAGTAATTAGAATTTTGGGTTGCAACGGAGGGCTTGGGTGGTTAATGAAATCTTCAAACAACTCGTTTAACAAGCCTAGTTGCTATGAAAAGGAGTTCGTTGTAGTAGTAAAATAATTAAAGGCTACATTTAATGCAAGGTAAAGTTCTGTTAAATTTAATGTAACTCTTTTTAAGCTAATTTTCTTTTTAAGGTGCTCCTGCAATTGTAGTTGGATTATCTGTAGGGGTGCGAGCCGATCAATACGGGAACTATTTCTTGTAAGTTTGTATTTAATATCCGAGTTGAAATTACATTTTTTTTACAGTTCGTCTAAAAAACTTTATGTATTGTTGAAGAACTGTAGATATGAATCAAGCAGTTTAGATAGTTTGGCCATCTTATATTAAAATCAGACTTTTTGTAAAGTGGGCTATAATTTTTTAGGTAAATTGAATAACCATTAGTTTGTATTTTTAAGTCTCTCAAAAAGATTGTCCTTGTTTAGCACAGTAACACCTTTGCTGTCCAGCATCATAAAAATTCAACCAACCAAAAAGATTGTTCAAATATATAACAACACTGTAATGTTTTGCCTATGGTTTAAGTAATGCCTTGTGTTGTTACACGGCATTACATGCCAATATTTTACATAGCATCAAAGATAATTTTACTCTTTACAAAGCAGCAGAGAAGGCAGCTAGGATATTTTGTAAAACGTTTTATTTTTTGTACCTATTGGTAAAATTAGTATAAAATATTTATGTAGGTACCATACATGGATGATGTACTTATACCAAATTTGATTTTTTTAAAAAAAAACGAGAATTTCAACTTTTCTGTATTTTCTGGAATTTTACCTTATATTTTTTTTCCCGTGCAAACCTGTGTATATTCCTATGCAAAATACAAATTCCTTAATTACCAAAAACATCGTTAAATCCAACCAGATATTAATGTTTATTTATTGTTTGTTTGGCTTTTTTATGGCGCAAGAGCATCTGGGCTATACTGCGCCAAAATGTTTATTTATATTACAATATTACGTTAAGAATAATATGTGAGAAGAAAATGATTATTTCTCTATTTTTTCAGTTGCTGGCTTTCAATTTATGAAAGTGTTGTTTGGAGTTTGGTTGGCCCTATTTGCTTTGTTGTTTTGGTAAGTACCAGCATATTTCAGCTTCCCCCCCCCACGAGCCTGGGTTCAATTTCCTGAATTGACTGTTTCATTGGTTAAGTTAAATCGTGGATCCACAAGAATTCTCTGAAAGGGTGCGATGAGTAATTGCTGGTTAATCATTTTTGAAACCCATGTCTAAGCTCAAACTAGAGCATCCTTCTTTTTTTGTAAAACAAAAAAGACACCGTCCTTGTTCGGAGTCAACTAGGGTCCTTCTGTAAAAACCACAGTGCCTTAACCTACTGGCTAACCAGGGCATAGGGATCTGTTTTGTTTTTTTTTTTCGTATTTAACGTTTATAAGATACTAGCACCTTTCTCAGGGTTAACACAATTGCAACATGGTCAACACATAAAGCCATTTAGGCCCTGCAGTGGCACAGTATAGTAACATGTTCGCCTAGTGCACCGTTAACTCAGGTTCGACTCCAAACAGTGCAAAGAATGCTTACTTAGAAATCTCATAAAGATCACACTGCTCACTGTATTCCGTGGTTTGGTTCCCTAGGCCTTAAGAGGTTTGGATTCCTCTGAAAATTGTAGATCCAGATGTTCAGATTGCTCGAACAATATGTCTCGGCGCAGTATGACCATTGTAGTCCTTGATAAAATGGTAAACAAACAATAAAGCTATTGAGGCATATTTTTTGTAATTTTGATTCATAAGTAATTGAAAAAAAAATAACATGGCAACTTTTGGTATAATGATGAAAGGTCAAGTAGGAGATTAAAAGATGAAAAAGTTAACTTTGTCTTTTACTTACTTTGCTGTACGGAGCCATAATGGTAATACATTTGTCTATCATATCATTAACCCTGTGGAAGCTACATAAAAAGGCAGAAAAGTTGGTACTTGATATCGGGGGGAAACCTGGTCAGCTATTCTCAGGGGTGATTATGTTCCGGGATTTCCGTAAATTCTGGGAATTTCGACTTGCCTCTTCCGGGACTTTTTTTTTAAAAATTACAAAAATTTCATTTTGTTTCCTATAATTTTTTATATTCCTGTGGAAATCAGTGTCTTTACCAAAAGTATTACATAACTTTTCAGGGAATTTTCTGGTATGTTCAGGGAATCTGGTTTGGACTGACAATCGCCCCTGTATCCTTCTGACTATGACCTATCTAAATTAGAATGAAATGTTACTGTGTGCTAATAAATGGAAATGCCATGAAATCTCTGTCATGGTAATGCTGAGGACGTATAGTGTGAAAAAAAAAGTTTGTGCTCATACTAGTCAGAAGTACTAAAGAAACTGTTTATATTATGTTAGGAAAAATGTGTGTTGTTGAGAATTTAATTCAATTTAATATCAATTTGTATTTGTTTTTACAGTTGAATATCTGTGTGTTTACCATGGCGATCAGAGCGAGTTGTCAAATTAAGGACACTGTCATGGACTTTGGAAATTTGAGGTAAAATTTCGTGCAAATGTGAAATTGCCATTGAAACAATATTGATTTACTTTTATATAAAAACTAATCAATTCTGTGAAAATTTGTAAAAATCAATTTTATAGAAGTTCCATATAAAACTCTCATAACATTTCTTTATAAAATTTCTATAAAAATGTATTTCATATATAAAATTTCTTTAAAAATAATTTTATAAAATTTTCATGCAGTTCACATCTATTTCTTTTAAAATTTTTATTAAATTTTATTGTACAAGATTTCTATATATGAAATTTATTCTATAAAATTTGTTCAAAAACATTCTATGTAAAAAAGTATTTATTTTATAATAGGACTGTACTTTGGCTCGGTATAGTATTGCTTCCGTTACTTGGTGCAACATGGGTTTTGGCTATTCTTTCTGTCAACGAGTCGTTGGAGGTGTTGCATTATGTTTTCTCAGTGTTCTCCTGTCTGACTGGAACATACATTTTCATTGGATACTGCATTATCAACAAGAAGGTGGGTAGAACACGTAAATTGGATACAGAGTGCCGATCTTGCAGATGGTGTTTTCCATTTTGTTTTAGCAATACTGATTTGCGTCATCTTGTTTTAGGTTCGACAGCAGTTGCGATACACATGGGCTCGCCTTCAAGGAAAAAAGGTGCCTTACGACGAAAGCTTGAGTGGAACTCGAACAACTGTTGTCTCAGTAAGTGCAGACATTATGAATTTGAAAACACAAAAATATTGGTAATGTGGTAGGCAGAGGCATAGCTTGGCTAGGGCTCACCGTAACTAGTTTTGTCACTGGCAAACCACACAGTGGTAGTAGTGGTATAGTGGTAGTACATTTGCCTGATATGCCATTCATTTGGGTTCAATTCCGAAAAAAAAACAAAAACAAACACTCTTACCGATTAACTTCTCATTGTATTCAAGGGGTTGGTAGATTAAGCTTCAAGAGGTTAGAATTGTGTCGGTGAAAAACAGTAAAAAAACAGAAAAGGTTTTTGAATTGAACACAAGCATTGAAATTTAATTAAATTGACCCCAAACTGTCAGTTACATGATTTAAGTTGTTGACAATCGTATCAGCAGAAACACAGTTCAGTTGCCTTCAGAACACAATTTCACATTTATAAGGGGAAAACAGCGTAATGTAATTAGAAGTTGGGGCACACACGTGCAGTGGATTCGATTCACTGAATATAATTCATTAATATCATAGCTGCATGATTACATATTTGATATTTCCTTATATCCATCAGGCTTTTCCAAAATTGTAATTTTTCATAATATAGAATCGTGAAAATGTGATGCAAGCAAACAGTCTAATATAACAGCTGCTTTATAATATGTATACATTGAGATATTTCCTATTTTATAATCACGTAATTTCTTGCTAAAAATTGAAATCTTGAGATATTTTTCTTAACACTTAATTTTTAATTTTTTTTTTTTTTGCTTGTTTACATTCTGATATCTTTCGTGTCACTTTTGGCTTTCTTTCTTACTACTGTCCTTCTTGTATGGTGCTACTTCAAGAAAGCAATAATTCCCATCCAAGACAACCTTATGAGGAATTTTTAAATTCTAGGTTTCCCATCACGACTAACTTCTCGTTATCTTTCCTTTCTGACATGCATTTTCGGAGTATTTCTACCACTATAAATTGTGCATTGTTCCTGTCTTCCTTCACTCATGTCTTCACCATTCCTATCTTTCACTATATATGTATTTTGTCACTGGTATCTTTCACTATACTTGTGTTTAATCACTCTTATCTTTCAAGAAACATACATTTCATTGCTTTTATCTTTCGCAAAACTTACCTGCCATCACTTTTATCTTCATGAGACTCTTATTCCTATTTTTACCGCTCCTATATTTTATTATTCACGTAGTTCATCATCTTTCCTGCCTCATGTCTGCCAGTTTTATCATTCACTACACATGTTCCATCACTCTTATCTTTTTCTACATGTGTGTTTCATCACTTCTTTTTCACCAGACTCTTGTTTCATCGTTCTTATCTTTCTCAAGATTTAACCTGTCATCTGCTGTTATCTATTACATCACTCTTACTCTTCTTTACTTTTCTCGTATTGGGTTTGGGTAAAGGGGAAAAAAACACATAGCAATTTAATTAAAAGTGCATAACTCACCGTTATTACAGCGTTCAGCACTGGCTTATCACAATTCATCGTTTGATGTGCTTCAGCGCAACATGGGCATCTCTACATCATCTACCACCAGTCGTTCCACAACCAAGACCTCAAGTAGTCCATACAGATCTGATGCACATCTCAGGAACACTACTTCTACCTCCACTTCAAGAGCCGGATCTGAACCCAGAAGGCGTTCCAGTCGTAAAGGATACCTTTACGGTCGGCATAGACACAAGCAACGTGCAGTAACGGATGGTAAATAAAATAATTTACATTAAATCCAGCGAGTAAACTTAAATATTGCGACATGGGATTTATGGTGTTTTAACCTACGACTGCATTTTGTCAGATCCTGACACAGGAGAAGTGAGCATACGGAGGGCAAGAGACTCCGATTCTGAGGAAAGTGATGCCTCGTTGGACCATGCATCCCTGGATTTGGCATCGAGTCATTCTTCTGACGAAGATGAATATGATGGGAATACCTGGAAAGGGAAAAAGAAGGTGGCTCCAAAAAAGCCTCCAGGTAATATTTTTCATTAAATCTTTGCCAAAGTTTTTTCTGAGAAAATTGTGTATATGTACACATATAGTAGTGGCATATTCTCCAGGCTAGCAAGGCTACCTCCGAAGACCAGAGAATGTAAATGCCGGCGATTTGACAAATTAAAATCGACGTCAAATAATAGTTGATAAATAAAAGTCAATGTAAAATAAAAATTTACAAATCAAAGTCAGTCAATAGCAAGACGTGTTAGTGGTTTTATTGCCAAAAAAGCAAAAATGTATCTTGTATGATTCATATAGAAAAAAATATATATATACTGGGGCTATCCAACTCATTTCTGATAGCTTTTTTCCCTTTTGCACTACTTGGAAACTAAAAGTATTTCGCGAGTAACAGTGTGAAAGCCTATTGAAAGGGTCGCTATTTTCTTGATATGATCGTCTATTTGGAAAAATATAAATTACTAAAGTTGTCAACATGACAAGTTTAATCTGGAATGACATTTTGTATACAGTGATAAACTCAAAATAAGGCTGCATCCTCTTGAGGCCCTGGAGGACGCAGCCTTGAATTTAATCGATCTGTGTTTGTAAGATGTCATTTCATACTAAATAAATGTTGCTGAATAAATTTGTAATTGACATTTTTCTGTGTCTCTTTAATTCCCGGTTTACATTTAGTAACTTCTGAATTTTGCCTCCAGGGGAGGTGCATATGGTCTTGTCTTGTTGTGCATTGTCACATTATATTACATTTATGATGACCATAGCTGTCAGCATTCAAAAGTTAAGGGCGTGAGAAAGGACTTTACTGCATACCCTGTATAACAGTGTAAATTGTTTTCGTTTAGCAGTGGTATTTTGCACTCCCGGCGAGTACTTTATAGAATTGCATACATTCCGATGAATGTCTTTTTCTGTTTATTGTTCTTTACCCATCCGTAGAAAACCTTCAACGGGAGAGAATACTGTATGTGTATCATGTGGCCATTTCATTCTAGAAACACCAGTTCCCATGACGATACAGTAAATTCCCTCCATAACGATGTTCTAATCAGCGATGGCATTATCTGTTCCCTGAAAACTCTTCCTAGAATTCAGGGTCCCCGCTCTACCTGGAAAACTTAGAATTGTCAGGGAATTTAAAATCATCCTGGAAAGTCAGGGAAGGGTGAAATTTTTCGGTGAAATCTGGAAAAGGCAGGAAAAAACCTTCCTAACCTGTTCTGAATGGCTAAATTTCACGCAAATATGAGGTCAGAAAAGGGTCGTGCAAAGATGATTTCATGCAAACAAATTATGTATAAACATGAGATCATTTTACCCAAAACGGAAGTTCAATTCAAAGTTCTGTTTTGATCCATCAGGAAATTTTCTCCGAAAAGTCAGGGAAAAAACCTGGAAAAGTCGGGGAATTTTTTTTTTTTTTCATGATGAGTGGCAACTCTGAATTGCACACTTTCCAATTAGTCTTTTTCTGCTCAATCATTTTTTTTAAGTCGTAATGGGAAATACTGTATGTATCTTACAGACTCCCGTTTCCTTCTAGAAACTCTAGTTCCCATGACGATAATGTGTTTGTGTACTATGCAGAAAATCCAGGTTCGTACCCTGCTAGAACCAAATACTTGCTATTTTTTTCTTACCCTAGGCCTTAAGAGGTTTGAATTCTTTGGAAAACTGTAGGTCCAAGAGGTTCGGATTCCTCGGAAAACTGTAGGTCCAATGCAGCATGACTATTGTAGTCCTTGAGTCGTAAAACCATAAACAAACAAATTTTTTTCTATCAGCCTGTTTACTGGCAGTTTATCTAAGTGTAATAAAGGTGTGGATCCCTTGCATGTTCTGGCACAGCAAGATCTTGGCTACCTTTAATTCCTAAACGAAACCAATAGCATTAGCATTGACAAAAAAATTGCTTATCAATTATAGAATTAATCGGGAGTAAACCAAGTTCAAAATAATTTTAATTAATTCATAAAAGGATGCATTTTTAATGAACTAATGAACGTGCAGACCAGATGTCATTTAAATGCAATGCTCATAAAATATTATTTTTTTAGAAGTGCCACCAAAGCCAAATATCGTGGGGGATGCAGTTTCCTACGGAGCTCCAATTCGTATGTATTTACTTTTTACTTAACATTTTTATTTTAAAGATGCTTTTAGCATTAAATCATGCATTTGCATCGTGAAATTGCACTTACATGGGCATCAACAATGTATTGGTTAGTGTTAATGATGATTATTCTCACTAAATTAATAGTTGTCATTCCTGCAGTGGCGTAGAAGTAATGCGTTATCCTTAGCTGGGATTCAGTTCCAGTAACATTGTATAATGCATGCCATTTTTTTGACGCCATAATTCAGAGTTTTGTCACCTTAGACAATAAAGGTTTGGATGCCTCTGACAACTATTGACACCGGCGCAGCATGGCCTTAGTTGTCCTTGCACTATAAAACACAATTTTATTACTGGCAGTAATTGATAGCGATGAAAAAACATTGGTGTCATATTTACATTTGTTTATTCACACATGCACACATTAATTTATGGACAAGGTTTATATTCGTAATTGGCATTCATACATGTGTTGGTAAATACAAAGCATAAGCCGCTCGCAACCCAATCAAAAAATAATATTAAGCATAACAAATAAATCACCAGATAATAGTGGAGATAATTATTATTTATTTCCTATTATAATCTGATTGCTGGGGTAAATTTTATGTTTGCCAGATATAAACCCCGTCTTATTTAAGCATTCTTCAAATCTGCGTGGCTGCCTGACATGGTAAAGGGCAGGGACAGATTATTTCGACAAATTGATAAACACGTAATTAACATGAAGCTGTTTTCTAGATACATTAATAAGCCACTGTTGGAATTGTCGAACTACATTATCTTGCAGATTCATGAGTGTAGGTATGATATTTTGGTTAATTGTTTCAAACAATTGCACGGGCGAAACACCAAATTTTATTAACTTCTTGTAGTTTGGATTTCACGGAAACCTGTAAGTATTGCCGCAATATGATTTTAGCTGTCTTTGTATCATAAAACATAAATATTATAGGGTTTCCATGTATTTGGGGAATTTAGAATTGTTAGTGAATTTGAAACTGTCATTAAAGTGTGTGTGGGGCATAAGATTTTTGGTCAACAGTAGAAAAGTCAGGGAAAATCTTAATTTCTGTTTTGAATAACTAAATCTCCTTTGAATGTGAAGTCGTTTTTCTCGCAATCAAGTTTGCACAATTAGCCCCCCCCCCCACGCAGCTGTGCATGGAATTTTACCTTAGAAGTCAAGGAATTTTTTTCTCCAATGTAAGTGGAAACCTTGTTAGATTTTATTGTGCAATTGATGGCATTTTTTTTCTATGCCCACCACTGGAAATTACTGAACCATATTGATGTCTAGCAGTGTTAGCTGAAGGCTAAGTATTGTTAGTCGTTTCTTCATAAGCGCACCATATTAATATCATAAAATAAATCGATAAATTTATATGTAACTAATAGTAATTGGAAATCAAACTCAAAATTAACGAATCACAAAGCAGTGATTGCACCCACTGGGACTCTCACGATTGAAGACATTTTTGGATCTTACAAAATGGTTCGATGCCCCTGTAGTGTCTGCTCGTCGATCGTGTGTGTCTAAATATTTATTGATTACAATGTCAAAATTTCAACGATGCCTTAAATGTTGTTGAGTATGTTGAGTAGGTAACACCGCTTGACATAAATATAATAAAAGCAATCAGACAACTTTGAGCGGTTTGTAAATTATTAGTACATGAGCCGGCTTTCGGCTGCGCTAAAGGGCAGCCTTCATCAGATGTATATGGAGCGAATCGAACATACAGCAGATACTATAATCAAGGAATACAAATGGGGAAAAACAATAATATAAAAGAAGTAAGAACAAAGATAAAAATAAGAAATAAAAATCAGGCGCGCGAAAAAGTAAGGGTTTTTTGTCAAATACTTTTAGGCAGAGTAAGTTAAAAGATGGAGTTTTAGAAGAGATAGAAAGGTGCATAAGATATGGTGTAGTGAAGAGTTACGGAGGGTTGCTAAGCATGTATTGCCAGGCATGACTAATGTGAATTGGTTGTTCCGTGTTAATTGTGGAGGAGAGCCTATGGTATATCTCTAGTGCTTCCCTGAATCTGAGACTTTTAAGGTTATTTCCGGCAGGTGCCAACAGTTTGGTCTGGTGGAATAATGGGGTGGCGTCATTGGATTGGATGTATTGGGCAAGACTGGTATTAAATCTATTGTGACTTATATCTGCCATGTGCTCTTTGAGCCTAGTCTGTAATTTCCTAATTGTACTACCGATGTATTGTGTATGGGAGTTACTGGAATTATTTGTAATGGGGATGGTGTACACCCCCGCCTTTTCAATGGCGTGCATGGGTCCCTATCCCTTTTGAGGCATTGTAGTATGCTATGACCGCGTTTGTACGCAAGAGCAAGGTGATGTTTTCGTAAGGCCTGTTTAATAGATGCAAAAACGGATGGAAAAAATGAACAAACTCCAACATACCTGAGTGGTGTGGTGTGAGCAGAAAGAGTGGAAGGTTGAGGGTTAAAGAGTTCTCTATGGAGTCTGTTAAAAATTTTATAGACCCTTAAATGTTGTAATAAGAGTTTGTCTGCATGTTGGGGTGGGTTTGCAGTCTTCCACTTTATATTTGTATAATACTGCAAAGGTGCTTCAGATTCTATTCTAAATATTAGCATAAAATTCTAGGATTCTAGTCATGGAATATTCATGGAATTCTAGTCAAGGAATATTCATTTAAACGAGAGTTAATTTGTTTGCAACTTTTTTTTTAAACTGTATAGTTTTACTTGGTAGGTTATTATATACAGTATTTTGATGCATTAGAATAGCAATTCAAAACTCATGGGGACTGAAGTGATTTTAACATGCGAGCAGGCGCACGGGGTGTTTCACACACCCCAACTTACATTTGTGAAAAAGAACCGTTAACTTTTGCTTCTGAAACTGGCCAAACTCTTTCCTGTTGCCTTCAAAGTCACAATCTTTTGGGGTAGGGTGACAAAGAGAAAATTCCACTTATTGTTCCCTGTAAAATTGGACGTTTTTAATGAAATAATGCTATATAATCAGATGGGGTGCAAATCACCCCGCGCGCGTTCTCGCGTTCCTCTAATTATCTCGGATTGTACTATTACATGAGATGTGCTTGAAATAGCTTGCGAGCATATGTTATGCAATGGTAACTCATCATGCTTGTTTTAATTAATGCATTTTTCTGAAAGATTGGTCAGTTGTTTTTCTGCTGGATTATTATTATTAATTTTACTATAACAGTTATTTTGACACTGGCGTAAGGTTTAAAAAAAATGTTTTTAAACCTTACGCCAGTGTCGAAATAACTGTTTGTTATGGAATCTCCTGGTGAAACTCTGTATTGTTTCGTTAATAATATATTACTGTTTTTTTATTTTTACTATTATTGTCAACTCTCACTTCATATTAACTGCATTGAATTTATCAATGATTTCTGCCTTATTTGGTAAGACTGCCCCCCCCTTTTTTTTTAAAAAAATTGCGTTTTTGCCTTTTTCAGCTCAAAGCAGAGGTTTTAATCTCCCACCTACACCCGAGAACATGACATCTAATATTTCCCCATACGCACAATACACAAGTTCCTGGGGCATGCCTAGAAATATCATCTCTTCCACTCCACTCGGAATTGGGTTTCCACCCAGAGACCCCATTGTTCCATGGGCCAGGACTACAATGCCAGGCGGAGAGAAAAATGTACCGCATCGGCTCCAAGACATCTCATCCTATTTGGATCCAAATTTCACACCCGAACTTCTAGGTATGCATTTTTTGTTACCATTGAAAATAATGTGTTATATTCAAGTATACTTTTGTCATCTGACACGCTGCATTTACTATCATCTCGTTAACACTGTCTGCTTTGTTTCTCCCTTTATCTAGATGAAGTGTCGAGTCCGGAACAACTTCCCGTTCCAGAAAGAGCCGACAGTCTACCTTCCAACTCCAACAGTGTACATAGTAAAACTTCTAATGGGAACAGTCTCAACGACTTTGAGTATAATAAAGCAGAAGATGAGGGCGAAATGAAGTCGAATGTTGCAGCCGCTCTTGAGGGCCAAAAGTCGGTACTGGCTCCCTTGACTGCAGCCGTCATTGCCTCCGAATCAGAGTAAGATATATTTTTTGTAATGGAAAATGCGTCTACCAAACTTAGG
>QLNU02014802.1:97950272-97969424 GCA_006491805.2 Dysdera silvatica
TTTTCAAATTAGTCAAGAAATTACTCAAGGATTAATTTAAACTGAATCGTCATGAAATTTGTTTAATAATATAGAAGTGATCGATTTGAGTCAAGCTTCAAACATTTGTACGTTTATTTTATACTGAAACCCATTATAAACTTGTCTTTATATTCAGTAAAAAGCTACAGAAATTGAGGGAATGATAACCAAAATTAAATGCATAAAACTTCTCATGTTTCAAAGTCGATTATTTTCCTCTTCGATAAAATAAGTCTGTAAAACATCACGCATCGTTTCTCAGAATATCAAGTCGCTGTAATATAGGGAAACTAAGATGTCGTACATTATCTGTTCAATTAGAACTTCCTGCATTTTCACATTTTCTTCACTTCTATGATTAAAGTGGCCAAGTCAAAGTTATTTAGATTTGAGTAAAAAAATATGCATGTTCGAAAATAATGATATTTGTTTATAAACTTAGGACATTGGAAACACAGGAATCAGAAAAGCGTAAGTCGATCTTTGTGTCTTTGTCCTTTCACATGAACGTATCGCATTGCATCACTGATTTATAACAAGAAGAAACTATGTCATCCAGCAAAAGCTCTGAATAAACCAGGAAAACAAAATGACGTAATGTATGATGAATTATCCGGAAACAAAGATCCAATCCAAACAGGAACAAAAATATGAAATAAGGAATAAAAAGAAAATTGTTAAAAGAAAACGCACAGGAGTGAGTGCGTGAAAAATGGGAATCGGTGGAGGGAGACATCCCGGATAAGATTGGAAGGAAAAATTCCAATACCAGAGCATCTCTCCCTGACAATGGACAGGATTTTCAACTGCCTTTGATAAATCGCTCCAGATCTCCGTAAAAATCGCTGTCAACTGCACATAGGTAATGTTTTCCTGAGTATATCCAAACATGTCTTATTTTAGTGCGCGCTTTTCTTGCTTCTTTAATATTCTCCAACCCTTCTCCCTGTTCCATCCTCTATTCATAAAGGTTTCCTTCAACGAGACTATTAATGTGAGGAGAAATTTCTTCAAATGTGAAAGAGGGGAGATGGGTGCAAACTGAGTTTTTGACCTACTTCTATTGTTCGAGATAATCTATGGCAGTTTCTCACTATGATGTACCAGAGGAAACGGTAAGCCTTCTTAAACTTAGGCAACTTGGCTGCCCCCATGGCAAAGCATTTATTCGTCTCGCATATTTTATGAATCCAAAAAACATTCAAAATAAAACGCATAATAATCACATTGAACGCTTCATTTCTTTAGAAATATAATTTTTCAGAGTAATGCATATTTTTTCTTAAATAATTATATATACATATTAAAAGTTAGGATATATTTCTATAGATTTTTAAAATTTACTATACTTTGTTTATTATTGACCAATTATTAATTATAAGTGCATATTAACTATTTGGTATATACATTTTGACGCAAATTATAAGTCTAACATTAAATGATATTTTTTTTAAATATTAGGCATGTGGAATTACAGTATATGAATTAATGTATTTGTCCAAATCAATGCCGTGTTAAAGAAAATAAATTTATTTTTAATTACTGTTGGCCTTGGGTCTTTAAATAAGGGTTGTTTATAATCGTTAGCATCGTAGGCAAACGTTAGAAAATTATATATTGTTTCATTGAAACGAAAAACAAAAACATTCTAATATCTTGCAGTTTATAACAGAGTGAACTCACCAAGAAATCTGTATACGTGGTTCCCTACTTATTCCTTTTACCATCGACAAAAAGTCATGCTGAGAGAATAATATTAAAAATAATGATTTAATCACATGTAGCTAATAATTTATAAATAAATGCATATGTATCGGTATAAATTTATATAAAGTGGAATCTGATAAAATGACCAGCATGGTAAATTGTCCATCCGAATAATGTAATCAATTTTTATATGAGGGAACTGGTAGGGACTTAATAATACCTGTACCACTGTCTATCTTGTACAGTAACCACCTGTCTTTAGTGACCATTTTAGTCCAATCCCAAAGGTGGTCAGATTAGGCAGGTTCTGTGGTATAAACAAAATGTGCATATAAATAGGGCCATATAAATATACAGAAAAACATATATGAGGGTTGAATCTTTATTATGGCACCATTTATTTATTACTCAAGGATAAGATGTTACCAAGTTTTACTGCCCCTAAATGTAGTAATGTGTATAATGTATCAATGTGTAGCAGTTCTAAACTGCTATAGTCATAAGGACCTTTTCATAGACACAAGGACTTTTTCATAGTCACAAGGACTTAAGTCCTTGTGGCTCTGACTTGCTTCCTACGATGAAGGAACCACTTCGTGGTATTCGCTTCAGAACTGTTCCAGAGATTCTTCAGGCAGTAGACCGGTCCATTCGAACTATCAACACAACAGGCGTTGGTAAAGATATCCTACAAATTCCACATCGATGGCAACGGGTTGTGCACTATGCGGGTGACTACATTTAGGGGCAGTAAAACTTGGTAACATGCATCCATTTTGTGTCCACTGTAAACAAATAGTTGCCACTATTAAAGTTCCAACCCTCGTATATACGCCTTAAGTCTCGAAACACAGAAAACCAAATTTTAAACCCGGTAAACATGTTGAGTAGGTAACACCGCTTGACATAAATATCATAAAATCAATCAGACAACTTTGAGCGGTTTGTTAGATTATTGGTACATGAGCCGGCTTTCGACTGCGCTAAAGGGCAGCCTTCATCAGATGTATATGGAGCGAAACGAACATACAGCAGATAATATAATCAAGGAATACAAATGGGGAAAAACAATGATGTAAAAGAAGTAAGAACAAAGATAAAAATAAGAAATATAAACCACGCGCGCGAAAAAATAAGGGTTTTTGTCAAATACTTTTAGGCCGAGTAAGTTAAAAGATGGAGTTTAAGAAGAGATAGAAAGGTACATAAGATATGGTGTAGTAAAGAGTTATGGAGGGTTGCTAAGAATGTATTGCTATGCACGGAACAACCAATGTGAATTGGTTGTTCCGTGTTAATTGTGGAGGAGCGCCTATGGTATATCTCCAGTGCTTCCCTGAATCTGAGACTTTTAAGGCTATTTCCGGCATGTGCCAACAGTCTGGTATGGTGGAATAATGGGGTGGCGCCATTGGATTGGATGTATTGGGCAAGACTAGTATTAAATCTATTGTGACTTATATCTGCCATGTGCTCTTTGAGCCTAGTCTGTAATTTCCTAACTGTACTACAGATGTATTGTGTATGGGAGTTACTGGAATTATTAGTAATGGGGATGGTGTATACCCCCGCCTTTTCAGTGGTGTGCATGGGGTCCCTATCCCTTTTGAGGCGTTGTAGTATGCTATGACCATGTTTGTACGCAAGAGCAAGGTGATGTTTTCGTAAGGCCTATTTAATAGATGGAAAGATGGATGGAAAAAATAAACGAACTCCAACATATTTGAGTGGTGTGGTGTGAGCAGAAAGAGTGGAAGGTTGGAGGTTAAAGAGTTCCTTATGGAGTCCTGTTAAATTTTGCTTAAGACCCTTAAATGTTGTAATAAGAGTTTGTCTGCATGTTGGGGTGGGTTTGCAGTCTTCCACTTTATATTTGTATAATACCGCAAAGGTGCTTCAGATTCTATTCTGAATATTAGCATAAAATTCTAGGATTCTAGTCATGGAATATTCATAGAATTCTAGTCAAGGAATATTCATTTAAACGAGAGTTAATTTGTTTGCAACTTTTTTTTTTAAACTGTATAGTTTTACTTGGTAGGTTATTATATACAGTATTTTGATGCATTAGAATAGCAATTCAAAACTCATGGGGACTGAAGTGATTTTAACATGCGAGCAGGCGCACAGGGTGTTTCACATACCCCAACTTATATTTGTGAAAAAGATTCGTCCACCCTTGCTTCTGAAACTGGCCAAACTCTCTCCTTTTGCTTTCAGAGTCATAATCTTTTGGGGTAGGGTGACAAAGAGAAAATTCTACTTATTGTTCCATGTAAAAATTGGACGTTTTTAATGACACAGTGCTATATAACCATATGGGGTTTAAAATACTCTGTGTGTGTTCTCGCGTTCCTCTAATTATCTCGGATTGTACTATTACATGAGATGTGCTTGAAATAGCTTGCGAGCATATGTTATGTAATGGTAACTCATCATGCTTGTTTTAATTAATGCATTTTTCTGAAAGATTGGTCAGTTGTTTTTCTGCTGGATTATTATTATTAATTTTACTATAACAGTTATTTTGACACTGGCGTAAGGTTTAAAAAAAATGTTTTTAAACCTTACGCCAGTGTCGAAATAACTGTTTGTTATGGAATCTCCTGGTGAAACTCTGTATTGTTTCGTTATTAATATATTACTGTTTTTTTATTTTTACTATTATTGTCAACTCTCACTTCATATTAACTGCATTGAATTTATCAATGATTTCTGCCTTATTTGGTAAGACTGCCCCCCCCTTTTTTTTTAAAAAAATTGCGTTTTTGCCTTTTTCAGCTCAAAGCAGAGGTTTTAATCTCCCACCTACACCCGAGAACATGACATCTAATATTTCCCCATACGCACAATACACAAGTTCCTGGGGCATGCCTAGAAATATCATCTCTTCCACTCCACTCGGAATTGGGTTTCCACCCAGAGACCCCATTGTTCCATGGGCCAGGACTACAATGCCAGGCGGAGAGAAAAATGTACCGCATCGGCTCCAAGACATCTCATCCTATTTGGATCCAAATTTCACACCCGAACTTCTAGGTATGCATTTTTTGTTACCATTGAAAATAATGTGTTATATTCAAGTATACTTTTGTCATCTGACACGCTGCATTTACTATCATCTCGTTAACACTGTCTGCTTTGTTTCTCCCTTTATCTAGATGAAGTGTCGAGTCCGGAACAACTTCCCGTTCCAGAAAGAGCCGACAGTCTACCTTCCAACTCCAACAGTGTACATAGTAAAACTTCTAATGGGAACAGTCTCAACGACTTTGAGTATAATAAAGCAGAAGATGAGGGCGAAATGAAGTCGAATGTTGCAGCCGCTCTTGAGGGCCAAAAGTCGGTACTGGCTCCCTTGACTGCAGCCGTCATTGCCTCCGAATCAGAGTAAGATATATTTTTTGTAATGGAAAATGCGTCTACCAAACTTAGGTCTTCTGATTAATTGAGGAGTATGTAAAAAAATAATCACTCGAACTAAGTCTCATCCTCTTCTTTTAAGATTCATGTACGGCACTTACGTTTTAGCTCATAATAGCTCGGGGAATAGAAAAGTTGCCACATACTCAGGCTGCGTTCAAACCATTGGCGTGTTGATGGCAGCGGGGGGTGTTGATGGGGTTGTAACCCCCCATTGCAATGAAATTTTGTATATTTAACATAGGAATATGTGAGTTGAAGCTCTGTGTATAAGCCCCCTTACGAACTTCATGCGCATACCTATTATTCAAACCGTCAGTCTCTGGATTGCTATTCTACCGCTTCACTCACTATAGCTCTGTGTAACACTTTTCTCATAAATACCCCAATGGTTCAGTAATTGTTTCTCTTGCCTTTGGTCCAAGTTTGACTCTTAGTACAGTTCAACACTGATGCGAAGAACCTTGACGAAACTGTCAGTCAAAGCAGATTGATTTTTTTTTTTTTGGCAGGGGAGTTGGGGAGGTTATGTGATGAATAACTGTTTTTTTGGCAATTGCTTGCCAAATGTAATAACAATGTCCAGTTCTGTATAGACTTGATAAACAAAGGTACCTGGATTGTTACCTTTACCCTATTGTGATTAGTCAACCATTTCAAGTGAAACTAGTCTAGCAACTTCTGCGGACCATCTTGTCAGGTTTGCTATGTGCTATATAGCTTGTTGATGAGTTGTCATAGCTTTGCTATGTGTTATGGCTTAAATGTAATGTTAAGCTGCTGATTCTGTTCCAAATGGCTTATACACAGTCTTGAAATGTAAAATATACAATCCTTTATATATACATACACAGTATTTAATCTCTCTCTATAATGTAATTTTAATTAGTCACCATTTCTGTTTGATGGTTGTATTATTTGCAGTTTCGGAAAATGCTTCATATTAACATCCTCATCTTCTGTTTAATGACTTTTTTCTTCCCTCAAACATAGTTAATGGGATAGGTTACTGTATATGCCAAGGGGGTATGTGTTAAGTGATGAAGGAAGATGGGAACGAAATAATTACTATGTGCCCACACACAGAGAACCTGGAGTTATTGGAGAATTTGAATTTTTCTCTAAAAGTCAGAGAAAAACGAAATTTTTTGGTCAAACTTAGAAAAGTTAAGAAAGACCTCCCTAACTTCCGCTCTGAATAGTTAAACTTCATGTAAACGCAAAGTTATTTCCCCCAAAACCGAAGTTCATTTCAAAGTTTTATTTTCCAATGGTTCAAAGAATGCTTACTCAGAGATCTCATAAAGATCACACTGCTCACTGTAATCCGAAGTTTGGTTCCCTAGACCTTAAGAGGTTCAGATTTCTTGGAAAATTGTAGGTCCAGTGGTTGGAATTCTTCAGAAGACAGTAGGTCCCAGCGCAGCATGATCATTGTAGTCCTTGAGCCGTAAGACCACAAACAAACGAAGTTTTGTTTACGATTGGTGGGGAATTTTGTCACAAAAGTCAGGGAAATTTTGTTTCCAATTTTTTTATAGTTATAGTCTTGAATCATTACAATTAAGTGTCTGACCTGCTATTGAGTGTGCAGCAAATTTTCTTTTTTTTCTTTTTCTCCCGCCATTATGAGTTGAAAAGCATGTTCCAGTATGAAACTAAAAAAGTGGATTAAAATTCACTTAAACGTATTGAAAATATGCTTGTCTGCTCGTTTATGATACATGAGCAGAATCGTTTATTGATTCAAACTGATTTGGTACACATGTAGTGTGTATGTTTACTACAGTGTGCTCAGTGACGGATTAACGCATGGGCTTTAGGGTCTGCAGCCCAGGGGCCTTTATTAGCTTCAAGGCCTCCAGAGACGTATTCTTTTGTAGACGATCCTTTTGAACTATTTTACTGGGGGCCTCACAATACCAGTAGCCCAGGGGCCTCAAAAACTTGAATTGGCCACTTAGTGTTCTACTGTAGTATTTTGGTGGGTATGTCATCAAATGGGCGCCAAGGATGCCAAGATGTATGCCTAGACGAACCATGTCATAATTTGATGAATAGATTGTAACGTGACTACATTTGGTTCAGCATAGAGAGATCGACTGTAGGATTAGCTTTCAGTGGAAAAAATAGATATAAGTATTGTAAGTTTTTTTATTTCAATTTGCATTTAATTCAAAAAAATCACAATTTTTTTGTCACATTAAGTCCATTTTTGGAAATCAATTTAAAGTAATAAAATTATCTTGAGAAAATGCATATTTTTCAAAGGTTATTTTCTGCTCCCGATAGTACTTAAAAAAAGAGCTTAATTTTAATTCTTTCGCTAGAGGTGTGCAAGAACTTATGCTGACTGACTTAATGAATGGTTTTGCCCATCTGAATTATATGAGACTGAATCATTCATTGATTCGGATCAATCAATCCATGCATTGACTCAATCGGTGTGTGATTTTGCATGTCAGTTTTGATTAAACATCCCCTTGCAGAGTGTTATTTTAAAACAAAATCGTGCTATGTAGGATTGAAAAATTGTCTTTTTAATTAAGAGTTTTTGTTTTTTAATTGCCCTCATGTGGATATTGTTACAGTTGAAAGGTAAGTTATTATAGTTGCTGCTGCATTTATTATTAACTTGTAATTGGTTAATTGTAACGGTCCTTAACTAGTTATTTAATCTTGTAGAACGTGTTAAGCAATTGATTGTTAATTACTAACATATTCCAAATTATATAAAATTTATTGGACATAGTCTAAGTAATTATAAGCAAATCATGATGAATATTATGATTGCAAGCTACGGTATGTATTATTACTCATGATTGCAAATAATGGAACTACTAAAGTACCGACATTTGCAGTTTTGATGATAATAATTAGTTGGTGAACCTGACAATAAGAATCAACTATAGCAAAAAGCAGTGGATTTTAATTCATGAAATGTGAATCCTTTAATGGTAAATTATTTTGATTGTATAAATTAATGAATTCTTTGCTAATAGATTAATGTATTTAATAGTTAATGGATTTTGATGAAATTTTAAATTACAATTCTGAATGCAATTGTGAATTTTGATAATGGGTATGGTAGCTTTAATGATGAAATTATGAACACTGATAATGGGTTTATAGGTTTTGGTGAATTATTGTCACAACGACTGTTCCAAGAAGAATAAATAAAGTATTATTATAATATGATGAGATTGTGAATTTTAGTTATGGATAATGTAGCTTTAATTATGAAATTATAAGCTCTGATAATGGGGTTTATGGGTTTTTGTGAATTAATTCACAACGATGAGATTTTGAATTTTGATGATGAATATCGAAGCTTTAATAATGAAATTATGGACTCTGATAATGAAATTATAAGCTTGGTACCATTAGTGCACAATAATGTACTTGTGTGCTTTATAAAATGGTGAAATGTGAACATAATAAATTTAAGAACTTTAATGATGTGCAAGACTTGACAAATCCAGTTACCTAGTTTCCACTTATGACTAGATTTTTGCAGTCAGCGAGTAGTATATCTTTTCCTACAAGCTTCGTAGATTTTTTTTTTTTTCGAAGTGGGTGAGTACCGTTTGTGTATGTGGCAAGTACAGCTCGCCATGATTTGTCAAATTCTGATGATTACCATGCAAACTTTAATGATGACCATTATGAACAATGATTCTATGAACTAAACTAAAAGATATTCTTGTTGATCTTGCAGGGACAGTAACGAAACATCTGTTTGAACCTCTTTCCTGCCCTGGCTGAAATTCACTTTGAACTACGAACACCCATGTGCTTTCGGAGGACAGAATGTGTAAATAAAAATCTGGAAATATAAAACAGAAGACTGATGGCCATAACGTCGTCGTTTGAAAAGCCATTGTTTTGTAAAGTCGAAGATTTATGAACTAAATTTATATCGAGAACTTATTATATATCATCACAAATGCACAATAACATACGCCTTTTCAATGTGAAAATTGAGAATATTTAAAGAACACACAGTCTTAGATCAGAATTTAGGCAGTGGTCACAATATTGGTTTCTTAGAATGGCATCACCATCCACGATTTTCTTTTGATGCAATCTTTGTTATTGAAGCAAGCTGGGGGGCTCTAAGGGACCAGGTCTTTCAACTTATCCACAAAGTAGTTTTGAGGGCTGGACCTCCTCAAAATTGATAGGACAATAAGTAAAGTACAGGAGATGTGGTTGTGGAGTGTAAAATGTAACCTATATAAAATATGAACCGTTTATGTTGTTCAGTCCTAGATGACTCATATGACAAATGGTAGCTACTAAATTGAATTAATGATTTAGATCAAACTTCAAGTTAGCATTGTGTTCTATCATTTGTAAGTTTTAGAAATGCATTCAATCTTTGATTGGATTTAAGTTCGTTTAGTCCGTCTTGCATTTTGCAGCTATTAATACTGCATTTTCGAATAGTATTTTAAATATGGATAGTCTTTCCCATATGTTGTCAGTAAAAGATTATAGAGAGGCTTCATCCATTTCACCTCAGCAAAAGTGATTGACTAATTTAGCTTTTAGTTGCCAATGGAAATGGTCCAGTGGTAGAAGTAGGCCATTTTGGAATAGGTGAATATGTAGTCCATGGGAGAAAATAGCTTTTTGAAGAGTGAGCAAGCAATCCAATGTAAGGCAGCTTACTAACGGATGAACACCAATGTGAGGAAAGCTTTCTGAAGGGTGGGCAACTAACATAATCAAAGGTTAGCTTTGTGAAAGTAAAGTACAGTAGAGCCTCATTAATCTGGACTAATTGGCACCGAGATGAGTTAGGATTAATAAATTTTCAGATTAGCCAAAATCTTTACCCTAGAATTTACTGTAAGCTATGATCATTTGACATTCGTGTATTTTGGTGTGCATATGGTACAATTTGTTTACGTCTTGTCAGTTGCAGTTAAAAAAATCCAGTCGACTGAAAAAAAAATTCGAATTAACCAGATTTTCAGATTAACGTGGTTCAGATTCATGGAACTCAACTGTAATAGTTTAGCGGAAAGATAACTTTGCAAGAGAACTGTCAGTTTACCTTCCCACTGAACTAATAGTTCAGTGATAAGATAGCTTTGGTAAAAGTGATCCAATGGTAGGGAATCTTTTTAAAGGATGAACAAGTAGTTTTCAATATGGGAGGCAATTTTTACGCTTGCTGAATGAGTAGTTCAGTGAGAAGGAAATTGTCAAATTTGAGCAAGTAGTGAACAAAAGGGAAGGCTGACCCTCTCAAATCTTTTAACAAGTAGTTCAATATGAAAACCTTGTAACAAGTAGACAGATAGTTCTGAAAGTAGAATATTGGAAAGGAAATATGTACTAGAAAATGAAGCAGTTTGATTCACGCTATTGAACTGAGAAACCTTATGCCATAAGAGAATTGAATAAACTATAAAATGGATAGAGAAAACTGTCTGAAAATAATCTAATATCAGAAAATCTATTTTTTCTTCTTTTGGGCGTAACTGTCCAATGAGGGATAAGCTTTGCAAAATTCAAATAACGTAATAGACACTGGATGATCTGAAACCTTCCCGTAGAGTTGCTTTGGATAATTGTGGAAGGACTTTATGAATTTTCATACTACATTCGTATACATTCTGAAAGATCGTTACCTGGGAGAATTACAACATTTTGAGACTGAATGTCAATTTTAGTCCCTTTATGCTTTTTTGGTAAGTCTTGGCGTGATTGGTCCATGCCAAAGTAGTAGAATTTTTGTTCGAGAACGTCTAATTTCAAGCGATACCACCGAGAGACTGAATCAAAAAAGAACTTCTTGTACTATTGATCTAAAAATGTGTATTATTTTATATACATCAACTCACATATATGTTTTCCACATTCATGAACTCGGGATATGCTTTTCATATCCATTAATCTTCCCATCCATAATTTTTCTGCGCTCAATTTTGTTTATTTGAATGATTTCTGATGAAATGTGCATGTTGTAAAATATTGTCCGCAAGGTGTCTTGCAAAAGACGTTGCATAATGTGATAATGGGTACTTTGTTGTGTATACAATATTACACATGTTAAATTGACACTTCATGTAGAATTTAACATGTGTGGTTTATGCATGTTAATTTGACGCTTCATGTAGAATTTGACGTGTGGTTTTATATGTTAATTTGACACTTCATGTAGAATTTAACATGTGTTGTTTTTCCATATTAATTTATCCATTTTTAGTGTGCCTTTTTTGATGACTTCCCAGCATTCCATTTTGTTCATGTTTTATTTGTAATGTTAGAAGCATTTTAACATTTCCAAAATATCAATGCTTCCTGTATAAAAGTGCTTAAACTACTTACGTCTGTTTTTATATGTTTTGGATCTATGTTCCAGATTATGCTGTTCATGTTGTGTTTATTTTCAGAGTTGTAAATACGATCGTTACAGTTTCAGAAAGTTGTTTTCTTTTCTTTGTAAGCATTTACTTTTTGTCTACCTACCTACTAATAGAACTCCTCTCAAAAGCTTTAGTTCGGGGTTGTCCAACGTTTTTAGTCAGCGAGCCACAAAGAATTTTCACAGATCTCGGAGGCCAGCAGTTTCTTAAAAAAAACAAGCAAAAGTCTTACTTATGTAAAAGCTTCCCTTCAAAATTTTTTTTCAGTTATTTGTTTGTTTACTTGCGATATAGAAAGGGGTAACCCATGATGATCCTACGGTTTTTCCTTATTCCTAAAAAGAAATCTTAAAATTTTTTTGGAATTTTTTTATTCCAAACAGCTGTTGGATTGTGGCTTGCAGGCCGTATGTTGGACAACCCTGCTCTAGTTCATTTGCAATAGGTGATGCACTGATGTAAGTGCCTTTCTTCAAGCATCACCACCTCTTGAAAATGGGCTAGGTCCTATGAGGAGTTCTCGCTGTGGACTGTGTACACAAACATATCAAATGTAGGTTTAAACATAGTCATCTGTTTAATACTGACTTTTTTTTTAAAACCTATTTAACCCATTGTCGCAACAGTTTGTTTCAAGGTGACCTCTGCCTATGCCCACTTTCATCTTGTTTCTCGCAAGATGACCTTTGTTAACCTTGCACCATAAAAAATGAAATAACCAGTGCCCTCTGACACGACCATTGTGCCCAGAAATATTTTTAAAAAAATGGAAGAATTTTTTTTGTTATTTATTTTAGTTGTCTAATATTACATTAGCCCAAAGAGAAATCTAATATATTATAGAATATTTGCAGTCAGAACCCGTGTGTGTGTTAGAAATAATTCATATGAATTAGAAATGCAAATACAGTTAGCCCTAATAAATATAGCATAGCAGTAGTTGGCTAGGACCATACACTTAGGCAGAAATCAGGGCCGTGCTTGGGCAGGGTGAGCTGAGCTGGGCGGCCGCCCAGGGCCGCTAAAAAAATGCAGTACAAGCACCATGAAATAAGTTTTTAGCGGCCTTTATATACCTTCCCAGAGTATTTCATCAATTGACCTTTTGTGTGTGACGTTATATTTCCACAACTCCCATGAAGCTTCTAATGGTGGTCAAAATAAATATACACGTTATTAGTCAAATGCGTTATCGTGTTTATTGTGGTGGCCTTATAGCCACTTCAGAGACCTCCCCCCCAGGTTTCCGACAAAAAAGAACTTATTGCAAAGTTCTGAGAAGTAGAAATTTATTGTTTTTTTTGGGGTTTTTTTTGGGTTTTTTTTGGTTTTTTTTTTGTGTTTACAATGTGGCAGTAGGCTTAAATAAAACCCTTTCATTTATCCACAAAATCGGAAGTTAAGCAAGAATTGCCAAGCGATTGATATATCCCTATATAACTTTGTTTAGAAATGTCTATTTCTAATTTCATTTCATTTTCTTTCCTTTACCTTTGGTGTTTGGACCAGTGAAGAATTACATTTTGTATTGCTAAACCCCGTTCCATTTTTTTTTATGTTGTGTCATTTTATTGTTGTGTCACACTAAAACATTTTTGAGGGCCATAAACATGATCTGTAAAGAAATGGGCAATGCTCGTGTAAACAAACACTAAACTGAAACCCCAAAGGAAAGAGAAGCAAAGGTGGACCAAGAAATACATGGAGGGAGAACTTTAAGAAATCAGTTTGAGGAGGAGGGTAAAACATTGAGAGAAAACAAAGATTTAAAAAAATTGAGTAAAATAGAGTTTTTGTAATAGTCCTCCATCGTCGTAGGAAAAGAAAAATGGCTTTGTAAAACTTTGGAAGCATTTTAGTGTTGAATAATTTGTAAATTTTTCAGATCAAGATAGATACAAGAGATTAAGACTACGTTTTGCCAATCATAGCATTAATTTAAGGCATATATGTATACAGGATTAAAGACTCGCAAAGAAAAGAATGAGTTTTCAGCGCCTAGTGAAAGCCGAACCCGTATCCCCTTGATTGCTAGTCAAGTGCTTTACCCATTAAACTACAAGCGTCAATCACTCATTCACTTTGTTAATATTTAAATACAGGGTTTGTCCCAAAAGTTCCCGGAATGATTTTTTTTAAAATCATTTATTCAATATCAGTTTACAATCTTTTCAGAACTTTTCAAAGTATTCTCCCCCTGCTTCGATGCACCGTTGCCAACGCTTCACCCAATCATTGAAGGCGCCCTGGAAGTCGTCAACGGGAATCTCCTTCAGTGAGGTCGTCGCGGCTGCTTTTACCGCCTCCAGCGTCCCATGCCGAGTTCCTTTCAGGGTTCTTTTGATCCTTGGGAACAAAAAGAAATCCGCTGGTGCCAGATCGGGGCTGTACGGCGGCTGGGGCAGCGTTGCCACACCCATTTTGGCCAGCAACTCGGAGACAATGAGCGCGGTGTGGGTTGACGCGTTGTCATGGTGCAAGATCCAATTGTCGCGAATTTCGTTTCGGACGCGTCGAACCCTGTTGCGCAACCGTTTGAGCACTTCACAGTAAAACTCCTTGTTGACTGTTTGTCCTTGTGGCACGAATTCACTGTGAACTACACCTTTTCTGTCAAAAAACACAATGAGCATTGCCTTGATTCGCGATTTGCTCATCCTTGCTTTTTTCGGGCGAGGAGACTCCTTGGTGTGCCACTCGCTGCTCTGGCGCTTTGATTCGGGATCGTACTGAAAAATCCACGTCTCGTCCCCTGTGATCACTCTGTCCAAAAATTCTGGGTCCGTTTCGTAGCGTTCATGCAATTCCTGGCACTTCAACAAACGCTGCTCCTTCATCTCACTCGTCAGGACTTTTGGCACCATTTTCGAGCAGACTTTCCTCATTTGAAGATCCTCCGTTAAAATGCGATGAACGATTGTTTTGGGTATTCCACACTCCTCTGCAATCACCCGAACACTTAATCGTCGGTCATTGTCCAAAACTTGACGCACTTTTTGCACCGAGTCGTCCGTTTGTGATGTCGACGGGCGTCCAGAGCGGTCGTCGTCGTTGACGGACTCCCGACCTTCCCGGAACCGCTTGTGCCACATGAAAGTTTGGCTTTTTTTCATCGCCCCGTCACCGTAGGCTTTCCGAAGCATTTCGAGTGTCTCCGCCCCGTTTTTACCCAGTTTCACACAAAATTTGATTGCATAACGCTGCTCCAAAAACTGGTCCATTTTTTGATCGACGAGGGTGCAGTAGATACCTCTGCGCGGAGCGTGACCCTGCCTCAACAACTGCCCGCAGGCGACTGATACCGGTCTCGTTTCCAAGCTCAGATCCCCCACCAACTTCTCCGCCCCGTCAGCCAGCGTTGCCAACTACAAAAAATCATTCCGGGAACTTCTGGGACAAACCCTGTATTAACGCTCATCTTGCTTTTCGGACGTTTTGCTTCTTTGACTTGTTGCTTTGGTTTAAAAAGCAGTCTAAGCGCTGCACCATTTTTCGTGAACTTGTTCATAGTGACAGCCTTTTATATGCTCGCAGGAGGTGAGTTATTAACTCCCATAGCTTAATGAGTAGAGCACTTGACCGGCCCTCAACAGGATGCGGGTTGGGCTCCCACCAGGCACCGAAAAATTGTTCATTTTTTGCAAGTATTGATTATCTTATATGACCACATCATGGACTGCGATAAAAATTACTTGAATGAATATTTGAATACACTTGAGATTTTTTTTTATCGACATAATTATTCAGTTTTTTTTTCTTTTTTGTATTAGGTATAATGGACAATTAAAAAATAAGATTCTGCTAATTACTGATTATTTTCTAATTAAAGATTTAATTGGCAGTCATTTGCAAACACTCGATAATTTGTATTTTATTTAATTTCTGGATATAGCATAAAATGGGAATTAAATATGCGTATCTTCTCTATAAGAGATGCCCAAATGATACTTGTTGTGCAAATAGGTTTTTATAAAGTAAATGTTATTCCAGATGTGTAACGTAAAAAACAAAAACAAACACTATTTTAGAGGAAAGGTGGTTTTACATGGTCAGATTCAAAACTATTTTTAAATTAATATTCACTATTACAGTGTATCATGGGCAAACCTTTATAATATAATTTAAAAACGAAAATACACACAAATGCAGTTTACTGTAGTCTGTAACAATTTTTTTTACAATTGTTTCGGAGGGAAAAAACGTCCCACTTTCATCAGAAAATTGGCAAGAATTAATTGCTATGAAGTCAGAAAACGAAAATACGTATATATATAAAAAAATGTGGAGGTAAAATACATTTTAAAACAAGGACATTTTGCAAATATTTTTCTATGATATTTCATCCACGAGTAGCCCGAGCCTACTTTCTTTTGGGAGTGGGAAGGGAGAAGTACAAAATTTTCCAACTACCCAAAAGCGTTGAAAAAGATTATAATATACATATATAGTAAGCCTCCCTTAGCAACCATTTTTTCTGGAAACGGATTTTCTTCCTCTCCCATAGACCCAATGCTAAATTTACCTCCATTCAGAGACCACCTCTCTAAGCGACCGCCTTTTCACTGAAACGACGGTGGTCGCCTTTGGGAAGTTTTACTGTATATATGTTTAAAGACAGTATTTCGTCACTTACCGAGCAACACGACCTATCTCATTTTTTGGCGAAAATGAATTGTGCACATCACTGGATTTGTATTTTCCCTCCGGTCGTTCCTATTTCCTTAGTTGGTACGCAATTCAACTTGGCTGCACACAAATCGTTAAAACATTGTGAAAAAAGTAGGAACTTTTTTTATTTAAAATGAGTGAAAATCGTTTTTTTTTTAACGTCCTGTAAAGTTCTAAGAAATGCGATAGGTCGTTTTGCTCCTTTAGTGAAGATGTACTGCTAAATAAACAAAACAAAAAATCATAATAACAGACATTGAAAGCATTTAGCGTTTTACAGACGTAGAGGAATTATTTGAAACCTCTTCTACGAGCTGTCCAGGTATAGCTACAGACGGATCTTCCAGTTTCACAGCAAGTTTGAGAGCCGAATACTGTAGTCAGTTGCAAATTGGGTTCAAGATAAGTTTGTTTTGTGGTTTTACGGCTCAAAGACTACAATGGTCATGCTGCGCCGGGACCTACTGTTTTCCGAGGAATCCGAACCTCTTATGGCCTAGGGAACCAAACCCCGGACTACAGTGAGCAGTGCGATCTTTTTATGAGATCTCTGAGTAACGGGTTCAAGATAAGGAACACCAGGGAAAACGTCCTGGTTTCTTCTTTCTGGCACTTAAAATGAGGGTTAACTGAGAAGGGGTATGGGTGAATTCCCCGAATCTATGATTCTAGTGACCTATGGGCTGGACAATATACCACAGACGTGGAAATGGAAATAACTTAATAAAATGGGCATTTATAATCGCAAATTTTTCCGACCAACGAAAGCAAAAAAGCCTTATCTTTTTCTCCAAGAAACTCTCGATTTTGCCAATGTCAAAAAAAATTCCAATTGTCTAAAGGTGAAGAGTAAAAAAAAAATTATTCCACCTTCCCTCCCCCCTCCAAGAAAATCTAAATTTTCGCCAAGTTGGCAATTGAAATTGCGTGAATTTCCAACTACCCAAAGAATCGATTATTCATCTCCCTTTTTTTAGTTCAAGCGGATTTTCCCAACTTCGAACTTGATTTTTCCGATTGGGGGAAGAGACTCCCCCGTCTCCCCCACAAGGCCGGCCGTTATTACACTTTTTTTCAAGATAACCAAATTGATATACAATGAAGAATTGGAACAAGCTATAGTTTAAAATTCATTATTAGGCTCGTAAGTGGGATAATCTATATTCCAGCGACATTTTTGTATTTCCTAGTGCTGAAAACAACGTCGCATATAATAATGAGATGCTAGATTAATGTACAGGTATTTGTCATGTTTGTATCTTTTGCGTTGCCCACTAGTCATCGGAGGCAGTCATCACTGCCTCGGATGATCAGTGACAATTGATGATGACAACCAGTGATGACCAGTGACTCGGATGACTCAGTCATCACTGGCAACCGATGGCCAAGCTTGACTAACGAACTCCAATACTTTGGGTGCATGACTACAAGTTCGAATTAGGACGCCAAAAACGGGTTTTCAGCAACTTGCGCGTATTATCTGATGCTTGGTTGTATTTTTACAGCATAAGGGCAACAAAGGTTACGTTACACCGTAGTTTATGGTTTTACGAGGAATCGGGATCATTTTTGAACTAGGGAATTAACCCCATTAGGCCGGTAAGTGTTTTTTTTTTTTTGTAGCGTGGGAGTCGAACCCGTTACCGCTGCAGGGCCTTATTTTCTGATGTCGATTATTTATTAATCTGTTTGAGTTTTACGGCGCAGGACAGCGAGGGTCAAATAGCGTCTTGACCTACGGTTTTCCTAGGAAGCCGAATCTATTAAAGCCTAGGGAATCAGCCCCAGACTTCGGTAAACAGTTATTCAGTAAGCTTTATTTTTTTTTATGCGCAATTGAGAGTCGAACTCGGGAGAACACATTTAACAAAAATAAAATAACGGGATAAACACATTTCAGAAATGTACATTCCAACCAATCTTAGCTCCAAGTCAACTCCTTTACGAAATCAGTCTTCTACTTTCAAGTTCATATTGCACGGTTCCTTTTGACGACCATGATTTTCGTATTAATGCGAGCAGACAGACAAGTACGTCTGTCTGTCTGCTCTCATCGCTTTGCAATCATCTAAAAGGCGATTCCTGCCATGCGCAGTTATCGTAGAGTCATGTCCTAAGTTTGCTCAAACTTTCTCCAATTACAATACCCGTATTATTACGTATTTACTTATTGTTTCGATCAAGGAAGTCATGGTGAGACATTCTTAGGAATTTTATGATTAGTCGTAAATCGTTTTTGATGGCAGAAGGATCGTACATACAAAAGGTTAAACACTGGTAAAATAGCAATGAAAAAGATCACTCAAGCTTTCGGACGCATCAGCAGCAGTCCTTCATCAGAGTAGTTCAGGGATCTGTTGACTCAACCGATGAGCTATTACGTGTGTGGCTAATACCTTATATTTGAGCCTTGCAATTAAGCAATGGGCAGCTGTTAAAACAAATTTCAGATTCACTCTCAGAAAGATAATATATAAATAAGGACATCATGAATACCGATTTTCAATGTCGTTTTGAAGATTCCGAAGTGTTATGTATTGTATGGCTTGAATTGCTAAGAAATGCTGATGTCAAAGTATCCATTCTCTATCTACTATATTTGTCTCTGCATTTAGGCATTGATCTTAATCCTAAATGGTGGATGTAATGGCTTAATTTGTGATGTTGTTATAAGAAGTAAAAATCAAATGAAATCTCCCCTCATTTATTTTGTCAAGTGACTCTGTAAGATTTTCCAGCTGTCTTTCCTATCGGAAATTGAATATAACATCTGAACGTACCTGTAAGCAACTGAGATAGGAAGTAGTGCATTCCTGCTTTGTGAATATGGCGGCATATTTGCAATTATATTATTTTAGACACGAACAGCAACTGATATTCAAGTGCTTTTCCAGAACTTAGTTAAATTATACGGCAAAAGACGATGCATATAATCGACTTCATTTAACAACAC
>QLNU02014802.1:97969524-98009973 GCA_006491805.2 Dysdera silvatica
TTAGATTTTTATCAAATATAAAATAAAGCAGCACAAATAACAGTAAAATTAAATGACGAAAGTTAACAGCAATATTATTGAAGCAATCACATACAAAATTATTAATTTATATTTATTATTATTATTGCAAAGAACAAGTTATATAACAAACAGGCATAATCCGCCTGCCACGTGAAGGCACATTATTTTACGACAGCCTTAAAGGTACAGAGTTCCCATTTTTGGATAGTTAGCAACAAATTACTGCAAGCAAATATCGCCACCATGAGAGCTATATTGGCGGTTGGCGAGTATGCATCGGGGCATTTGTTTATTAGCGCAAATGGTTTATTCCTGGTACTTAAGTTCCAAGATTTTGGGAATTTTTCTGAATATATACAGAGTGATTCAGAATACATGTTCACGCATTTACATTTATTTTTAACCGTTAGTTGTGGAAAATACTTCAAAGGGGAAAAAAAGTGGTAAATTATGTGAGAATGATGAGTTTATTATTTATTTTACACGGATTTGTACATGTACGAAAATACGGAGTTTAACTTTTTATACTAGCCCTCTGCTAAAACAATTTACATGCATAGAAATATATTGCATTATATATAATTAGTCGAATAAAAAAAAAATGTAGTATTTCACATGGGTCATCCATCATCAACATGCTTCACAACATGGAATAGCTGCTGAAATAAAATATTTGAAATTCAGGATTTAATTGCCAAGTAAATAGGGACCATCTACAAACTGAAAAAAATGAACTGCCACTCTGATTAAATTCCGAGTATGTGTGTACCGTTCAAAACAAGTTTTCAGGTGCGCTTCACTTTTTCTCCCTACGGTCAGTCCCCTGAGCCTGCCATTATTCCCCCATCCACAAAAAAATCGCCACACCTCGTTTATCACTCTGTATATATACAGACTTGTACAAAAAAATATACACTCTAATAAATATAACACTTACATATAGACAAAAATTACAATCCAATAATTAAGAACATTCTTGGCGTAAACATGATTGGATTTTAATGTTGAGAACATTAGTGCACGCAACAAGTTCACAAGGGAAGTTACAGTCTTCCAAAGGAAAGTTATACAGAGCTTCAATTCCGTATATGTATATATATATACAAAATTGCATCGCAATTAGGAGTGATGACCACCTATCAAACACCCTTGCATACGCCAATGGCTGAGAAATAGCCACAAAGTTTCTTGTAATCACCTTCTCGTGGTGGACGGACTATCGGATATGTCAGTAATTCGATGCATTGAGTGAGTTGAAATCGAAGTGCGTGAAATGTTAACAGAGAGATAAAATTTTAAAAGGCGGTCAACAAACATGAGCAAAACTCCGAATATTCGAGTTAGTATCTTGGATTAAAATGTTAAAAAATGTAAGATTTTAACAGCTTCTTAAATACTTCTAAGAAATCAACGAAATTTTTCTCTCGGTGCTGATTGACAAGATGATCTATGATTGTCTTGTATCAAAGATGGCTTTGGATCGCACAAATGACCTTAGATTAAAGATGATCTTTAATCCAAGAAGATGTTTAATCCAAAATGATCATTAATCCAAGACGATCTTTGAGCCAAGGTGATCTTTAATCCAAGATTATCTTCAAACCAAGATGATTTAAGTCAAAGATGACCCAAGATGCTTTAGGTTAAAGATAATCCAAGATGAGACACTGGGTCAATGTTTACCAATACCGGATTTTGGTCATTCTACACAGAGCTTATAAGAGAAAAATGACAGAGAATATTATATACTAAATAAATGCTTTTCAATAGTCGGAAGATTAAAAACCATATTTACAATATATACAAAGCTTTGTAATATATATATATACAAGTCTTCTTTTCCTGTAATAAGACAACCGAGGGATGAAATGGAAGGCGGAGTATAAGATTCGAAGAGGCACTATTTGGCATGTAGCGTAACCTGGGAAAGTGAAAGTTCCTTCCTGAGATTTGCTGCTTCTTGGAAGTTTGAAAATTATTAACCGACTGGCAGGGAGTTGGAATGTATGTTTTCCACATCTGGGGAACTGAGGATCATGTGTGTATCACTTGCATCAAAATTCAACTACTCGCAATATTCTATGAATGGTGAGAGTTACCAAGTCATAATTGGAGTCCATGATCAGGGCCTTCAATAGGGCTGATCTGAAACTTAGAAGGAATGGTCAGGAGTTTCTTACCTTTTTGAAGATATTTTTCGATGCTGTTTTTCGCATGGACTGATGAACAACATAATGATCTTGTTTTTGCAAAACTCTAGATTTCAATTGGTTTCTAAATCAGAAGATATGTAACGTAGTTCTCGTGACATTATGAAGTCCCGAAATATAACCATTTGTAGTTAAAATAAAGTCACTTGTTGAAGTCAGATAACCTATATTTATGGTATTGATTAGGTTTTTAATTCCACTGCTTATGGTGAAATAGTTGGCGTAATATTGATATTCATTGTTGTTTGAAGAAAATAATAATAATAAATCTGTTACTACAATAGACCCGTTGTTATACTTCAGCAACAGATAGTTTATAGATTTACTCCAGTTTTTTCGTAGTTATACCTTCACACATCGTTAAGGCTACGCAACAGCAGCGCAGGAAAGTGGGCTCAAATTCCTTATTGAATATCAGAATATATTACTTTTTCTAACGCCACCTACTATGATCTTCATCAAAGATGCTTCAGTACCTCTTTATACTTTTGAATTGTTATTTATGCCACTGCTACAAAGGGAATAGAAAATTAGGGACACATGAGTGGATAATGTGTCTCAAAATTTGATTAAGAATTACGATTAATCGTGAAAACAAGTGTTGGAAAGGAATGAATTTCTCGTTAATGTATGGTGGCTATTTTATGTCTTGTCCAAAGCGCCAATCATTCTTGTAGCATCTCTGTTTTCTTCTAGAAGTTAAATAATTATTCTTGTTGCTTTTCTAGATGTTTGTACATAAGAAAAAGATATACATTTATCATCATCCTAAATTTTAAATTTGAGATACTTTTGGCTGATAGTGTTGTCATAGTGATGTCCACAAGACCACGGAGCATCATATCCAGGACTTTTTATGCGTCTGTTTGATGAAGTATACAGATGATGCATGTTAAATCATAGCTGGAAAACTGCACCGATGTTTCCTTTCATTTATTTTTGTTGTATTTCGATAGACACCATGGTTCATTTTGATTGAAAAATTGTTGGAAATAATAGAAATTCATCCAGGGATCATTCCACGAATGACTGAAGTTCATTTTCCTAATCGATTCTGATCAATAATCCATTATTTTGGAATACCATTTGATTTACGAGCAATGTCAAAGTTTCAAAGAGTTAATTTTCACTGGGGATGAAATCTGTTCTTGGTCATGCAGTACAAGATCATACAATCGCTGCAGAAAACACATGAGTTCCCGTGCCGTGCCATGTCTCATCTTGTTCCAATCCTCCTTCCCAACAGGTCTTACAGTGCCACGAATTCCAAGTGTCTGGTGAGTTAAGGATGCCAACAATCTCTTCAAGAGATCGTCCTTTAAACTCGTCGTCTTTGGTCGTAGCTGAGCGATGAATCGCACCAAGTATTCGGTGGTGTACTTGGTATCCTGAAAAAATATATATTTTCTAATAAGGTTAATTAAGATTAACAAATGTATAATGTGCTGCAAAGCGGGAGAGAAGTACACTTAATCGCCAAGAATATACTAATACCGTAGTTCCCATTTAACCGAAATCCGGGCTAAACAAAATGGCCTGCTGCGCTTTTTTTATTTATTATTTTTTAAAGTAGACACCCATTCAATAGTTTTGGCCAAAGAGCTCAAACTTTTCTGAGTATAAACTGTTTTCTAGTACACGCCGATCTTAAACAAGAAGCCAACATAAATGCTATTTAAGAATATAATAATAAAAACAAGGTGTACAAGGGAAAAGTTGGGAGGTGATAGCCTGTTCTTCCTGACCCACTATACCGGCCACGGCCGCACGTGACTTCGTGGCGTGGAAGTGAGAATTTCGGAGTCGGAGGAACTTTACTGACGGCGTTTCGACAGAAATATTATACTTGCATAGTCCTGGAATGAGTATGAATGGGGTCAAAAATGGCTCACTAGAAAAGTGTTATACGTTACTATGCTATAACGAAACTTTCTTATATCTTCCTGTCCTTTAAAATTCAAATTTTGTAAGTTTTGCTAATTTCAGTCGTAGGGTGTAGGGGGTGGGGAGCAAATTAGCGATTATAGCTGCAACAACAGTTCTACATAAATTAATAATGGCCATATTTTAATTTCAAAATATGTGTAAAAATATTCGATATCAGAAATGCTTTAAATTCAACCTTATCAAAATTGACTGCATTTTGAATTGGTATTTCCTAAATCCTTGTTTTATAAATCGGCAACCTGTCAGTTTTTTTCCTTTTAAAGGGAGAATAAGGAAGTATTCGGAAACAAAATTTACGTTTATCTTCGACCATTTTTTTTTTCTTTGGCGCAGTATAGCCCAGATGCTCTTGCGCCATAAAAATCCAAACAAACGTTTATCCTTACTTCATTATCGTCCCTCCATTTTCCTAATATCATTAAAGCACGGCAAATAGGCCAATTCTTTTCTTTTCTTTTCAGTGAAAGTCATAGTTCTCAGTTACCTCAATTGGTGAGAAAAAACGATACAGATAAATACTAAAATTTTGTGTGCTTTCTGATCAGTTGCAGTGGAAGTGATGGAACTAATCGTTTCGTTGTTTTCAAACGGGGTCATTGACCAGAAAGATAAGATCACAAAAGCTTTTCTTATTGTTTGATACATATCAAGTCCTTTTTCTTATCATTTCGACAGGAAATAATTTGCAGCTATTTCATTAGGGATAAGAAACATTTCACAAAAGATGTTTATCCACAAAACGGACAATTTGTCTCGCAAAAGCCTTGCAATCTGCTATCCGCATTCTTGATTGATACCTGGAATATGTGTTACGTATATTATATCCGTTAGATTTCAATGCATTCTTGTTTAATTGGCTGGCACGGTAAAGATAAGATCAAACGGCAAATGCGTGTCAATTCATTTAATAAAGGAAAGAGACAAAGATTCGCTTACCATGTCAAGTTTTTGCAAAATTTCCAACGGCCTTTCAGCTCGAATGACAATACATGACAAGTCTCTGATGTCTAGTACTGGCTCCTGCAAGTGAAGAGAGCGTAATCCATTTATATTAATAATTATACTATCAATAATTTATTTATTCCATACAATCCATTTTTACTAATAATTTTATTTATTCTTCAGATGTACGTAGCATAACGCGAAGCCGTTTACATAGTGTAGCAAGTACTAGGAAAATACGGTTATATAATAAGCCCAAGACTGATGTTTTAACACTAAGGTTCATTCACTCATTACCCTCCTGATATTATCATCATATTATATATATAGATATGTCATATTATATATAGATATATCATATCATATATATATAGATATATCGTATTATATATATAGATTCTGATCATATTATCATTATCGACGGAATATATGATATTTAAACTCGAACAATAAATCAATATCAATTAGGGTAATAGCATTATTATATTAATACGAAATTTTTATTAAACCAATATTTTAACTTAATTAGTTTGTTATGTACGTAAAATACTTATACTAAGCCAATTAAATAAAATATTGTTGTTCATATACTACATCTGTGGGCTTCCACGATAGAAATTCTTCTTGTTCGGTTTGCGGACTTCCTTTATTAATGCCACTTAGGATACCAAGAAACGCAAACTTAATAATTACCATTTCTAAAATTGTCACCATGCCAAATCGTTTACTTTTATTTCATATTTTTCAAATATTGTATAATTATAATTTTACTTTTTATATTTGGTAACAGTGTCTGTAATTGTTTTCTGAATTCTAAAATCAAATCAGTCTTCCGTTTACCATCGAAGTGTGCACACGTAATTTTCGGAGGCTCCGCTAAAAAGGCGTACTAAATTCTTTTAACGTTGTATTTAATTATTTAATTATCTTTCGGTGAATTAATGGATCAACCTAAACTTGTAAAGTATTAATAAATTTTATTTTAACTGGATGAAAATTTTTCAATACTTATGTCTTCATTTGGTGACCCGGACGTGGTTGAAAAGAAAGATGAAATTTCTTCGATATTTGTACCTTCACATCGAGAGATGGGGGTGGGGGGCGAGGTCCATATGTATGTATAAAGGGGGAGCAATGCCTCTATGTGCTAGTAAAGCGGTGGGACGCAGAGGTAAAAATTTTAAGGACCACCAAGTTATAGCATTAATCTTAGTTAAATGCTATATCAAATTACTGGTAATATATAAATCTGTACGACTTTATTTATTTTTATTTTTGTAAACTTCGCTAAATTTCTAACTTTCGTATCAAAATAGCATCAATTATTTGATAAGTATATTAATAGCAGTTGAGAAAAATGCACCACACAGTTGATTGTTATATATTTTTTAGCTAATTTAAAGAAAAATAACGGATTTTCGAGTCTTGACACCGGGAGCATATGCACCCCCCGCTTTGCGCGGCCCTGAAAATGATATTTTTGAAAGGGCACGTATGTATGTGAATCATAGTACACGTAAAAACGTCCGTAACTGATATAGTCCTACATAATGATATTTGTTAATGATGTTCGCATAATGATTTTGGATGATGTAATTAATGCTGTTTTAATGATGAATTAATGATGTTTCTACATAATGATATTTGTTAATGATGATAGTATTCCTAGTCAATGTATTTAATGGTTCAGTCGAACCTCTTCATTAACGCGAATACGGTTAACACAAATTATTTTTAACACGAACTGTTTTGTAAATCGCTATCCAATTTGAATAACTTAGCAATACAAGTCCTTCCTTTCCGGATAGCGCGAACTACTCTTAACACGAATTAATTTTTTGTTACCGTGGGCATTAACGAGTTTTGACTATATACGTAAATGATATTTTCAAACGTATCATAAAATACATGTTGAAATTTTCAAACAAGGAAAAGTTTCAATGTATTGGCATTGGGCGCTAGATCATAATAAACTTTGGATGGACGAAGTCAAGAATCACCTAATGACACGTTCGTCTTTCAGAATTCGAATTGGCGTTAGCAAATAAACTTTCGAGTTCAGAGAGAAAGAGAGAGAGAGAGAGAGGAAATGAATTTTCGAGTTCAAAAAGAATGTTAGGAAACGAATGGATGGCGCTCCAAAAATGCTCAGCACGGTGGGTAAACCATAAGAGAAAATCATAGTTAACTCTTTTATGACAAATGCTGATTAACAGATACTTTTTTTTTCGTTTTTTTAGGAATATTTTTATTTATCTTTATTCTCAATAATTCTTATGCCTATGAATTATCCTTCCTTTTTATCATTATGTTCAAGTTTCAACGTTTCATACCAGGCTGTGGGGAAGAGGGCCTGTTGTTGCTAAAACAAGAGTGAAACTGGGCAGCCGTTCTTCTCCCAGAAGATATTCGCCTTGCTTGATGTGATCAAACGTTGTGGGTTAATATGCATTCTAATGTTGCGGTATTCTTTATGAACTTGGGAAGGAAGGTAAGTCTTAAACACGGCTCTCTTTTCTTCAACCTGTTTCGAAAATTTTATATAAAACGGATGATCCCCCCGCTTAACACAATAATCCCATTTACACTCTAAAAAAAAAAAAAAATCGACGCACCAAGAAGTTGTCCGATTGTAATGAAATTTCGTATGCAAAGACATTTTGACCGAACATGCAAATGATTAAAATTTGGTGTCCAATGAATGAATAGCGGGAACTCCAGCGCATCGGAACTGCGCATTCAGCAGGTGTATATAAGGAGCGATTCTCAATATGTGGTCAAAATTTCTGTTGCATTTTGACTGCGGATATCTTACGTCGACTGTAACAATGCCTCGCCGAAAGATTCGTGCTCATTACGAGCATATGTCAGAGTTTGAAAGAGGTCGTGCTATCGGATTGAAAGAGGCTGGTTGGACGAATCGAAGAATCGCTGGACATGTGGGTCGAAGCGATGCGGCGATTGGACGGTGCTGGCAAGAGTGGGTCAACAACGGCAGATGTCAGCGTCGGGACGGCAGCGGTCGACCTAGGGCCACAACAGAGCGGGAAGACAAAGCAATTGTCAGAGCAGCACCGGATTCGTCGTTATAGATAATGCCCGGCCGCACACGGCACGTGTTGCTATGAATTGTCTTCAAGCTTGCCCAACACTTCCTTGGCAAGCTAGGTCTCCTGATCTCTCTCCCATAGAGCACATTTGGGACGCTATGGGAAGGCGATTGCAACCATCCCGGAATGTTGACGATTTAGCCCGACAGTTGGAGACAATTTGGCAAGAAATTCCGCAGGACACCATCCGGGATCTTTATCAGTCTATGCCACGCCGGGTGACAGCTTGCATCCAGGCCAGAGGTGGACCAACGCCTTATTGACTTCCTCCCTTTGTAACGGTCAAACTCTGCAATAAATCATTCAATTGTTCTGAAATTTTAATCGTTTCTTTTTCTATGTATGTTCTTCACATCCACCAATTTTTATCGCAATCGGACAACTCCTTCTTGGTGCGTCGATTTTTTTTTGTTATAGAGTGTATTTGCAAAACAATAGCATTTTATAGTACAATAATTTCTGCCACCCACGTATAGATTATAGCTCAAACTAGAGCTTTTTTAATTTTGGAGAAAAAGAGACGCTTTCCCCATCCTGGATTCGAACCAGGGTCCCTCCGTTTTATAGCATTTTATAGCTTTACGACATTTCCCAAAGGATTAAGCGCAGACACAGGGGTCATGACCCCCAAAAATATATTTTTTCACTGTAAAAAATTCCAACTTTCATGAAAAATGAAGGGTGTTATTCCAAGACCATGGCAAATTCTGTCCTTGACCCCCCCAAAATGAATGTTTGTGTCCGTCCCTGCTCAGGATGTGTATGCAGTTTTTATATTGAACTTTAACGCTTCATCCCGAACAGAGTGAACATCTTCTGAGGAAAGAATGGGCGACCAGTTTCATTCTTGTGTCAACTGCAAAACATCCCTGTGGCCCGAGACGAAACGTTAAAGGTTAATAATAAACTTGTCATATCTACAATCCTACTAAAAATAATCAAACAAAACTTAAGTTGCATTTCATTGTTTATAATGCTTGCTTGGCAGCGTTCCGTCACAATCATGCACATAAAAATTGTTTGCAGCTCTTAATCTTACAAAACCTTTTATTTATTTTTTTTGGGGGGTGGGTGGGATATTCATTAAATTTAAATTTTAACTTTTGTGCGGTATGAAAAGACCACTTGGCCATAAGGTAAAAGCGCGGTAAATAAAGCAAATTTTGATTCAATAAATGTAATATAATTTATTTATATTATTATATTATATATTATATATATATATTATTATTATTATATTATATATTTATTATTATATATATTATTATATTATTATTATTATTATTATATTATATATTTATAAACAGTTACTCACACGCAGTTGGTCCAGCCAACTCCATAGCAACGCCGACAAAACTAGTGGATCTGTTTCTTCGGATACCCGATCCCACGAAGATGAGCGATAATTAATCGCTCGCTACAATTAATGAATAAATAAATGAAAATTATACATACAGATATACTCAATTACATGAGACATATTCTTTTAAAGCGATAGTTACGCATTCTGCTCTATCATCATTGAAATTATTGATATGCTGGTGATTGTCATCTGTTTTATGTTTATAAATATAAGCAGCCATTCCTTAAATAGCCTCTAAAAAAAATTAATGGAATTGAAAATACAATCGAAGCCAGTTATAGAGACATTTAAGAGACAGCCTTTCCCCTCAAATTCTGACGCTATAACCGACAGACATTTAGTTAGTTACTTAGTTATTTGAGTCAGTTACTTAGTTATTTGAGTCAGTTACTTAGTCGGTTACTTTAGTGACTTAGTTGCTTAGTCGGTTGCTTAGTGATTTGGTTAGCAGTCAGTGACTTGGTTATAGTCGCTACTCAGTTAGTCAGTCGCCTAGTTAATTACTTAGTCAGTCACTTAGTTTCTTAATTAGTCCTTAGTCGGTCTGTCTGTCTGTTTGTTTGTACATTGCAGCCCGGTTCCCCAAACTTTTGAATCCGCGACCCACTTTTAGGCGGTCGATCCTTTTCGCCCCACCTAATTCTAACCAGGGACGTATCTAAGTAATAGGTCTGGGGGTCCCCTGAAAGAAAAAAAATCTTGGGTACGTCCTTGGCTGCCACCACAATTTTTTCTTTTTTTAAGGTCCATTTTCAATTTTTAAAAAACGTTTCTGAAAATATGCGTACTTCAAAAACGCTTCGAACCAAACCAAAAAATCGGCCCGCGCCCCATAATTTGGGAATCACTGATATATATTATTAGATTTCGAAAAGGTGTTATTGTGCATATGCAGTAATCTCCTCCATTAACGAATCTCGGGGGATCGAAAAAATGATTCGTCATTAATCAGAGCGATTCGTTTATCGGAATACTACATTAATGTCTTATTTGATTTCCTTCCACCACTGCATGTTCAGCAATGTCAATACATTTGACAAATGCACTGGCATGTTCATAAATCGTTTTATTATAATTTATAAACTACATTTCGCAATTTAATAAAGTCACGTACGTTACAATAACGATGCAGTAAATTATAGTAATAATGTGATGCCTTACAGATCCAATTTTTGTCTATTTAGAAACAAAAATCCAAAAAAATCGATTGCTTTGATTTCTGTTGCGTTTATAGAATATTTTTTCTGTTTTTTTTTTAAGAAGAAGCAAACGAGTTGAGTTCTATGTCAGATGGGATAATATACCCGCGAAAGACATTCAGACAGGCCTGTAGTTAAACCGGGACAAGCAGGGGCGTCGGCCCCAGTTGCCCCACCGAGGTATTTATATGCATAGAACAATCCCTGACCTTTACCTTGCCCCAGTTGCCCCTTCATCTTGGCTACAGCCCTGCATTCAGAACATCACTGGCTTCTCAGAAACGAGGAGGGAGGAGAGAAGGTCGTATGGCGTCGTCCTCTGTTTTATAGACACACGTATCCTCATCTGAATCAACCAGTTGTCCTTTTAATGTCTCATCATAAATTTGACCTAATCCTCTTAATTCCTTTAATGAAACATCTTGGTGAGAAAAGAAGTACAAAGCTAAACGTCGGTAGAAAAATGGAGTCTTTAATCAGAAAGACATCAACACTATGAAGAAATTTCTGGGACAACAAAATGATGCCTGGAAAAGTACTTTAATTAAACGGGCGTCATTGGAAGAGATTACAGAATGTATTTTTATTTTAATATCTCTTTCTGTTGAAAAAACAGGTTGATGCATTACGTAAGCAAATGCTTACATACGATAATGCAAAATTGAACTATAAACTGAAAACAAATTTTATACCAAAAATCGGTATTTTTTACATATAATAATAAACACAGAAAAACAGGGAAGGGAACTTGCCGAGAAAGTATATAGGCATAAAAGTATAGGTATAAAGGTACATAGGAAATATAAAAATAATCCCATATTAGAATACACAATGATGAGTTTTATTCAGACAGAAAACCTGAATTTTCTGAAATATTTTTGACATTATAAGGGTGCCAAAATAACGCCATTCCTATTGGGCAAGGGAGAGGACCCAAATTTTGACGTCATGATCGAGTTGTAGTTATAACTGAAGCTGACCGGAGTCGACTGTAACAGTTAAGTTTAAAGAGTTTTGAAGAAAGAGAGAGAGGAACACCGAGCTGCATATTTGCGACCAAATTTCCCAGAAATATTGTGCACTGAAGTCAAGGAGACAAATCGTTCCGACACGTAGTAAGTCTCTCTAGACGTAGTAAGGTACCTCTACTCTAGTCCAGTTGCCTGTAACTCTAAGTAACCCTCTGCAAAAGTGTACTGTGCTGCTGAATAAAGTTTACTATGTGAGAACACTGCTATATCTATAATATGTAAATTTGAATTGTCATACCAGTGCACACTGTAGGTTGTGAGAGCTTTAGTGAATTGAATATAAAAACAGATATTCGTAATGGATTCCATGTTATCAAAGCAAGACATTTGATGAACAAATCGACCAAAGGGCCCGAGAGGAAGGAATCTTATTTTAAGACTGCATATCTTGTCTGGTGTATGCATCGGTAGCGAAAACTAAGTCAAAGTATAAAAATAATTAAATACCATTGTGTGGGGTTGGTTGTTTCTGACCAAAAATTCTTGTAAACTTAAAAACAACTTTTCTGATTCATCTACAACTTTTCCAACATGGCTACCACTTTTAGGCGCAAGTTAGCTGAAAAGCTACAGAATTTTGTTTGGCAGGTGTCTCCTTGACTTGGATTATGATTAATGTCAACCAAATGATACTGTTAGGTAGCGCGATATTTCGAATTTTATAGATTACTTTGCAGTGAAAGCATTTTCAATGTCAATAGATATCATTAACGTTGAAGAGTCTTCAGCAAAAGACCGAATACTACTATGGCAGCATGGATGCATTCAGATCTACAAGCTTTAATCTCTTTTCCCAGGTGAGAAATAAATCCAAATCAGTTTAATACAAACAAAATAATGTATATTTCGCCTTAGGGGTCGTTCAGGTATTACGTAAGCACAGTAGCGTAGCTGGGGCAGGGGCAAGAGGGCGGCCTCCCCAGGCGCCACAATTCAAGGGGCGGCAATTAGCCTTTTAAAAACAATGATAGTCACTCGAACGGGGCGGCAAAATTATAAAATTGAAAATATAGCAATTAATTGACTATTTTCAATACATGAACTAACTTACAAGAAGTTAATTGTTTACATAAATTACATTAAATAACTTACAAATACTTATGTGTTTGTATTAAGAAAATCACAAGTATTCTTAGTTGCTTGTGTTAAATAACTTACAAATACTCAACTGCTTGCATTAAATAAATTACAAGAATTTAATTGCAGCTTGCGCATAAAAGAAAAATATTAAGTCAATTCTCTTTTGACCATACCTGATACTTTCTAATATTTTTGGCAAAATCATCTTCCATGGCATAGTGATCGGCTAAAAGAGCATCACTAATTTCGTCATTACTTAATGGTGTCCTGATAATTTTTTCTTCTTCTTCCTCCTCCTCCTCCTCCTCCTCCTCTGCTTCTTCAGTAACCATGGAACACTCCTGTCCATGTTTACTTGTTCTTACATCCATCAGAGGAACTGGTAAACTGTTCCTTTTGAGATATCTGCTTTGTCTCGCGGACTCCAAGACGTCTTCTTCGGAGGAACTTTCTTTAAGAACAGAGTCTATAATGTCGTTACATTCTTCGGAGTTTAATTCCTCAAGAGGATCGTCTTCATCCAGCGTATCTGCAACTTCTTCCAATACATCAGTTATTTCTAAGGAATTATTATCTGGTTTGTCGTTGGCGTTTTCATCTGCATCGACTATAGTTGGTATATCTGAAATACATATGAAAAGAATTAGCGAACTCGTTTGTTTAATTCGAACCACCAAGCCTGAGCGATTTTTGCAAATACAAATTTAAATTAGTCCAAATTAGATAAGCTACTTTAAAAAAAAAGTTAACGTACCGACATTTAATTTTAGTTTATGGTGGATTATTCCAATTCCACCATTTTGCAAGATCATGGGTGGAGGAGAAAAGGCAGAGGAAATTATAGCAGCGGCAGAATCTTCGTTACCATTCTGGAAAAATGTGCTTCTGGAAGACGTCTCACGGGATTGTGCCTCTCGGCAATGACTAAGAGGCACAGAATTCGGATGGCTGTTATTGCTGAATTCGATTTCAGGATTCTGACCCGTCTCTTCATCGTCTGAAAGATGGTAATCCAGGAATTCTTCCTCCTCTTGCAATTTGAAATATTGGCCACCCATGGCGGGATTGGAAACGATGTGTCGAGTGCTACTACCATCAGGGGATGATGAGCTGGCAAAAGAAAAGTTTATAAGTACGGCACAGCAAAACACAGCATGAATATAGATTACAGAAGTCAACCGTTGAGAATATTTTCTTCAGAGATTAGCCTACCTGGCTGGTGACTCCGGAAAAGCTGATACCTCATCAGTTCGGCTTCCGGTTTGGCCGCCGATTGGTGACAGTGGTGATCGAATCTTTGGATCCCCAAGTCCATTCATCATCACGTGGTTTCCTTTGGCTGAAACATGGTTTTGAGATCCGTGCTTGCCTTCCAGAAGCATGGCAAATTCTTTCTTGCTTGTAAATTTCGACGGAAAACGGATATCTAGTTTGTAACCAGCAGAAAAGAAACCGAGGAATCGATTAGGGTCACCAATGAAGTCTTTGGATGGGCTCTCTATTGCCAAATCGGGGTTTGATGAGTCCAAAAATCTGTGGTCTTCCAATAAGGACAGGAGTTTTTCGCAGAACATAAACACTGGCTGTACACAGAAACAAATAGTACGAATATCAATTAATCAATCCATCAATCATCCATAATAATCAAAGCACTTGAGATTATTGCGCAGTAAACTGTGCATTAGCCATTAATGTGCTTTGCCAATATACAGGTATCCCTCAATTTATGCGATTAATTGATTCCGGGAAATAATCGCGTAACTTGAATACGCGTGAAGGGAGTTAATTTTAACATGGATGAGATAGGGATTAGTTACAAGAAGGAAAAACAAATACTTAACACTGGTAAAAATACATTTCTTTTTAATTTTGTATACATAATTTTGCTATTAATTTTTATGAATTAATAATTTCAAGTACAATACTGTACAGCACATTTAAAAATTACATACTGTACTACTTATCTTGATCTCCTGAGGTGTCGGAGCGGTGTCTTTCTTTAAGAAATTGTCAAGAGTAAACTGACAGGCAGCACTTTTCTTCTTTCTGTAAGATTCTTTGTAACAAGTTAAAGAACTATGAATCTCTCTGGCAACTTTGGCGCTTCTATCTACTTCAGAATCATTCTCTTCAATGATACTAATTGCGCTGTCAACCTGTTTAAACAATTTCAGCAATTACCTTGTTCAAAGTTCTTTGACTGACTCATTAAACCGGGCTCTTTGCTTTCATCTCATTCGAAATGAAAATTTTGGCATTTTTTAATTATTTAGCAATTTTAGCAAATTGCAATTGAAAAAAAGGTATAAATTTTAGCCTTTTTAAATTTTTTTAAATCGCGTTATTGCAAAAACGCGTAAAGTGAGATTGCGTAAAACGAGGGATGCCTGCGCAAGCAAAGGCACACGGATGAGAAGCCCATTATAAAATTAAATAATGCTATGAAAGGATAATAGATCTCTTAATTAATTAACTATTCTTTCTAGCAGTAAATTAGGCATTTTGAAAGTTAGCTAGGCTTTTTTTATTAGTTAAATAATTATTTTTAGTAGTGGAACAGGTCAGTTTTAAATTCGTTAATGAAGTTCATTAGAGCTTTCAATTAATTTAGTGTTTTCACGAGTTTAGAAGATATTTTTATTAGCTACATCCTTTTATTGTTCGCTAGATCTTTTAATTTTTTTATAAATTTAAGCAATAAAGGATCTAGTGAATTCGTGCTGAACTCGATCGTGTCCATCTTTATAGGAAATTTGGCTTGTGGTAAGTGACTCAGTATTTCCAGTTCGGAGCGGGGCGAAGATCAAGTAAATACAACTTTGCCATCAAAACTACTGAGCCAGGCCTGTTGGAAAGCCGGGGCCAGAAGGGCGTGGCTCCAGTTGCCCCATACTTGTGCCCCAGGTGCACCATCGATATACCGTATATGCAAAGATTAACATTTTCCTGGTAGGCAGACAGGAATTTTCCAATAGGGCCACAATACCTAGGCATAAGAGCGCCATAGGTAAATTCTTTTTCTCCCACTCAATTCTTCCTCCATAAAATTTAAAATACAAACTTTGATATATATTAATATTACAGTATTTGTAATTGTCATAAACTTAAAAAAGCCATTAGTGGAGCGTCAAATTTATTTGCGTTTATTGCGTCATGTATAAATTGTCTACCTCTCCTGACAATTATTTTACGAGTCTCCGGGTACAGAGGCGTGAGCAGAAAGTTCATAAGGGGGGTCATCGAGATACAAGTTCATGCATTCCTACGTTAAATATACAAAATTTCATTGCAATGAGATGTTGCAACCCCCAATCAACATCCTCCTGCCCACGTCAGTGGCTCCATATGCTCTTTTCATTGGCCCAATTGTCCTGTACCTCATACGCCCTTTGCGTTGCCCAAGTTGCATCTTCATTCTGGCCACAGTCCTGTACTGAGCCATTAAAGAGTCAAGGATAAGCTTGAAGGCAGACTCCCAGAAAGGAAGACAGGTGTCACGAAGAAGGAAATGAGGTGCACAGCGATATTTTCGACACAACAGAAGACCTTCCAGACGAAAAGGGGTTACCACGACAAGTTCTACGCACGTCGGTGTGGGGTTTGGTTGATTTTTCTTTCGACGTACAACAGGTAAGGCGTTAAATGACGACACCAATGCGAGTGTGCAGCTTTGTGTGCTGTGTTTAGTCGACATACCCCCTTCCCCCAACCTGACTTTGCGGTTGGTTACGCTGTCTGAGCGTCCTGTCTGGGATTACAATGCCGCCTTCGGTGGCCACCCTTCCAAATCCCCCCTGCCTAATCTACGCTGCAACAGTTAAGTCCATGCTGTCGGGATTTACAATTTCCCAAGGAATTTGAACATCTGTTTTCTAGGGAAGTAAGCGTTGGACTATAGAAACCAGTCGATAAACGGCAGGCGTTTTACGGCAACACTGGACTCGAATATTGGCTAACGGTACGCTAAAAGCAACGCTACCCCACCATAGCACGATCGTAAGTTTATTTTTAATTTAATGTAGCTTAGTTTCACTAAAATTTTGACGTGATTTAACTTTGTTGTGAAGTAAATCCTGTCCATTGGTAAGTCCAGGGTCGTGCTGTGGTACTTGTAGGCTTGGGCCTAATGGAAAATGTAGATCTCATTTTTTTTAAGTATGTGGCACAACCAAAATAATTAAAAGTGGATATTTCACCAGGACAGCACTGTAAAAACTTACGTTTTACAGAACCAGTGCTGCCCGAAATAGTAAAAAGAGGAATGATCAATAAAATCACAATACATACTATAAATAAGGGCACAGAACTAGATGACTAGGAACAAGACAAGACAAAATTAAAGAATAAAAACCAAAACCAAAATTACAATAACTGACAAGTCAAAGAACCGTAAATTTGGATAAAATGGAATGTAAATTACAGTGAAGTAAATATATAAAAAAAAACACAAAAGAAAACACAATAAAATAATTAAATACAATCAATCAGAAGATAAATAAACTCTCAATGCAAGCTTAAAAGCTGAAGAAACATATTAGCACTATCTGCAATTCGAAATTGCATTAAATATTTTTACACTTACAGTTAGAACATAAATATATTTTTGCCAAGCTCCATTTTATCAGCTGAAAAATATGCTTTCTAAAAATCGTATGCCCGATTTATTTGGCCTTCTTATCCCTATATTGTGGCCTGGGTAAATGCCCCAATGCTTCATATTTAAACAAGTCAAATTTCACAGATTTCATGGATGCAAACGTATAAATACAATTTACGCTACAAACCTATGAATCAAACAATATGGAAGGGGAGGGAAAATATTCACCTTCGGAACGTGTTTAAGAAGTCGAGCTTCGAATCCGTGTAACAAACTCCTTTGTCTTTTCATATATTGGTTCAATGTCGATCTGTAGTCTCTGGGAATTCTGTATGACATAAAAAACATGCATGCGGAGATAAATTATTAATTAATGATTTGTAAAATCTTTAATTTATGATGGAATATTTTTTATACGTACACGTTTGCATAGACTATGCACATGGGTATGACGTATTGGGCAAATGCTTGGATACTCTGTATTTGATTTTTACTTTTTATCATGTCCGACCTACAAAATAAAAGGTATTTTATTAACATCATGAACAACACAGAAGAATACAGCTGTATTTTCATGTTTTACATCAAAGGTAAATAAATACTACATGAATATTAAAAATACTACATAAACATTAAAACATTACATAGAGATATTAAAATACTACATTTGCGTAAAAAACACTAGACGTACGTTTAACATATTGCACGTTTAAAGAGAGTGACGTAGGAGAAAGGATACAACATTAATGTTTATTGTTAATGGATATAATTAGGGTATATTGTAGTATACTTTCATTAAAGGAAAATGTAATAATTATTAGTTTTTTTTTGTTATTAAGAAAAAAAGGATTACTGTCAAAAATCACTATTCACCATATCCATTTAAATTAGTAACTATAAAAGAGGGCGGCTGTCAAATTAGGGGGTCATTAAGCGATAAAGTGGTGACGTGAGGGTGTTGTGCAGAGAGCTGAAAGGAGGGTGTTTACACCTTAGCATATTATTAATCGATTCATGATCAACTTCACAGTTAGTCGACATTGTCAGTTATGTTTTAAAGAAAATCATTGGTGACTTATGAGCGTCATTTTACATATCACTGATTACCAAGTCTGGAAAACCACATACAATTAGTTATAAAATGACGCCATTTGTTATGGCAAAGAAGAAAGAGTACAAGTACTTGCATTAGCTGAGAAACACTGAAATAAGAGAACAAGGTACTTAATACAGGCCTTATTTTAAGAGCATTTTTGACAAAAAGGGTGCACTTGGGATTTTGAAGTATGCACCTGGGCTGGGAGAAGCGTATTGTGTATCTGACTAAATAATGTCTTCAGTCAGTTAAAGTAATATATTTCAGATCCCACAGTCTTGCCCAGGCAGGTTGTCTGGCATTGCAATATTTTTTTCAATATATAATTGTACTGCTATAATATAATTAATTTATATTTATATAGTTATTACATATTTTCTGGTTAATTTTCATACATTTCCTGAATTATTTTTGATGTAATTGGTGCAATGTTCAATTATTATATCTTCTCATAGTAGCGGAAAATCATTCCTTTCGTAATGTTGAGACACTTGTCTGAACATAAAATGTTTTACAAAACTTTGTTAAAATAACACGGTGGGCACAATTTTTGAACTACATTAAAACATAGAGTTCAAAAACTGTGCCCATTGTGTTATTTTACCAAGTTTTGTGATATATTCAGCACAGTGAGTCGTTTTACTTCCATTTCCTATAAAATGCTTATTTATGTTTATCATGCATTTTAATTGAATTGCGATAAATTAGACCCAGAGCTAATAGCCATGGTGTTTTGGCGTATTTAATGAGAAGAGTAAATCTGGGAGTAGTGGATCAGAGAAAAAAGAAAATTGCGACGAAAGAAGTCGGATTTTAAATGACAAAAAAACTTATGGCTCTGCCCCTGTATTTAATTTGTAATGCCATTATACATATTTGCTTAATAATGCTTAAAAGTGAAAATTTCAGATTCTTGTAATTATTTTACGTTGTAAGCACATACATGCGGTGATGCGAAGTGGTTACCTATACTGTGGTTAACTTGAACTGCTGAAATGGAGTAGCTTACTACTTTTCTTCTCTAAAATGCATCAATTGTGAGTATATATTTAAACAAAAATTTCAGAGGTGATACCACGGGAAAAAATAAGTCAGTTTGTAGTTTCAATTACTTTTTTTAGAAAAGTTAGTTAACTAGTAGTTATGCCTTTGAGGAAAGTAAATCACTTTTTAAAATCATCCCCACCCCATGAGCAAAACTGGATTGAAAGTGTGCAATTGGAAAATTTGCTTAGAACGAGGCTTGGCTTAATGGCATGCTGTTTTATGGTTATTAACAATGAAAGTGGCCTTCCATCGCTGTAAAGAGTTCCGAGTTCGATACCAGACTCGCGAGCGCCAACGCTTTTTTTTTCAAACGATTCGGTCCCCGCCGAACGAAATTCGCTATAAGAAGTAAACAGAACGTATATTAACTGCAAAAGAACTAAACCAAAGTAACCAGACGCTTAATAGCAGGATATTTTATGGTTTTTACCATAAAAGTGGCTTTTATTGCAATAAAGAGTCTTGAGTTCGATCGCAGGAGTGTAAATGTCGTTTCTTTAATTAAATATTAAAGAACTAGTTCAAAAAAATGAAGCAACACTATCAAACATGGGAAGAAAACACTTAATGGCAAGCAATTTGCTGGCCATGAATGAAAAAAAAAGTGGCTTTTCGTCAATGGGATAATGGACTCGCAAAAATGCTTTTATGTTTTCTTTAAAGAAACACTTTTTCTTAGGTAAACGAAATCATTTGTCATAAAATATAAGTCATCATTTGTCATAAAATATAAGTCATCATTTGTCATAAAATATAAGTCATCATTTGTCATAAAATATAAGTCATCATTTGTCATAAAATATAATTCATCATTTGTCATAAAATATAAGTCATCATTCGTCATAAAATATAAGTCATCATTTGTCATAAAATATAAGTCATCATTTGTCATAAAATATGTCATCATTTGTCATAAAAAATAAGAACGTGGATTAACTAAAAAATAGTTTTTGATTACTAAAATAAGCGAACAAGACTTAATATCAGGAATTCTTACGGTCAATAAAGATGAAAATAATTTTTCGTCACTTCGGAGGGTCGTGAGTACGATACCTGATTTGCGAACGTTGCCTTTTTTTTTTTTAAACCAACTTGGTTCGTCATGTTAAATGAAGCAACGTACTTGAAGAAGGTAAAAACGTTTAATAAATGGCCGTTTGATAGTCATAAATATTAAAATTGTTTGTTTTTTTCGTTATAAAGGGTCCTGAGTTTGAACTCTTGATTGCAAACGTCGTCTTTTTTTTTTTTTCCTAAACAAATCATTTCCCTATTAAATGAAGCAGTGTACCGAAACGAGGGTCGATAACATCGTTGAATGTGATTTTTCATCTCTATATGGCGTGGGTTCCAAATCGTTTCTATATCTCACGCTTCTAGAAAATGTTTCATAGTGTTCGCACCCCCCCACCCTCTTATAAAAGCACTATCAGATTTGAAGATGAAGAAGTGTATTTTCTAAGTTCTGAACTAACTAAAATATTGTAAGTGAGTTGAACTTAAAATCTAGGCTTTTATTTCTTTGTATAAAATACTAATAAAAATTGCAAAATTAGGCCCTAATTTATAAAAAATATTTTTTTAATATTTATAATTTATGACGATTCCATGCACTAGAATTAGGTTTAAATTTTTTACAGTGTTTCAGCGGATTTGCGTTTTCTCGAACCTGCAATTTACGAACTATAGACATTTAGGAACTATTGTATTGGTCCCGAAAGGTATCTCCTAGAACTAACGTTAACTCCTTTTAATATACGATTTCCTCCTTTAAATTAACGAACTTTTAAATTTACGATTTATTTTTTTTAATTCCGTACCAGTTTGTGAAATCGAGATTATAAAATCTTTTTAAATTTGCGATTTCCTTTTAACTCTTTAAATTAACATACTCCTTGAATTCATTTTATTTATTTTTAATTTCGTGCCAGTTAACGAAATCGAAGGTCTACAGTAATTAAAATACAGTGTTACCACCCATACGTGACACCTCCGAATAAAGACACCTTTATTTAAGGGACGGTTCCTCTGGTCTATGTATCAAAACATGCACTTCCGAAGAAGGGACACCTCTATTAACAGGACAAAATGCGAGGTCCTGTGAGAGTCAATTATTGGGATGTGACGCTGTATATAGTATTAATATTTTTTGAAAAGTTTATTCAGGGATCAGAAAACTGACTGAAATGCGAAGGAGGATAAGATTCGACTTTGGTTCGAAATTTATTAAGTTTGGCACCCAAAATTAATTAATTAATTAACTGATTAATTGATCCATTCGTTCATTGATTTTGCTGCAAGGTACGTATCTAATGGGGTAAGCCAGGTTTGGAGATTTTGATTACCTTTTGCCTGCCACAAAAACAGAGCTTTAGTTTTGAATTGAAAAATAAAAAATGGTTAAAACGATTCCTCTTCTATAAAATGCCGGACCCTTTTACAGTCGCAGGGCCCTTATCCAGACGCGGGGCCCGATTCAGCCACTTAGATTAAATCGGTGTAACTCCTGACTCTGGCCATAAACTCATTGTGTGTAGTTTGTTAAGAAATTTGTTTTCTCAGTAAGATATATAAGAAACTAGAGGGCTGCAATAAGTATGGAAATTTTTATAAATGCAAACTGCAGATGGTGGTCGTATACGAATTAGATGTTTTGGAAGCGTTCCATATAAATAAGAATTCTTCTGCCATAGTCAATGAACAAAAATCTATTCCCAGTTTCAGTCAAGCTTCAGAGGGGTTATTAACTTAAATTTATCAAGTTAATTATTCATCCACGACTGGAGACACAATGGTCACGCAATAACAACATCTTCAAGATTCTAATCTTTCTTTTTACATTTCTGACGAAAGGCGGCCAAGTTCGTCAGAAACGCACGTCTCAACTAACTTTTAAACTTACCTTAAGCTTCTAATGTTAACTTTGACTTAGAAATCTAATAGACGTGAGTTCCATGGTGAAATAAAAACATCCATTATTGGGAAAACCCAGCTACCATATTTATGGAAGACTGAGTTCTTACAGGATATTTTTAGTATTCATGGAGACATACATATTTAAAGCCACACGCACATATATTGAGTAAAAGTTTAACAAAATTTTAGCTTCCTTTTCTGGTTATTTTCATCGCATGTCGATTAACTTTATCGATTATGAACCTCCGAAAATTCACGTCGAAGTCAAATAGGCGAGCTTTCAGATAGCAATGAGAATCGCCCGTGTATGTTGATATGAACACAGCCCACCGTTTGGTATATGACATTAGCAAGAGTGCTTGGGTAAACAGATCCACGGATTTTCCATTTTCCAAATATTTTCAACTCCAATATTCCCTATTTAATTTATTTAGAGTGGTTTTTCCAAATAAATAACGTAGGAACACAAATGCAAAGACTGTGATAAATGTTATCTTGGATAAGCGGGAAGAGCACTTCGCTTTAAGACCAGAATTATGCACACAAGGTTTTCTAAAATCATCTATAGCCAAGCATTGCTGGGGCGACGACCATTGTTTTGTCTTTCCTGATGCCAAACTACTGGAAAGAATCTCGTGGTCCTTCTTAATTAAATTACTTGGAAGCTGTGCATACCCTTTAAATGAAAAAATATGTCGTGGATGATCTTGCGGAAAGCGCATTTCTCCCGCATTGTTACAAGAAATTGTCCATTAATTTTACTTTTTCCCTTTGTTTCAATTTTTTAACCCCCTCTTTTGCTGTAACTGTCTTTTTTCTTATTACTGTGTTGCGATATTAGGCGTTTCCATAGAGTTACTTTATTTTTTCTGATTGTACACTCAGTGTTGTCTCCAATACTTAATTTCCCCATTTTTTATTTTAATTTTCACTATCAACGGATTTACATTCTGCATTATGGCAACCTATGCTGACAACGTTAGTCAACAGATTAGTTGTGATCATTCTGATGAAAATAGTCTACTCGCTTCCTACAGAAACAGCTGTCAGTGGCATTAAAATTTAGCTGCGATAATCTGTGTTCTCATATTATTTATTACTTTCGCGTTGTAGCCTCTATTGGACTTAGCTTCGCCTCGTGATTAATATTAATTTAAGAGAGTGGCACAAAACTGAAAATGTCTTGTTTTAGGCTGAGAGTCCAGAGGAGAGTACAGATGACATACAGTTTTTTCTCCTCGACGAACGTATGTTTCTTTCATGAAAAATACATGGTCAAAGGCAATATGACCTTCGCTGCTCTTGACCGCAAAACAAACAACGATCTATTCACACCTATGTACTTGACAGAAAAAAAATGATATGCCATCAGTACTATGTAAACATCATGTGACCTGGGCTGGGAGAATATTTCTCCAATATTAGGAACGTTGAGTAAACCGTCTGTTGTACGCATGTGTAATTTTGACTGTTACCCATCACATAAAGTCAGTAGCGAATTTTTCCGCATCTGGAGCCATATGCGCAGAAAATTTCGGATATTTAAACTTTTTATCAAGAGTTTATCAATTTTTTATCATTTCATCAATAGTTTATCAATTTTTTATCATTTTATCAAGAGTTTATTAATTTTTTATAATTTTATCAAGAGTTTATTAATTTTTTATAATTTTATCAAGAGTTTATAAATTTTTTATCATTTTTTCAAGAGTTTATAAATTTTTTATCATTTTATCAAAAAATACATCAAATTTCCTTTCATTTTATTAAAAGTTTTATCAAAATTCTTTTCATTTTATCAAAAGTTTTATTAAAATCCTTTTCATTTCATTAAAAAATATGTCAAATTTCTTTTCATTTATCAAATGTTATATCAAATTCTTTTTCATTTTATCAAAGTTATATCAAATTCTTTTTCATTTTATCAAAATTATATCCAAATTCTTTTCACTTTATCAAAAAATATATTAAAATTTTTCTCATTTTATCAAAAGTTACATCAAAATTCATTTTATTTTACCGAAAACTACATCAAATTTCTTTTTATTTTATCAAACATTACATCTTTTTCATTTTTTAAAAATTTTATAAAAATAAATTAAAATATCAAATTTTTTAATATTTTTGAGCATTTTCGATTTCAGAATTAGGGATGCTCAATCTTATTATAAGCAACAACGTGCGTTATGGTGAAATTTGACGTACGTTATAGAGAAATTGCGGTGTAAGAAAATGTACGTCTGTTCTAATATGCGCTTTAAATCACGTTGGAACAGATATACGTTTAATTACCAGACGTTCACAATCTATTCATTCTGATAGAAGACTTATTTATACAACGCACGTCGCGACGTACACCGGACGTACGTTATGAGCTCATGTGATTCTAACATTAGTGTGAGCCTTGAATTTGCCATTCGAAAACTGGCAACTTTTGCTGTATTTGATTAATTAAATGGTTACAATTCCAATGAAGGCTTCCTAAATGCATTCATATAATTCTTATACGTAACATGTGGCGGGATGCACCATCGTGGCCATTTTGTTGGTCAACTCTTAACGTTTCATTCTTAACTGTGCGAAATATCGTTAGAAAAAAGTGCTGACCAGTTTCTCCCCTTAGTTCGAAAACAATCACTTTCAATAAATATCTCTTACCGTTTGGCTCTAAGGTACGCCACTGCATCGTTTGGCTTGCATCTAAGGCTGTAGACTAAATAGCAAGCTACTAAAACGGCGGTCCTTCCAAGTCCGCAATGGCTATGGACGGCTACTTTGCCTTCGGTCAACGCAAAGGACAAAACTTTGACCATGTCCAACAAAGTTGTTTTGGACACGGATCCATAGTCCTTCCTAGATAATAGACAATAAAGAAGCTGTATATGCATGCATTATGTAGGAAACAGCACGAAATTATATAACACACAGGCCCGTAACCAGGAATATTGTGGCAGGACAGAGGTCATATAAGGCACGGGACACAAAGTTATTGTTCTGTATATAGTTAAATAGCTCGATGGGTCAATTGGGGCCACGCCCCTTCTGGCCCCGGCTTGGCTACAGGCCTGGAAAAACATATAATTCTTTTTTAAATTACTAAAAGCATTTAAAATTAACTTACCAATCGAAATTATAATAAAAAACTGGTAGGCATGAAAGAAAAGATAAGCAGTGTATTAACATGTTAAAATATCTCATAGAATATAGCAATATTAACACTGAATATATGGCTCATCTCTAGTTTACGGTACAATTTTATCGCCAACCAAATTGGCGATCCAATTCTTCGCCAACTATCGTAATCTTTTACTAAAAACGTTAATTCACTTACATTTTCCTTAGGCCTACCCCTCCATTCCTTGTATCTTAGTCAGATAAATGTTTTCCACATCTGAACTGTTTAATATAAATAATAATAACCCGACGGCCATCTTGTTTTTCACAATCCCATTTGTTTTACTAAGGTCATCTTGTGTTTTGGCGAACTCAATTTTGATTGGCGATAAACTTATCATATAGTTCTGCTAAACACATTTTTACATACTCATGTTTTCCATGAAGACTTGAGGATCGTACGAAAATCCCGATTTTTCTAAAGGAGCTCCACAATTGGCGTGTTCTCCTCTTTGTTGAAGGTTTATTAAAGAACGAATCCCGCGTCTGTAAAAATATCAAAGTATATAATTTTGTTATTCATTTCCCCATTGAATACACAAATGATGTTGTATTATTAAAGCCGAACTTTATTATTTACACGAAATTTTATTATCGATACAAAACTTTATTATTAATATGAAAATTTATTATTAATACAAAACTTTATTATTAATATGGAACTGGAACGCTTTATGTACTTCAACTGTCAGAGAATATAACAATTTGAATCGAAATCGATATCCCCATCAGTAATGTCTCTGCAATTCATAATTGATAACTGATATTTTTATTGATACCAGAAATTTAATACACAAGGAAAAAATCAGTCCACATACATTTATTTTATAGCAGATTTAAAATACTTTAATAATAAATTGACACAAAATTGCATTAATAATAACAAATTTGAAATTATATTAATGATGCATGAGTTTAAAACTGTATTGTTAATACGTGAGTTTAAAATTTACATTTTTCATACATGAGTTCAAAATCATGTATGTTACCATGATTTAAATTTGTATTATTATGAAGTTAACATTACAGCAGCACAAATTCAAAAATCTAACAACACAAATTCAAATTCACAAGAATAGTAACACAAATTTAAATTTACTTTATATAAGTTAAAAATAATTTCATAAATTTTATAATGAATTCAAAATTAGCGCTCACTATTCCAGTAGATATAATCACTGCCTTCCAACTCACTGGGTTTGGGTATGATTCTCATATAGGCTTGGTTGCATGTATACAGGGCCGCAGTTTAGGGGGGATACAAGTACCGCAATACCGGGGACCGGAGCTTTTAGGGACCCGCGTCACTGATTTTTTTACCCGGATTCGGGGCTCGTAAGGGGCCCACGATGCTGAATACCTTTTCATCAGAAAGCCCGTTGTGAGAAAATCGGTACCGGGACCCGCTGTTGTTAGCGGCGGCCCTGAATATATTTGTATTGTAGGGTGATATTAGTCGTCTATATACAGAGATGGATCCAGAGAGGGATTTTTTTTGGGGGGGGGGAATGTAAAATACAATACAACTCATATATATCACGAGCCCGCATTTAGGGAATTTCCAGATATAGCGAGGAAAATATGGATTTTGTTTGGTATAATGATTAAGCGCAAGACAGTTTAACTGCTTTTAGTGAACAAGCCTTTTTTGGACCCCGGATTTAACGAGCAATTTAAAAAATAAATAAAATGGGAAATCAAACTTTTTGTAAAAATTCCGTCTTTATATGCGCTTTTACGTTATAATCGGAGCTCGTTATTCACCATTTTCATAGATTTGGGAGGGGGAAATTTCCCTAATTACCCCCATGGATCCGCCACTGCTGTATGGCGTTGTTATCGAGAAACGACTGGTGATATTTCGCCTTTAATCAGCAGTTAATAACTGCCAGATAATAACATGGTTCATAATTGCAATTGGTGGGCCTAGGGGTGGGGGAAGATATTAAAATTATATTATTGATTATAGGTTCAAAAATTTGTTAATATTTATTAGTTATATACAGTTTATATGATAAAACAGCGAATTGCGCAGGTACAATATATAATTAACTGAAAATATTTTTAAACGGTTTTAACCGTGCTGTTTTCAGCGGAAAATTTTTTCACGAGAATTGACAACCCGAATCTTCGAAAGAAAACAATTTGGAAACTCTTCCGATGAAGATAGCATTTATGCAAATAAAAATACGCTTTAAATACGCTCGTAGGAAGTTGATTGCTAGTCATCTGTAGCTCAGTTAGTGATAGCACCTTCTCGGATTGTAGAAGGTCGTGGGATCATACCCCACCAGAAGCAGGAAGCATTTCTTTTCTTTACGAACGTTTCACCATCTAACAATTCCATAACATCGGTGTTACTATTACTGAGCCTAAAAAACGTTGATAAAATTAGTTCCTAATTTGAAGACAGTGTAGTTAAAACTGTTGAAAAATGCTTTAAGTTAACTAAATATCCTACCTATGCTATTCTCTGTTTTATCATATTTTTGGAAGTGCACAGTCTGCGACGTAGAGTTTTTAAAATTATTGTGGTGGAGGAGCTATGGCTTTAGTGATCCACCTAGGCCTATGGATGCAGTATTATTGCAGCACATCTCCATTTCGTCATAATTTTCAGTTACTTCGCGACGTAGAGTTTTTAAAATTATTGTGGTGGAGGAGCTATGGCTTTAGTGGATCCACCTAGGCCTATGGATGCAGTATTATTGCAGCACATCTCCATTCCGTCATAATTTTCAGTTACTGACGTAGAATTTTTAAAATTATTGTGGTGGAGGAGTTATGGCTTTAGTGATCCACCTAGGCCTATGGATGCAGTATTATTGCAGCACATCTCCATTTCGTCATAATTTTCAGTTACTTCATAACGTTATTATGGTAAAAATTTAGTCATTAGAGACACAGCAAAACACCGGTTATGCGAAACAAAAGGGGGTGGATCTGATTGCGAACAATTAGGAAATTCATTTTGTATTGTAAAGTTGCAAAGAACCTATTTATCCAAAAATACATTTCATTACATATCATTAAACTAATATATTGGTAGCGAGAAAACATAATGATGTATGTGTTAATTAAATGTAAACCGCTTTGGAAATACTCTGATTTCTTTTTACCTATCCGATATTAACAAAAGATATACATATTTTTGTATATGCCCGATATTTGCCATTTTTATTGGTTTTTCTCTTAAGGTCGCCGTATCCTATAAAACAGTTGTCCGTGTCCCTTTCCGGAAACACCGAAAGAGTATCTAATAATCTAAATAATCTAATAATCTAAAATAATAATAAAAATAACTGCGGTAATAATAAGAATAATTGTAAGTTCGGTTAAGTGAAGTTCAGATAATCGGAATTCCGCTGAATTACGTCCCAAAATTAAATATTATATATTACGTCACAAAACCAGTAATTGAATGTACTGAATCATTATAAGGTCAGAAGAACATGCAATAATAAACAAAATTTATTTCTTCATTATTATATCGTTTTTCTATTAAAACGTGCACGAAAAATTCAACACAAATGCCTGCCTTCATTTTGCACGGAACGTTTTCAGTCATCAACAAAAGAATGAAAATTTAGGAGAAAAAAGCCCCAACTCTGTTTGCATAATCGATTGTTGCTATTTTACGAGAATCGTCGGTAATTTGGATATTTCCCAAAACAAAGATTTTCTGCGTTCATATATGCTACCATTCATTATTCATTGACGTCACTGGTTGGAGGATTTGGTAAAGTCCAACTAGTGAAATCCACCTGCATTTGCGAAAGTTTGGAAATTTCTAAATTGCCTTTTGAAAAATTGTCGATATACATACCGATGTGCACTGAACATCCAAATTATTACAAATGAACATTATTAATTAATTAATTATGAAACATGCTGGCCCCATAAAGAACTGCTTCGGAAAGCGGGCCTGACAAACGTCTTGCCGGAAAGGGGTATAGTACCAAAATAAAGGATAGCTGTAGTGCGGGGAAAAACGCTCGACTTCGAAACAGGGGCGATGATAGGAATGGTATCTCACAAACGGCAAATTATTTATTATTAATAATTATATATTATTTATTTATTTGATTTAATTTTCCAGAATAACTGATCTAGAATCTATAATGAGTGGCAGAAAAAGTAAAACACATAAGCAGTGAGAGATCTTCCTGAATACGAAACATGTTGGTTAATAATTGCAGATAACGTTGAAATTTGGTCACTTTCTGGAATAGTTCGCATGTCATTTTGACTGATTTGTTTCATTCTGTATTTTGCCGAAAATCCGTTTTGTGTAATGAGGCAGGGAGGCATTAAATTGACTTTGAATTTCAGGTACTTAAGGTTTGAGCAACATGCAGTGGTAATTTCAGAATAGTCAGCTTTTTGGGAAAAAAAATAATTGCTATTTCAAAACATCCGTTGGATGAAATACTTCGACATAACGGAATTGGGGAAATAAATTATTTTTTAAATAAATTACACTTTTATAAATAAATTCCAGTTTTATATAAATAAATTATAAGGATGTAAGATATTATTACCCTTCACAGGGATAACACAATTGCCAAATAATGGTCAACACACAAAGCCATCGAGGCGAGTTTTTTGTGAGTTTTCGTGGGGGAATCTATCCTATCTATTGTCCACGGGGCAAGGACTTGTACTGTTTCAGGAGATTTGTCTTTTTTTATAGACAACTTGTTCTAGATTTAAGCTGGTATTAATCACCTCCATATCTAAAGAATTCTGTGGGTTCATGAACTCCTGAAATCCACTGTTCAGATCAAGGTATCTTTTTATCTTAAAACTTTCTCTGTGAATCCATACTGGGTAAAGATTTCTAGACACATTTTGTCCATCCTTTCAGTGGCAATCTCCAGTTCTTATTAGTTTTTCGTACAAGATAACAACTTTAATTTAACTTTTGGTTACTCTTCCCAAGCTTTAATCAAAATAGGCCCTGTGAATCTTTGAATACTGCAATGAAATGCCGGCAGACTGTTTCAGACCAAACAATCTGAGTTATTAACTTTACTCTCCTGCCACAATGCGGATGCATTTACTATTGTGGAAGCAAATATTACGAATAATCTTTCGTAAATAATTTATAAAATACCTCAAATTGAAACACATTATACCACTAAAATTTCAACATGATTGTATATCCAACCTACAAGCGCATTCATTATATAATTGTATATGATTGTTTTATTATTGTACTAGACCTGTAATTGTATATAATGACAAATATCATGGTGACGATTGTGCATAAAAATAAATGCCGTGCCTATAATTGTACAGAAATGTAAATGTTTTTTCTATAATTGTACAGAAATGTAAATGTTTTTCTATAATTGTACAAGAAATGTGTCATATTTTTTTCTAGTAATTGTACAGAAATGCAAATGTTTTTTTCATAATTGTACAGAAATAAATGTTTTTTTATAATTGCATGAAATGTAAATGTTTTTCTATAATTGTACAGAAATGTAAATGTTTTTTCTATAATTAAAGAAATGTAAATGTTTTTTCTATAATTGTACAGAAATGTAAATGTTTTTCTATAATTGTACAGAAATGTAAATGTTTTTTTCTACACCACACAGAAATGTAAATGTTTTTTCTATAATTGTACAGAAATGTAAATGTTTTTTCTTTTCTATAATTGTACAGAAATGTAAATGTTTTTCTATAATTGTACAGAAATGTAAATGTTTTTTCTATAATTGTAAATAAAAAATATATATCGTGCATATAATTACAGATGATGATAAATATCATCATTAAGGAAATGTATATTTACTCTTTAAATTGCTTGATGATTTTGTACTTTTGGATGAGTGATGTTGAGGGTCGAGCCATTGTCACGATGTCTTCTGTGACCCTATAGAGTAATACATTTTATATAAAGAATACATAATACTGATAAGGGGTGCACATTAGTTGACGCATATATATATATATCAGGGACAAATATTCGGGGGAGGACTGAATATGCGCCACACACACCCACAACAATACAGCATCACCCATATTGTATTTGTGCGCTTATTTCTATAAAATAATAACATATTTCTTTAATCCCAAATTTCTAATTGTTAATGCGTTAAATTTCAAAGAATAAATGTAGCAATGCTTCATGAAGAGGAAAGGTGACAGAGAAGAAACTTTCCAACACAACATATATATCTCACCATTGCGATAAAAGTGTTGCAACTCAAAACTCGGTGAAATTGACTTAACGTTACAACCAGATGTAGAAAACAGTGCTGCATTTTGCCATGCAAAATGTTAGGTCATAAGTTATTTGGGTTTCTGCTAGTTGGCACATGTCATTAGATGAACACAACATCCCTCAATTCAACCAGAAACAGTTTTTTGCATTTTCTGAAGATAGGGATTTTTTGAGTTTCAACACTTCCGTTGCAAGGGTGCGCGATATGTCTCTCATTGTTCTTATCGTTCGGAGAAATTTATGTCCATAAAATACTATATAAATAATTATAAGTCCATTACCAGCATGAGTAGATACCAGTGATGGGCATATCGTCAGATGTCCAGTTGGCTGGCCCTTCATATTTGCATTTTTTGCCGTTGCAGAAAATAGAACAGTTGAAGCCGTTCGAAGCGGTTTTACGAATTTTCTCGGAAAAAAGACCATATCTAAAAAATATTTGACAATTAACAACATTCCATTCGATTCTCTCTTTCTTAAAGAAGAACATCTCTTTAATTTTGTCTTTAACTGTTCTCTATATTTTCCATGGTTTGAGTTTTTTTTTTCTTAGAGTGTTTCGGTCTAGGTCTTTTCTACAAACATCTTTCTGTTCCTTTATCAGTATACGGGGTACCCCATAAATTCGTAAACATTTCAAAAATTCATAAAAGTTGAAGGAATTTGTATATTTGAATGCGGTTTGCGGTAAAATTATTCTCGTGTTAAGGTATTATTACCCTCCGCAGGGATAACACAATTGCCAAATATGGTCAACACAAGAAAGCCTCCGGGGCGAGATTTTTGTGAGTTTTCGTGGGGGAATTTATTATACTATAATTTTTGCCACCCACGTATTAATTACAGCTCAAACTAGAGCTTGTGTAATTTTGGAGAAAAAGAGACGCTTTCCCCATCCTGGTTCGAATCCAGGATGGGGAAAGCGTCTCTTTTTCTCCAAAATTACATAAGCTCTAGTTTGAGCTGTAATTAATACGTGGGTGGCAAAAATTATTGCATAAAATTATTCTCATGAAGGGGGATTTTTTCTGGTAGAAAAAATGGTTCGAATTTTTATCGTTAGAGATGCTTCACGCATTTAATTGCCTTCATTTTGCTTTCAAAAACTAAACGGTTTGGCTTTCTTCCCAGCTGCCGTCATGTTGGATTTTCTAACACTGTTTCTGACTTACCAGTGATTTGGGAGCAAGGCATTCGAATTATGGAGGTATTTACGAAAAGATTACAAGAGTAGTTACATTTTGAATAATAATTGTCCCTTCAGAATAAAACTATTTCTTCTAAAGACATTCCAGCAAATTTTAACATATCTCTGGGGAGTCATAAGGTATGCCCAAATGAAAAGGAGACTACGGTTATATTTGAACAATATTTTAATCACAGAATATTTTAATTACAGAAAATTGTGTGACATGAGACCTACACATAATTACCACTGACATTGATCATTGATCTCAGATCGTAAAAAAGAAAGTGGATGGCTTCACAGTACAAACGCTTGGTTTGCTGACGGATTTAGTTTTCCACGGTATCTTTCACTTCATTGTCACAGGTGAACCTTTGACTTTTCAGTGATTTTTTACATGGCCGAAGATATAGGAGTCACATGGGAAGATATTGTGGATGTATTGAGGATGTTTGAAGACTTCCCATCGAAATGTTTTCAGCACATGGAAGGTCTTCTTGGCCACCTGTGGCCTAATGCTGTCCTGGAGCAGCACTATTTCTTTTGAGAGCTTATCTCTGCGATTGTTTTTGACGGCCCATTTAAGCCTCAGCAAAGTGTTGTAGTACCGTTCAACTTTAACTCTTTCACCCCGTTCAAGCCACCCGATGAGTGGAAGTCCTTCTTCATCAAAAAAGAAGTAAACATCACTTTTCCGGTCTTCATGACAAAGTGAGCTTTTTTTTGGGACGTGGGGGAGGGATGCCGCCACTCTGTGCTCATCCATTTGGAGGCCGGCTCGAAGTGGTGACACCAAGCCTCATCACATGCCACAACCTTGGGAATAAAATCCATACCTTGCTTCACGTACCGCAACAGATGGTTTAAACAAACATCCATTCTCGCCACCTTCTGCTCGTCTGACAGATGTTTGGGCGCCCGCTGTGTACAAACTTTGCCATAACTAAGCTTCTTGTGGATTATGTGATGAACAGTCCCCTTGCTTATCGACAGTTCAGCAGCAGTTTCACCTGTGATGATCGGACGATTCTGATGAATGAGCTCATCCACAGCCGCAATCGTGGTACGGTTGGTGACAACGTTGGACTTCCTGGGCCGTGGCAAGTCCTTAATGCTTTCGCATCCCGCCTCATAACGCGGACCCCACCGGAATTTGATGCAAGGTGGAAATACTGTTTTCCGTACACCTTCAGCCTGTGGTAAATTTCTGAAGAATGATCACCTTCTGCTCGAAGAAATTAGATAAAAGCTCTTTGATCTGATTTGGAGGAGCCTATAATGCACCCGACAGAGCAGAACAATTTTTCACAACTGAGGAAACTAATGAGGAGCCGTTCGCTACAAATGCACAACTGCGGGGAACACCATACTACCTAGCGGCAAACACATTAACCGACTGCGGGTTACATGCGACGCTGCTGCATCACAAGTATCCTTTTTATTTGGGCATACCTCATATTTCATAATAGAAAAAAAAGATGTTACACTAGGCTACTGGGTGTGGCCGGTTGTTTCCCCCTCCATCATCAGTTATACTAAGCGTATGTGGGTTCTAAGTTACAGTTCGATACCAGTAACCCTTTTACGGACCAATCACATGCATTGGGGAATATTTAAATAAATGCTAAAGATTTCCATTCAGAAAGTTTTTTGTTATTATTATAATTATATAATAATAATAATTAATAGAAAGGTTATGGCAAAAATAGCAGTTGTCATCCCAATAATAATAGGAGAATTGGGTACAATCCCACTAAATCTTGAAAATCACCTGAATACGATAAGAATTGGCAAAATTAAAATACACCAACTTCAAAAGGCCACCTTAATTAGAACTGTCCCATATCCTACGAAATATCTATGATATCTCAAACCCTTGGGAAGAGTCCGATATTAAACGATATCTCCAGTTTTCTCAAATTGAAGGTAGACTGCGCAACTGTATCATAACAATAATAACATTAATAGCAAGATAGAGGATCATAATTGGAGTTTTTTTTATACATTGGTCAATTAAAAAAAGTTAAAGTTCGCATAAGCAAAGGTCTCTTTAGATTTACAATTAATTTTTTAGTTATTGATTTGGTTTGAATATTTACTAAAACAGTTATCAAACTTGTTTAAGTGTTCACTGAAACACTCATTGAACTTATTGTAATACTTACTGAACTTATTTGAACACTTACTGAACTTATTTGAACACTTACTGAACTTATTTTAACACTTACTGAACTTATTTTAACACTTACTGAACTTATTGTAATACTTACTGAACTTATTTGAACACTTACTGAACTTATTTGAACACTTACTGAACTTATTTTAACACTTACTGAACTTATTTTAACACTTACTGAAAAGAAGGCAATGTCCCGATACCAAGAGTCTGTGCGCCGTTGAAACGTATGGGTTTCAAATCCGAAACATACTCCAGAATATTATTATTGCTGTTGTTGACACAGTTGTTGATGTTGTTGTTGTTGTTACAAACGCTGCTGGATGGCTGTTCCTGCTTTTGCTGTTGCTTCTGCGATTGGGACAGTTGCTCGGAGCTCATACTTCATCCTGCGAAAAATAAAGGAGTCACACCTCCTGTAAATATTATCTACATTTGGTCGATTGAATTTTAATGGCGCAGAGGCATGCTGCGCCAAAACGGGGTGAATTATTAATCTAAATGAAGCATTTGTTTTCTCTTTAAATTTGTTGAAAAGTTTGTGATGAACGATGTTCATTATAACTTTTATAAAGCAATAATAACCATAAGCGTGGCTAAGAGTGCGCATAGACCTGCAACAGAACATTGTAACAGAACGTCGTAGCGTAACATCGCCGCTTATCATCAGCGCGTAACATCAGTTCACGCCGATATCCAGCCTACACTGACAAAACGCTGTTGTTCGTAAACCGGCCCAAATACAGGAACATGGGTTACAACATAGCACCGTGACATTCCTTTGAAGCGACGGGGTAAAAACCGACAACTGGTGGGACGCGGAAATGTTACGATGTTCTGTTACGGAGTGCGGTCCAGACTTGATAGGCGACGGTGTTACGATACGGTGTTCTGTTGCATGTGTGGACGCGGCATAATGTGGAGACTGTGAGAGGATTAGCCTCATCCCCTTGGAAAGCAGAAATTACGAATAAATGTTGCGTGCGTAGGGTCGGCCCTACAGGGGTGCGGGGCCCCAGGCGAGTTAGAAGAGTGAGGCTCCTTTTCCATGATGATGTTTTATTTATGACCCTGTTCCCGGGCGCATCTTCATAGACATAACGTTAACTTTTTTCGATCGTTACTACGACACTTTGCTATAAAAACCTACCTTCGGCGGTCCCACCGAGATCGTTATATCTAAAGTATACTTGCAGGGTTCCTAGAGAAGTCCGAATGCGGTCAATAACTTTTGAACTAAGACAAATCTTGCAACAGAAGTTAGGTATTGGTATAGTAAAATGACTATGCACTATCAGATGAGATGAACAGCAGCGCCCCTGGTGGCGAATTGAGGAAGTTAAAAATTTTTTCTCGAAAAATAATAAAGATAGAGAAATATTTTCAATCAGAAAGTACATATTGAATGTGAGCTGTATATCTTTTCTTACTAACTGAAGGACGCTCTACAACTTTCTAATTGAAAATATTTTCCTGTCTTCCTTATTTTTCGAAATAAAATTTTTAACTTCCTCAATTCGCCACCAGGGGCGCTGCTGTTCATCTCATCTGATAGTGCATAGTCATTTTACTATACCAATACCTAACTTTCTTTGCAATATCTGTCTTGGTTCAAAAGTTATTGGCCGCATTCGAACTTTAATGGGAACCCTGTATATATGTTACCGGCAAAGTTTGAAATCCGGCATTCTATAGAATGCTTAGGCATTGTATATAATTCCTAAAACTAGCCGGCAATGTATGAAAAGATTCATATTTAACAAATTTCCTAGGCATTCTATAGAATGCCAAATGAGAAACCGGCAAAGTATTAAATACATCTCCGATTCATTTCGAATATCACGTGGCAAGGCACGTGACTTTTAACGCGCGCCTCAGGCTCAGAATTTGTCAGTTGCACTTTGCGGTTTGTTCGGGAGTGTCAAAATACGCAATTTTACTTAAATTTGTTCAACAAAAAATTAGTTTTTTACTGTGCTGCATGAAAATGGAGGAGCAAGCTGTAGTGTTGGAGAAGGAGTCATGGTCTATAGACATGCAACGACGATTCGAAGATGAACTGCCTAAGCTTCGAGTTAATGCTGCAAAAAATAGTTTGTTCCTAACCGAAACTACTTACCAGAAGTTAATAAATGATGTAAAAAAAAAGCCAAACAAATTGACTACTAAGAAGGAACCCAGGGACTATTGGTTGCTGAATCGCTATGATGTGATGATTGTGGAAAACAAAAGTAAACTCATTTATCCTGTTAAAGAAGACGTCAGTACAATACAGTATTACGTCACGGACACTGAGTTATTTCACGTACTTCATGAAACTCATTTGGCTATTGGAGGACGTGATAGAATGTTGAAAGAACTTTCAACCAAATACAAAAACGTTACACGTCATGATATTGAACTGTACATCCACCTTCGTTAGCCCTGCCATAAAAAACAAAAAGGTATTAAAAAGGGCACCACTGCTGTTAAACCTATGATTTTTTTTTTGAATTTAATTCCCGTTGAAAGGTAGATTTTATTGATTTTCAGTCTCAGCCAGATAGAGAATACAAATTTATTATGGTGTACCAAGATCATCTCACAAAATTTGTGATTCTCAAGTCTCTAACGTCAAAAAGAGCTGAAGAAGTAGCCTACAACCTAGTGGACATATTTTCGTTGCTTGGAGCGCCATCTATATTACAGTCTAACAATGGTAGGGAATTTGCCAATAATGTGGTGGCCAGCTTAAAGGAGTTTTGGCCAGCACTGAAGATCGTCTATGGGAATTCACACAGCCAGGGTAGTGTCGAAAGAGCTAATCAAGATATCGAAAATATGCTCTGTACTTGGATGCAGGACAACAAATCTGACCGCTGGAGTGAAGGACTGCGTTTCGTTCAATTTATGAAAAATAGAGCTTATCATTCTGGGATCAAAAGAACACCATACGAAGCCCCTTTTGGCTGCAAACCTAAAGTAGGGCTTACAACGTATTTTCTACCCGAAGATGCTTTAAAAGACATAAATACAGAAGAGCAGCTAGAAAAAGTAATAGAAAGCGTTTAAACAATGGAAAAAGGTGAAACTAATCAGATTATGCAAGAAATAGAGCCTGTTTCAAAAAACATGGATGAGATTATAGTCGATAGTGTATTAAACCAACATGATGAAGACATGCTTACCGAAGAGATTTCCATTTCTGATACCTGTTGTGTGTGTTTAAAGGGAACGAGTGATGCACTTGCATGCAAAAAAGTGTCGTCAAAAAATTCATACCTTCTGTGGCCATGCTAGTAAAGATAATGAAATGGATATTTTGTGCACCCTTTGTTTCAAAACTGAAAATGCTATTGAAGGTAAAATAAATTCTAAAATCAATCGGAAAATACAAGCCAAAAAAATGAAAATGAATTCGGAAAAAAATTTCCCACTGCTTCTTTGGGAACTACTGTGCGAGTTCCTATTCCTGACGTCGACAAGGGGCGAGGTGATTTGCGCAATATATTGGCAGTTGTAATGAGTGTGACAGAGGATGGTTTCTACCGACTTGGAACTTCTAAAGGAATTTTAAAACAAGTATATGCGAGATCACAATCACTTTATGCCCTAAGAACTTGCTTAGAATTGAAGATATTCCTGACCACGAAATTCCTCTCCGGTCAGTTGTAATTGCTCAGTCCAGTGGAAGCGGCCAAAGATTCGTCAAATGTATGTGTAAAACAAAGTGCCAAAATATGAAATGTCTTTGCATGAAAAATGTAATGAAAATGTAATTCAAAATGGCATTCAAGCCTACCGTGTTGCAACAAGTAGGTTAATTTTAATTTCTTATTTTTTATATGAAAATTTTGTTTCCCTTAATAAGAAAGGCATAAATTTTGTTTTGTACAACTTTCATTTTTCTTTACGTATTTTGAATAAATTTTTTTAATGGCACTCTCATTATTTTTTCAGAATAACATTTGTATTTTTGAGGAATGCACGTCATTTATATAATAGCCTTATCAGGACCTGTTTTCATACTTTGCCTAAATAGCATTTATCATTCTATAGAATGCCTAGGTATTATATACAATGCCTAGGGAAAGTATGTAATAATTCTCATATTTCATACTTTGCCTAAAAACGTCCCTCATTATATTCATTGCCTAGGCATTTTATAGAATGCCGGCGTTTCATACTTTGCCGGTAACATATATATTACTTTAACTGTACTACTTAACGATTTCAATATTTCTTCAAGTACGTTATATCCTATTTACACTGTCAAACTTAAAATGTGTCAACATAATATAATACTATAAAGTAATAGTATGGTAAGTAATATTCTTAATTGAAAACTATACATAGTTTTTTAATTGTATCGCTTTGTTCGCTTGTTTTACGGCTCAAAGACTACAGTGGTCATGCTGCGCCGGGACCTACTGTTTTCCGAGGAATCCGAACCTCTTAAGGCCTAGGGAACCAAACCCCGGACTACAGTGAGCAGTGCGATCTTTATGAGATCTCTGAGTAAGCGTTCTTTTTGCACTGCTGGGAGTCGAACCCGGATTAGCCGCGCAATAGGAGAACGCGTTACCACACTGCGCCACCGCAGGGCTAAATTGTATCGCATTTTAACGTAAATGAAGTGTTCCTCTGATGATCCGACCTTTCTTTGAGGTTCCGACCATCCCATAAATGACCGATTAGCGGGATTCTACTCTAGCGAATTTTAAACTTTACGTTGGTCATTTTATAATATATACTTCAAGTTTAAATTTCAAAATGATTCAGGCTTAATCGCAATGGATTAATATTGACCTCGATGCTTTTAAAACATTAAGGATAATTTTAATGCCATTAAACTGTATCTTTGAGGAAACAGTTTCAACTTCTTTCGTGTATCTATCCTCCGTAATTAACATTGATGCCTATTTGAAAGTGTTCGACACACAAAAAAAACAAAAAAAAAACATAATTAAAGTGGACACAATGACAATGCAACAAGAAGATATCATCTTCGAAGACTAAACCGAATTTGAAGATCAAAATGCCGTTTATCCCCATCATTTTCGTGTGAACTATTTCACACTTTTATGAGTTGTTTGAACTGATTTTACTTAAAATTGAATTAAGCTGCAAGACAAGAAGA
>QLNU02014802.1:98016542-98052096 GCA_006491805.2 Dysdera silvatica
TTTTGTCACAGAATCTGCCTCATCTCTCCCTAAAGTTACGAGCCGCCACTGTTTTCTACTATACTTATTTTTCTTTCTTGTCTTATTTTTTTCCTTTTTACTTTCGCATTTTCACCAGTAACTACTTTTACTCTTTATAGTAAACCCTGGCCAATCGTAGTATTCGTTTGTTAACATTCCTCTTAACTGTAATTAACATCCTGCTGACCGTATTGGCGTAAGCAGGAAGGTCATAAGGGTAGGGGGCTACAAAACTACAACCCCATATATTTATATGCGCACGTATAAAATCTCTTCTCAATAATGATGGTTATAACCCCATTCATGCCCGTATCCAGAGGGCGGATCTTAGGGACCGCCCCCCCACCCCCGAAACAAATTTTTGAATGAGACTAGACTGAGGCTTTGAATGCGATGATTGTATCGATATATGTTAAAAAAATTTTGAACCACCCGAAATTAAATTCCGGCTACGGCCTTGATCCATTACCCCCCACCCACTACGTACACTAGTGGCTGATCGTATTTTCCGTCCAGCAATTGGAAGATGCGGAAATGGAGAGAGAGAGAGAGAGAATATTATCATGAATAAGCGTAGGCTGTAATTAGAAAATTATATTTATCATATCAAAGAATATATGCCGTGACCAGGGGCAGAATCTCAAAGGACTACACATTGGGACTCACATCTTGGATTTTCGGAAGGCGCGAGTCCTTGCACATTTAGAAGCACGAATCCTATCACCATAGGTGTAGAGTTGTATGGGCCCGTGGGGCCCGAGCCCTCTCCCTCAGTAATTTGAAATAAATTGCAATTTTACATATATTGTAATGTATAAATGTTCATAACATGTGCCTAGGTCTTCACAATAATTTTGAAAACTCTATGTTGATGCCTATCGCCCATGTGGACACATTGGCCCAGCCAGTCCCGAGCTGTGAATATATATGAAAGGAGTCATGTGATGGTAGGTGGTGGGGGGGGGGATCGAAGTTGATTTTGAACCCGGGCGGCCTGACACGGATTGTTTTTTGGCGCCCCCCCCCCTCCTTCGGTGAAAACAGGAGATTTTCATAGATGCACAGTGAGCCATGTAACATATGAAAGTGGATAAAAGTTTGTGAAAGAATTTCTCCAAAAATGCCTCTAAAAATTTCTCTGAACTTTTATCTTTTTAGAAGGATTTTGTTTTATTGTTGGGTCAATTATAAAAAATTTTAACTTGACTTCAGTTTGGCTCCCCCATCCAAACGGGGCCCCGGGCCTTACGCCGCTCCTGTGTGATAGCATTTGTAGACACATAATTGTTCAAGATTAATACCCGGTGCAGTGATGCCAGATTGGGCTACAAGTAGGGTATTGGGCGATGTTTTAAGTGCCCTCGCTACAAACATTTCGAATTGGGCGACACGCTACTTATTGGGATACTTTTAGTTACCTTCAGGCTATAAATCTGAAAAATACGCTACTTTTTGATTTTCATATATAAAATCACAAAATATTATTAGTATTACATAATACAATAAAAATTTTGTTTGTTGAACATTTCTATTCGCAGTGAACGATAGTTTCACTAAAACATAACATGTTCGATACTCGTTCAATTCATAAAAGATCTCTGTGGTTCAATTCTTGTTTTGGTACTTTCAATCACAGAGATCTTATATGTACTAGAAGGAACGTCACGTGACTTCGAAACTCGTTTAACATTGCAGTTCTGTGCAAACCTTCGAGTATATATAGCGTATATATGGTCGAAGGTGCAAGCCATGAATCCACATTAGTGAAGTCAATTTTTCTGTATTACAGGAAGTAATTATAATCAAGCGCAGATATAGTCTGGGGAGGAGAAACTGGGGTCATGACTCACCCCGAAAATATATTGTTTTACTGTAAAAAATTCCAACTTTTATGATAAATGAAGGGTGTTATTCCAAGACCATGGCAAATTTTGTCCTTGACCCCGCTTCCCCCAAAATGAAAGTCTGTATCCGCTCTTGATTATAATTATGCGTGCTTGTTTAAGTGTAGATTGTACACTTCGGGATACTGTGGAAAATCGTTAACGTGGCAGTACTTTCCACAGTTAAACTAATGATTTTAGTTTAACTTGCGTTCCATTCAATTTTCGTTTTATTTTTCGTTCAGCAATGCGAGTAGTATACAGACGATCATGTTGACCTACTTGTATATTTGTTAGGCTCAGATATCGAAAACGCTCAATAAGCGAAAAAAGACCACAACGCATTGTGGCCGTTTCAAAAATGCCAAATCCAAGGGTTAAAAAAATTTCCAGACATGTCAGGAGTGCATCGAAGACGACCTGAAGCCCCATCCTTTTTCTAAGCTGCTATTGGAGATACGATTACGATATTCCGTATTCGAAGAATGAACGTGAGGGCATTTGAAATATCGCATGTCAGGGCATGTATCGGGGGGGGGGACCAGAGCCCCCATTCTTTTTCTAACCTGCTATTACAGCAATACTACTGGTAGTTGCAAAATAATTCATTTTTATGTTTGGGCTACAAATAGTTCAAATCCGCTACTTTTGGAGCACAGTTTGCTACTTTTTAATCTTCAGATCTGGCAACACTGATCCCGTGATTATAAATTAAATTAAATACCGCTTGGATTGTTTCGCCATCTATCGGCAGATTTTTAAATAAAAAACTCGTTCGGGCAGATTTAGCCAAATGGGGCCGTTCAAGTATTACGTAAGCATCTTTGGGGGAGGGGGAGAGATTTGCTTATTTTTGCTGACAACGGGGAAGGGGAGGAATCTGAACCATGCTTACGTAAGATACAGAAAATAATAAAACCAACACATAGCTAGGAAGTGGTAGTCCCCACTGACAAAACTACAATACTGCAATACTGGGATGCACGACACACTATGAGTAAAAGATATAAAATACACGTAATCACATATAAATATTTAATTATTTAAACCAGTGGCTGGCTGTCAACCTTTTTTTATCCAAGGGATATCTTCTAGACTCCCCGTGGGCCTTCTTATATTTTTAAATTATAATGAATATATTACTTTTAATAAATGCATTTTATCAAATCCGCTTCTTATTTATCCACTATTTGCTTATACAACATGTTATGAAATTAACGTCTTACTTTGTCTGGAAACTTTACCAAATTATCGAACACAGAGAAAAGCATATTATTCTTCTGCTCTCAATATCGCGGGATAATAGTCTGCTATGGAACTACTTATTCGCTGAATCGAAACGACCATAAATGTACCACTGACCGGTGGTTATTACAATGTCCGAAAGGAAAGTGTCCATTACGACCCAGTCCATAAAAAGGGTAGCTAATGCTAAAGCGCGGTCGTTTCCCGCCAAACGGGCTACCAATAACGCCTTCCTTCCCCAGTAATTGTACTACCGTCGGTAACCAAGTTGTCTTCTTTAAGCAGGACATTCTCCGCCACGGGCAAGTGTTGATATCAAATTATTTTTCTTTCACATCTGAGAACTCATAAAAAATATTTAAAAAAAAAAAAGGCATTCGAAAATTTTCTCCATATTAGAAATAGCATTAATTTTTGAACATATTATAACTTATTTTTTAAATTTTGTGTAACACGTCTTTTTTAGCTTTAAATGAAACTTGTGACTAGAACGTCATAGAAAGGAAATATGAATAAAAATAAATAAATAAATAGAACATGGATGCTTCAATACACTGAAAATTCATTGAATGTATGTTCATGAATTCAAGCAAATGTGAGAAATGGAAAAATATATCATTTTTAGTTTATCCCGCTTCTATTACATGAGCAGAGAAACCAACTTTGTTTAAAAAAGGGATAAATATTGAATCATGACAACAATAACAACAACAAAAAGGTTTAAATTAAGAACTGACAATGCACACACATATATTTAAAAAAAACTATATCTTGTATTTCTCCCATGTGTACTCGATTTTTCTAATTTCTTAAAATTTCTTTTAAAATAAATGAAAATATTAGAAAAGCTATTACTCTTCAGAAATAACATTTCATATGGTTGTAAATTGTCGAAAAGTTTTTAATTATTATCAAACTTCAAAACGAAACCTAAATTAATCTGTATATTGTGGGTTAAGCTCTATGAATATTTGTCCAAAGTTTTCATCTCCATCATTCTTTCCCATTTTTAATAATTGCATCTAGTAAACATGCTTAGAAGGGATGAGTGAAAACATTGTTTTTTCTCATGTTCCCCCGCAAAATAAAAAATATATATTATGTGTATCAGAATTTAATAACTTTCCGCTATCTTCGTTTAATGCGTCTATCATAGTTAAAAATATTCCCATTGGCAGCTACATACACATATTGCATTTACATTGAAATTTTGGGTTTTCTCGCAAGAAATTTCAAAGAAATCCTCAATTGTTGTTCTTGTATTAAATTCAAAATGAACCGTATTCATGGGCGTAGCAATTCAGAAATTATGAGGGTACACAAGAAGCTTTAAAGTAGTCCATGTGCGATAAGACGTTAAAGAAAAGAACGTGTCATGATAGTCGATGGGGGGGTCCTTGAGGACCTGTTTCTACGCCAGTGGCTCGAACGTATATATATTAATGAAGGACAATTAATATTAGAAGGGTTGTACTGGCGTAGCCAGGAAGGCACACTGGGCACTTGCCCCCCGAAATCTTTGAATAATTTTTTGATATGTAAAGGAAAAAAAAATATGTTTTACTTTTTCTTTGAAGTTTTTTCCCCTATTACATTGCATTTTATTAATATATTTTTTTCATAGGCCATAAACTTTGAAATCTTCTTATGTGCTCCAAAATATTTTTAGTGCTTTCTGTTCTACAAAAAATTCGATCGCCTACCACCGACGGATACAAAGGAGGGGCGAGGGGGCAATCGTTGAGCTTTGTTGAGATCCCACCCCCACTTTGATCCGGGATTATATCATGGAAAATGAAAGAGTACCGGACACTTGGTCAAGTGTGTCAACAATAGTCTAAGGAAAGATATTATGAGTTCTAGTGGAAACGCACTATACCTTAGTCCAACAATTCAGAATGAAATGGTTCAATTCATTGGACAGAATATCCACTTGCAAGTTATTAAGAAGATTCAGCATGCCAAATTTTTCAACATTTTGGCAGACGAAACAAAAGATTTAAGCATAGTCGAACAGTTTATCCTTATGCGTTAGGTTTGTTGATGAAACCTGTATGTTTCGGGAAGATTTTCTGGAATTTGTATTATTATAATTATTATAATAATACAAATTCCAGAATACTATTATAATACAATGTGACGGGAGACGGACTTTCTACTGCCATTAAGACTATAGAAGCTTGGGTTGGATTTATCACATGCGTGTACAAGGACACGATGGAGCGGGAGAAATGAAGGGGTGTTTCCAGGATGTGCAAGCCCGAATCAGGCAAGAATATTCCAAACAGGTTTGCACTCATTGAGTACCCATACACTGAATCTGTGTTTGGTTGACTCTGATAAAGCTTCACCTTTAGGGAATGCGCTTGAAATGTTGTGCGTTTTTCAAGAATTCAGCAAGGCGGACCGCAATACTTAGAAATAATTTGAAAATATCAGGCAACTCACCTTTAAATTCGAAAAAATATTGTGAAATGAAGATGGGCTGAGCGCCATGAGAGTATTTATTTCTGTCTTCGCTGAAGTGGTATCATCACCAAAAGATATTATGGAGGAAAATCGCGATGCCAGTTCCAAAGCAGAGAGGCTGCATTCTGCTTTATGCAAATTTTCCTTTTTAGTTTTCCTTGTGTGTCAGCGACAGGTTATTGGGTTTGCCCTACGTCCTACCTCAGTACTTACAAGATACATACGTTGATATAGCGATTGCCTTGGAGAAAATAGAGTTAGTTGTGAAGTAGTTAAAAATGATGAAGCAAGAAGCGGAAAAAGTTTATAGCCATTTTTGAAAGAGAAATTTTGACGCTTATTTCAAATTCGTAACTTGATGTCCCTGGCGATTATTTCAAATTCGTAAATATTTGCGAATTTGGTGCCTTTTGAGCCTCGGTCAAGTCGGCATCTGCGGCAAGATTTTATTCGAAAATTTACCGCCATCAGAAGTTAGCCGCCTTAGGTTTCAGCCTACTTAGCCTATTGGTAAATCCTCCACTGCCTACGACCATTCCTGAAAACTACTTACGATGTACCGTTTTCATTCCCTTTCTTTCTTTCTCAAGAAAATAATTTCATCTCTTTGCGAAAGATTTTCTGAGCATAAAGACATTCTTATTGGTCTGGAGTGCTTAGTCTCTAGTAGTGCCACCAACTCAAAGTTCTTCAATTTGAAATCAGTGATTAAGATCTATTCTGATGATTTAGTGAATTCAACTGCTTCGATTTTGGAAGGAGAATCGGATGTATGGAAGATGCAGTGGATGGACTCAGAAAAACCTTCCAAGACATGCCGTGGTAGCTCTCTTAACACTAAACCTACAGACATTTCATGTATATCTAATCCTACCATGAGCGGTCAAATGACCGCTTCAAAAAAAAAATATGTATCTTAATATAGAAAGAGATTTTAGACAATTGGATAGTAAACAAAATATTTTTTTCTATTTAGAAAAGTTTTATTTACATTTATGCATTTTCAGCACATTTTTTACAAATTACAGTATTTTGTATTGCACATTTTCCACATACGTATTTTTTACATTTTATACAAATTTTGTTAGTCTTATTGCCTTTACAATATCTTATTTGACAAGCTTTCCGTCCAGATGAATCTATAGCTGTATTTGTTATTGTTTCTGATGAACATTCTTTGCTTAGCTGTCTCTCCTTCTGATATTCGGTCCCAAGCTCTTCTGCCAATTGAAATAAAAATTCTTGCCTCGATATTTCTTCACCCGTCGTTTCTTTGTATAAAATCCAAGCATTTATCCCGGCTAAATCTAAGATATTGAAAAATACCTGTAAAGGCCATCTTTGACATTTAGATTTTACACTATATTTTCTGGCCATTTGATCGGTTACGTCTACACCGAATTTTGTGCTATTGTAAAATCTAATTGTCTCTGGTATACGGGTGTCACCTTTTTCAATTTCAACGGATGAATGCATTGAACTAAGTATCAATACTTTTTTATTGAATTTAGCTTTGTAAATTGTAAGAATAAAATCGTTCGATTTGTATAATATTGTTGAGAAGCGTGTCATACTATCCATTGACATACTATCCATTGACCAATATAAACACGATTACACTGGCATGGAATGGAGTAAATTCCAAAATAATTGCAATCAGGAATAATATCCTTGAGTTTGGAATAACCGAGTTTATTGATTGGAGTAAAAGTCACTTTTACTCCAATCAAATTTTCTTTCGACAAGGCCCATCTAATAGAGAAAGTTTCTTCACCAGCCGACCTCAATTTCTTCGAAGCCTTCCATATTCTTTCGCATTCCTCTTCTACTGTTAACGATCAGCTTCCGTTCAATTCCATGTCCTCTATTTGGAGAAACTTCATTCGTCCCATAGCAAAAGACGCGGCTACGGACCCACAACTGGTTTACCCGAACTAATTTTGGACTAGCAATTTGGCATCGATAGTTTTTCTAGCACGTGTGCCACATTAGTGTAACTAGGGTTCTGAAGAAGGAAGCCTAAACGCGCTTCCGAAATAGCTATAAACCATCGTATTTATTTTAACTGTGTTAATGTGTTTAATTTTATTTAACATTAATTAGATGTTTAAAAAAATATTGTTTCCTTGTTATGTTCAAATCACTCAACAGCTTTGATTATAATACTCCTGTGCAAACATTGCGGGTTTTTGCCATTTAAAAATTATGCAGATAAACCAGCTAATTAGTATAATTAATAATATTTAATTGATGATAATTTAATAGTTACTAATTATATAATTATTATTTAGTGGGAAATATTAAGTGTGGTAGTCTCTTCAATAAACTTCCCTGTGCCCCCGAAATCAAATCCTGTCTACGTCAGTAAATGGTTGTGCAACTGAAATTTGTTTTACGAAATTAAAATTTAAATATCTAGTTTCTCTAATATTTTATTAGAATTTGAAAAGGCATGTAATGATATAAAATTCTACATTTAAGAACTCTTAGCAGCACTGGCGTACGTAGGGAGGTATTGATGGAGATTACAATACTCTGTCGCGATGAAATTTTGTATATACATATATACATACATATATTGTAACTTCCATTGTAAGTCCCATTGTACCCACTCCTTATGATTTTTCTGCGCATGAATAGATTATTTTCTACCTCTGAATACTGATGATGCGCGTGAAATGAACGAATAGCATATATGATTATAGTGTTGATTATTATATGATTAAATTGTTGATTATTGTATGATTATATTGATGCGCATGAATAGCATATCTCTACCTGTGGAGACTGCTATGCATTCTTCTGCATGTATAGTAGTCTACAGAGGTAAGGAAAATATATATATTATATATATTATTTACTAAATTTGTTGGCGTACTCAGGGTGGCTTTGATGAGGATTGTAACTCCAGCCCCATTGCAATGAAATTTTGTATAATTAATATAAGAATATATAAAGTTTTAGATTTGTAATCCCCATTGAGAATTTCCCCCCTTACGAACTTTCTGCATACGCATTTGACTAAATCACTAATGAAGTTCTCAAAATTGCGTTATCAAAATGTGAAAAATTGATTCGAAACGATAAATTTTCCAAACTTCTCTGACCTTTGAAAATATTTGATAACCACAACCACCTATAATTAATTTCGATTATTATAAACATGCTTCAATGTAAGTTGATGACTGTTCGAAGTTTTCAAAGCTACGTACGTATTCCTGAATGGCACTTACAAATATTTAGAACATATTAAATGCATGATGCTGCCATCTATGAAGCAATTTTTAAAATAGATGTTAAATTACCTTAATAATTTTTAAAATATTTAGTTTGGACACCGAAGAAATAACGTTATTTTCCGAATGTACTTTTCGTGTTTCTGTGAAGTTTTCGCCGCATTTTCTTAAATTTTTTCTAAGGAATTTGCGTATTTAGTAATTTATTACAGCACTTATCAATAGTTGACATCAGGGGTTTATCCAGGATTCATAAACTGGGATGTTCAAGATTTTTAGAAGGGGGGTTTGGATTTTATATGTGTTTAGATGCGTGTTTAGATTTCATTAAAGGGGGCGTATCAAAAGATCTGGAAGGGTGTTGGGAGGCTGTATAAATCCCTGGTTGATATACTGTCATTATTTTTACGGAAATTTAGTTACATATTTTGGAACTAGATGGCGCTACCAACAGCGAGTTTGATTTCGTATTCCAAAATTCAATTTCATATATTAAGAATACTTAAAATTTTATTCGCAAACTCACGGTGTCACTTTTGACCCAAATATTAAAGCAGAGATTCGCAAGTAAACTGATTAAGGTTAAAATCATTACGGGTACAATTTCCGTTCAGGCTTAATAAATGTTAAAATTGTGCTTGGATTTTAGAGTGTTATGCAATTTAATCTACAATCTATGCCCGTATCTGGAGGGGCGATCTTAAGGACCTGACCCCCTGAAACTAAATTTTTAATGGGACTTGGCTACGGCCTTGCATGCTTTGATTGTATCGATACATGCTGAAAATTTTTTGGATCCCCGAAATTAAATTCTGGTTACTGTCTTGCTATAATCGGACACAATTATAACGAGTCCGTATGTAGCGAGTTTTCGGATTTAGCGTTGAAAACATGATTTTTGTTTGGTATAATGTTAAAATGCGATACATATAATCGCTTTTAGCGAGCAAGAGCTTTATTCTCCCCGGATACAACGAGGAAAAATAGCAAATCAGCTTGATATATGGGAGAAAGCATTTGTCCGTTTATCACACAAAAGTTAAATGAGAATTCCTTTTGCGCCATTAAAAGCAGACAGAAATATATCCCATACGCAGAACAACTTTTATGATGTATAAACAATTAGTTTTTCCTAAACACGAAATATCGTTAACCAACTTCTGTTGGGCTTACGTAGTGCCTTTTAAAAATTTTAATCTTTATGTTTCTCAAAACATTTCTGAAGCATTATTTTATCCTTAATTTTAGACCCGAAACTTTAGTATGTTTCTATATTTGTATATCCATATTTGGCTTATCAACCACCATGCATCTGACAACCTTCTACTTTATAAAAAACTACGTTTGGACATGGCCGTCAGTAGAATTTTTTGCAGGGAGGGGCAAAGATTACTTCAGCAGAAATAAAAAAACCTTCATTCAAAAATGCTATAATTAAATTATTTAATTTATTTAATTAAATATTTATTTAATGCATTTGATTAAATAATTGTTTGATTTATTTAATTAAATAAATATTTAATCCGTTTAATTAAATAATGTGACTATTTAGTTAAAAATTATTTAAATAATTTATAACCTTAAATTTTAATTGACACTGCATACATCTTGTCTACTAAGTTTTTTCTAACTAATTTTTGATTGGTTGTACAAAACTTGAAGTCGCAATTAAATTATTTTAGGTACATGTTTTGGCATACATAAAACCAGTTTGCTTTTAGTCAGATATGTGAGAGATGTATCTATAGGCAGAGATGCCAATACTCTCGATCAGCGTGGTCCAGGTTGTGAACCACTGCTCTAGATAATGCAGTAAAATTTCTCTAAAACAACCACCATTGGTTTTTCTAGAAAACTAACCGTTTTATAGGGTGGCCGTAGAAAATCATTGCTAACGTTAAAATTTTCAAAATTGTAAGACTGAATTCGAATTTTCGTCATATCCCCAATGCATTAAAAACATGTATAACAACGTAAAAATATATATATATTAATGTATAAACATATATATATAAACACTATATTAAATATAGAAAATGTCTGAAGGGCGGAGGAGGAGGGGGATATAATGTTGTTTTTCCAGTGGCAAGTATGTAACACTAACCAGGGTTGTCGCTCACGAAACTGGCCGTCTAAGAGGATAAGAGGAGTTATTTGCTATGTTTTTAACACTCCAGTGATGACCGTTGTCCGGGGAAAGGGATGGCCTTAGAGTAGGGTTAACTTTTATATTATTCCTAGGTTTTTCTAGTTCGGTTCTTGAATCTTGATGCCCGTTTTGAAGGATGGCAGTATAGAGAAGTTTCACTTTATGTACATCAAATAGACGATATCGGGCCCCAATTTTGGAAATAGGTGGTAGACGGGAGTACCATGGAATGGCGTTTTGTTTTCGAAACAGCTGTAGAATTTAATTAATTTTCTGATAACATCACAATGCATATTTTAAAATGTCTTGACTACAGTTTTCAATTTTATTTGAACAAAAGCTACAGGCGACTTTTTCAGCGCCAAATTTGTTTATGACTTTGTTTATGATTTTTTTCTTTATTTTCATTCACATATTGTTTGTGAACACTTATCATTAGAGCCTGGATTATATGCATTAAAAAAAACAGCAAAATATGCACTAAAAAACCTCAAAATATCCGTGCACATGAATTTAAAATAAATAAATATGCACTTAAAATCTTTTTAGCGTTTGAAAATGAAGATCCTGTTTAAAACAAATAGATTTATTGTCAACTACCGAGTAGAAAAATTCTATGTATATTAAATCACATGTTTTACACAGCACAATTTCCATGACTGTATATCACAATGTATCTCTCGACGTTCTAAGCAGTAGCTTTATCTTCTATCAAGTTAAGATTTATCTTTTAGCATTTTTATGGGCAAAAGGGTCCTTTTCAGAGCTACAAACGATATTGGACAACATTTATAAATCTTTGCGGGTTGTATAATACGGATATTTTACCGCTGAGAGAAAATGGTGTAAAATTTTAGAATGTTTGTTGTAATCTGACCTTTAATGAATTGCCAGCCTAGCATAATGAAACTAATTATTGCTGTTCCTAACAAGGATGGTGGCTATAATTTTTGACTACATTTTTGACTACATTTTTGGCGCCCTAGGATATAATTAAACGTGTACGTCTACAAATTCCATTTGCCTTTCCCTCAGATACGAAGTAAGAGAATAGTTCAATTTTTGCCTTGTGGTGAAATTTTTCAGGTGAGGAAATAATAAAATTATTAAAACCCTTAAAACATGCATTTCTATGCACAAACTCTAAAAAGGGCTAAAACATGCAATCGTATATTAATAAGCTAAAACGTATATTAGTAAGCTAAACGTTATAATCGTATATTAATAAGCTTTAACGGTTACTGTAGAATTTCTAATAGATGCGATTATATAATTTAGCTAAAAACACTGTTTTTCCCCCCAAGTTTTAAAGGAGAGTTCAAGTATTACGTAAGCACCTATGTGAGGAGGGGGGGGGAGTTGCCGTTGTGCTTATTTTCCTATGTTAGCCAATGTTAATTTTTGCTTACCATGGGAGGTGGGGAGAGGGGTATAAAATGGCCAAAATATAAATTGCGTAATGTTTGAAAACTCCCTAGTTTGTATTTGGCAAACATTTTCTCCTGAGAAATATATAGGCTTAATAATTTTATATAAATTATATTAGTTTTGGTGAAAAATGGTAACTTTTGGAAGAAGTTTAGTCAAAAGTACAAGATTTTCAAAATTTTCAGTATGCAATGTGGTATGAAAAGCACAGTTCAGGAAAATTATTTTAATAAGTTATTTATTATAACAATGAATTTCAAATTTCCCTGACTTTGGCCTTTGTATTTCAAATTTCTCTGATTTTTCCAGGTATTCCAGATCCGTAGATACCCTGTTCATTAAAACTGCACAGATAAAAGTTTTAGTTCATGGCAAGAACTTGTAATATGGCTCAGTGATATCAGCGGATGGTGCAAGGACGTGAAGGAAGGGCGCAGTGATATCAGCGGATGGTGCAAGGACGTGAAGGAGGGGCTCAGTGATACTACTCCCAACAAATTTATCAATGGTAACGTTGATATGGATGACGGTCATGTTGCATCTAACAATTTTGTTAAAGAAGACGTCAGTACAATACAGTATTACGTCACGGACACTGAGTTATTTCACGTACTTCATGAAACTCATTTGGCTATTGGACACGGAGGATGGGATAGAATGTTGAAAGAACTTTCAACCAAATACAAAAACGTTATACGTCATGATATTGAACTGTACATCCACCTTCGTTAGCCCTGCCATAAAAAACAAAAAGGTATTAAAAAGGGCACCACTGCTGTTAAACCTATGATTTTTTTTTTGAATTTAATTCCCGTTGAAAGGTAGATTTTATTGATTTTCAGTCTCAGCCAGATAGAGAATACAAATTTATTATGGTGTACCAAGATCATCTCACAAAATTTGTGATTCTCAAGTCTCTAACGTCAAAAAGAGCTGAAGAAGTAGCCTATAACCTAGTGGACATATTCTCGTTGCTTGGAGCGTCATCTATATTACAGTCTGACAATGGTAGGGAATTTGCCAATAATGTGGTGACCAGCTTGAAGGAGTTTTGGCCAGCACTGAAGATCGTCCATGGGAAGCCTCGCCATTCACAAAGCCAGGGTAGTGTCGAAAGAGCTAATCAAGATATCGAAAATATGCTCTGTACTTGGATGCAGGACAACAAATCTGACCGCTGGAGTGAAGGACTGCGTTTCGTTCAATTTATGAAAAATAGAGCTTATCATTTTGGGATCAAAATAACATTATACGAAGCTCTTTTTGGCTGCAAACCTAAAGTAGGGCTTACAACGTATTTTCTACCAGAAGTGTTTTAAAAGACATAAATACAGAGGAGCAGCTAGAAAAAGTAATAGAAAGCGTCCAAACAATGGAAAAAGGTGAAACTAATCAGATTATGCAAGAAAAAGAGCCTGTTTCAAAAAACATGGATGAGATTATAGTCGATAGTGTATTAAACCAACATGATGAAGACATGCTTACCGAAGAGATTTCCATTTCTGATACCTGTTGTGTGTGTTTAAAGGAAACGAGTGATGCACTTGCATGCAAAAAGTGTCGTCAAAAAATTCATACCTTCTGTGGCCATGCTAGTAAAGATGATGAAATGGATATTTTGTGCACCCTTTGTTTCAAAACTGAAAATGCTATTGAAGGTAAAATAAATTCTAAAATCAATCGGAAAATACAAGCCAAAAAAATGAAAATGAATTCGGAAAAAAATTTCCCACTGCTTCTTTGGGAACTACAGCTCGAGTTCCTATTCCTGACGTCGACAAGAGGCGAGGTGATTTGCGCAATATATTCGCAGTTGCAATGAATGTGACAGAGGATGATTTCTACCGACTTGGAACTTCTGAAGGAATTTTAAAACAAGTATATGCGAGATCACAATTCACTTTATGCCCTAAGAACTTGCTTAGAATTGAAGATATTCCTGACCACGAAATTCCTCTCCGGTCAGTTGTAATTGCTCAGTCCAGTGGAAGCGGCCAAAGATTCGTCAAATGTATGTGTAAAACAAAGTGCCAAAATATGAAATGTCTTTGCATGAAAAATGTAATGAAAATGTAATTCAAAATGGCATTCAAGCCTACCGTGTTGCAACAAGTAGGTTAATTTTAATTTCTTATTTTTTATATGAAAATTTTGTTTCCCTTAATAAGAAAGGCATAAATTTTGTTTTGTACAACTTTCATTTTTCTTTACGTATTTTGAATAAATTTTTTTAATGGCACTCTCATTATTTTTTCAGAATAACATTTGTATTTTTGAGGAATGCACGTCATTTATATAATAGCCTTATCAGGATCTTTTTTCATACTTTGCCTAAATAGCATTTATCATTCTATAGAATGCCTAGGTATTATATACAATGCCTAGGGAAAGTATGTAATAATTCAAACTTTTCCTAAAAACGTCCGGCATTCTATAGAATGCCGGCGTTTCATACTTTGCCGGTAACATATATATTGTTTGTTTGTTTGGCTTTTTTATGGCGCAAGAGCATCTGGGCTATACTGCGCCAAACATGGTAAAATCAAAGACTGTTGTAAAAACCAGTACTTTTTAAAAATTTTAAAACGTGCGTATGGTCAGCATGGTCATTTAAAATGTCAGACAGTGATGAAGAGTTAAAAGTAAGAGTGCGGGCAAGTCTATAATAGGTGCATTGAGTTAAAATGTGTAAAACACTCATGGGTTCACTGCACACTTGGCAAATTGGTGCTGGTTTTCCTTCCAACAGATGTCTATGGGTGAGATGGGAATGCCCAATGCGAAGTCTAGCAATCTTGTATATATTATAATACTTCGTCGTTTTTGCTAATTTTGTACTGTTTATACAAGTGCCAAAACATATGGATCAAATGAAGGAAAAAACTCATGAGAATTAAGATTTAAACATTGACATTTCATTCATGAAAACCCTTGAACGGAAATTTTGAAATTCAAATATGTCAATAACACATATTTTAAAATAAAAATGTAGCCGATTGCAATCAAATGTATAAAAATAAATTAATAGCGGAAATCCATATTCACAGCCTTTTTGTTTGCGAAATTCTTGATGATATCTGTTTTTTTAAGACTTTTGGCTATACCTTTTTCAATAGAAAGAATGGATAAGTCGTTCAGTCTTTCTTCAGTCGTTGCTGATCTCAGATAATTTTTAATAAGTTTCAGTTTTGAGAAACTTCTCTCGCCCGAAGCAACAGTCACTGGAATAGTTAACAGGATCCTGTATTCAATACTCATATTTGGGAGAGAGTTTTTCATTTGAGGAGTCAATTTCAGTATTTCCAATGCAGTCTTTCTTTCTTCGGGAAATACTTCCCTCAGAAGTTTGAGTTCGTTCCCAAAATCTTCCAAGTCTAGATCCTGATTATCACCGGCAGCATCTGTCGGTTTAGAGACGTAAATTAGCTTTCAAAGGCGCTAAAACAGGACACGTGTAAACAATGAGGAGGCGTAAATTGGCTTTTAAAGGCTCCAAAACAGAACACGTGTGAACAATGGAGAGACGTAAATTAGTTTTTAAAGGCGGTAAAACAGGACACGTGTGAACAATGGAGAGACGTGAATTGATTTCTAAAGGCGCTAAAACAAGACACGTGTGAACAATGGAGAGACGTAAATCAGTTTTTAAAGGAAGGCGCTGAAACTGGACACGTGTGAACAATGAAGAGACGTAGATTAGTTTTTAAAGGCGCTAAAACAGGACACGTGTGAACAATGGAGGGACGTAAATTAGTTTTTAAAGGTGCTAAAATAGGACACGTGTGAACAATGGAGAGACGTAAATTAGTTTTTAAAGGAAGGGGCTGAAACTGGACACGTGTGAACAATGGAGAGACGTAAATCAGTTTTTAAAGGAAGGCGCTGAAACTGGACACGTGTGAACAATGAAGAGACGTAGATTAGTTTTTAAAGGCGCTAAAACAGGACACGTGTGAACAATGGAGGGACGTAAATTAGTTTTTAAAGGCGCTGAATCCGGGCACGTGTGAAGAATAGAGAGACGTAAATTAGTTTTTAAAGGCGCTAAAACAGGACACGTGCGAACAATGGAGAGACGCAAACTAGTTTTTAAAGACGCTGAAACAGGACACGTGTGTGCAATGGAGAGATGTAAATTAGTTTTTAAAGGCTCTAAAATAGGACACGTGTGAACAATGTAGAGACGTAAATTGGTTTCTAAAGGCGCTAAAACAGGACATGTGTGAACAATGGAGAAACGTCAAAAGGAACCCACGAAGAAATGTAATTCCGAATGACTATGTCAACTTGTAAATTTTTTTAATATACTTGAGGTAAATAACGTTTGGACATGAGATTTACGTTTATGATTAAATACTCGCATGTAGTGCAGTAGAATTCTGATCATCTGACATGACCGGGTACGAAGTCAATACGGACAACCGAAAGTTCGAATAACTGCACAGTTGATTTATAAGAATCGTAGTTATTTTACGAAGTATATATTTTTTTTCAATTTTCCCGAACGTATATGAATTAAACTGTTGGTTTTTAAGTGTGTAAATTTAAAAAAATAGTTAGATTTCAATACAGTATGTGTACATGTATGTTCTTTCGCATTTTACCCAGACTAGTATGTTATTCAAGCACAAAGCTGACATGTTTAATTTTGTTTCTAAATTTCAATTTTATTTATTTTTTTATTTTGTTACATTCCATTGCTAGTGAAAAACCCGACCATTCTTTGTTCGTCTGTTCAGTTTTCCACACTGTTTTACGCAGGGTGTTATTGATGGGGGTTGTAACCCCCATTGCAATGAAATTTTGTATATTTAACATAGGAATATATGAGTTGTAGCTCTGTAACCCCCCATTGAGCCTATAACCCCCTTATAAACTTTCTGCGTACGCCTGTGGCTTGCCAAAATACTCTTTGGCACTGTGGAAACGATAATATTCAAAAAATTTTTTTTAAAAATATGAGACGATGACCTACAAATCGAAGCACAGATCATCGATGCATATCCTTAATAGACATGCGTATAAATTAGAGTAGGCAGAAAGTTCATAAGTGGGAGATTATAATAATTATCAATAAGGGGAATTACAGAACTACAACTGGATATATTTATATATACATGTACAAACTTTCAGAGCAGTGGGACGTTATGACTCTCATGAATTCCACCAACCCCCGTGTACGCTGAGGTGCATATACATCTATTCTATACGATAAAGATATTATACATAATTTATGTGGCTATTAATCTCGTTTTGTCTGTTGGCTTGAATCGGTTATTGTTTTCATAATATGCATTTCGTAACTTTAGAAATCGCAAACAACAGATCATAGGAATTAACTCGCCCAAAAGTTTAAAAAAAAACACTTCATTAAGTAGAAAGAATGGAGATCGCTATTTAATGATGATTTTATATGGAAATACGTAAATAGTTTAGACTCGTCCAAAAGATTCATCAAATCGACGTTTGTTAGATGAAGTCTTTGAATATCTACAATAAATGCTTCTAGTCCAGCGGTTCCTTAACTGTGGTCCTCGGTCTCCGGGGTCCGCAAAGGTTTGGAAAAATACTAAAACAAGAGCATTTACTCTTTAATGCTAAAAATAAATTATGAGCCATTTATGACCATTAAATTATTGACCATTTAACAAACAATTCCTTTCTTAAATGGTGAAAATGAGTGCTGAAACACTAGAAATAAATATGTATGATGCAAATTCCGGGCTTTAAACTTTGAGTTAATTCTTGGGGGTCCGCGAGGGCGAGTGATCTCTGCTGGGGGGTCCGCGGCCTACGGAATTTAAAGAAACCTGTTCTAGACAATTTTTGTTAAATTCTCAGTCTCCTGTTGCACATACGTTTGCTATTTACTGAGGTATTTTAATATTTTACGAAGGACAATGGGTCGATTGAATTGACGAAAGAAATGAATCAGACATTTATTAGAGGCTATTAATTAGATATTTGGAAGCTGAACTAATTCCTCCGACGCTGAAATTGACAGAAAAAAGTCTGCTTCTCAGCAGACTGAGAATAGCCAAAAGGTATTTCGTGCATCTACGACAATAATGGTGGCTGGGCGGGTGTCACTTTTGGCGCCTTTTGTCACGAATATCCAAGAAAGCGACAAGCTAATGAAGAAAAAGTCATTTCAGTAATTGTTGATTTAATTTTTAATCGTGATAATGGAAAGTTACAAGTTATTCTTTGGCAACGGTCAAGGAGAACGTGTATAGCATATTCAAGGCATTACGAGAAATTCTCATACACCACGTAACAATAAAGTTTATAGGTTTGTAAAGCTAGTGAAATTTAATTTGTGTATTTCTAAAATAAAAGTCAAAAATTTTATTTTAAATTTTAAAAGCTTCTCCTTCATTCAAAAACCTTTTAAAAGATCCTAAAAATTATTTTTATACCATGGCAAATAAAATGTCCGTTTCGTGCGTCAATACGAATTTGAAATTGGTATTTCTGCTGTGGACGTTCTGATTTAATTCCAGTGAAACTGATCAGTAAAACGGGAATCAAGATTTGGTTACTAAATTGACACTATAGATTTTGAGTCATTATTTACCAGGAATTTATAGAGTTTATATTCATTCATGATAAATACTATTTTAAAATTAATATAGAGTATATACACTATAAATAAAATCAATTATGGAAGTAAATCTGTTAGATATATACTGCGTAAGAATACAAATTGAAAATTAGACGAATGAGTTGAAAAAGTCAACAAGGAAAGATACGTTGTTGCAAAGACTTAGACTCTAACCTATTTAATTAATAACGTGAAGCACTGTGCTGAAACAATAATAAACTATTTAAAACACGACGAACACAGTTAAAATTACACACAGATAACACAGATTTGAACTGTGTTAGTCGTGTTTTAAATAGTTTATTATTCTAATTTATTTGCTGTTTTTTTGTATAAAATAATATGTCTTTGTGTATAATAGTATAGTGCACTAGTCTTAAGACCTCGTCAATTCTCTAGTTGTGAAATAGGAAGAGGAGGGTTCGATTCAACGATCATTTGATGCATGTCCGTATCCAGAGGGAGCATCTTAGGGACCAGTTCCCACCAAACGAAATTTTTAATAGGACCGCAAAAAATACCTATATGCATTTACTCGTAGAACTTGTAAAAATGGGAGAAAAAAGACTCTCAAACCTTGAATTATCAAAATTCTGACCACAAGGTCTCATTTTGCAGACCATTAATGTGAGAGTACTTTACGAAAGAAATAGAAACCATTTTCTTCGAAAGGGGGGGCATTCTGAAAAATTAAATTTTGATGGCAAAACTACAAGTAAAAATTTACAATGATGTCTGTAGGCAAAATTTTCATTTTCTCTTTTATTTTTGCATGATTTTTTCAGTAGCGTAGCAACTTAAAACTTATGGGGGGGAGGGGGCTCAAGTGGCTTCAAAGAAGATTATGTGATGCGGTCTTAGAGAAAACGATATATTTTGATGTACAATGGGGAGCTTAAACTCTATGAGCTCCCCTTTGTCTACGTCACTGATCTATTTATATTTCTTCTTTACGATAAATGTAACACATCTTTATTCGTTATTTTATAAAAATTTTTGAATCCCCCAAATTAAATCCTAGCTAGCCTTGATTTGATATAACATCTCTGCACTGAGAGATATTTTGAGGGGTAACTTTGGCGCGAGTCTATTATATAGGTCTTTTGTGTAAGACAGCACAATTCTTTTATATAGGCCTACATTCCCAGAAAGCCGATGGCGAAACCCACGAATGAATAGAGGGATTATAATAATAGATAGAGAATATATATAATAATAATAATAGAGGCAACCATGAATAGAGGGTAAATATGATTTATTTAATCTAAGTAAACGTTTTCGTCAATATAGATGAGATGCACAAGTTTTCACCAGACATTTGAGAGGAATTAAATCAACTGTGTCCGTAATTAGGGAGGAGAATAGAAAGCAATAGCTTGAGAGCCATAAGGCAGTTCTAAACCACATAGGTGACATACGTAGGTGCATTACAGAAATCGCACCTACGATCCTGGTGGTGGTTTTGCCCACCATAATTTCTGTCTTCTGCCTTATTTCCGCATAATGACGACCGGTACCTGTTTAGACTGTAAGATATTATTACCCCTCAGGGTTAACATAATTGAGAAATAATGGTCAACACAATAAATGTCGTCCAAGTGAATTTTGTGAGTTTTTCGGAGGATTTTATTAATAATAAATTTGACACCTGCATTATTTAAAGCTCATATTGAGCTAAACAGATATTAGAAAGCAAATACAAATATAATGTGTTTATGTCTGAAACGAAAAGTCTTCAACCAGCGTGTATTGCCAGTTCTCTTATGGATCAGAGACATGGAGTCTAACAGTTGGAGCAATACGAAAGTTACAGACAACGCAAAGGAGCATGGAGAGGTGCATGCTTGGAATAACTAGGAGAGATCGAAAAAGAAACACTTGGGTGAGAGAGCAAACTAGAGTAGAGGACATCATTGTTAAAGTAAAAGGGCTGAAATGGCGATGGGCTGGGCATATTGCAAGAAGAACTGATCAACGATGGACAACAGAAATTCTGAACTGGATTCCAAGAGACCACCGAAGGAAACGTCTCGAACTAGATGGGTGGATGAAATAAGAAAACATGTTGGGGTGACGTGGAAGCGAATTGCTCAGGATAGACTTGTGTGGAAAGCATTTGGAGAGACCTTCATCCAGCAGTGGATAGATAATGGTTGAATATGATGATGATGATGATGATATGTACCAAGTATGTTTATTTATTGCTATAACGACGGCGATTTTGTAGTCTACGTAGATTCTAATTAGGGAAATTCGTATCGGATATAACGACGCGACTTGACTGCCATATATCGAAAACACGATGGTTCGTAATAACAAGCAATATCGCCAAGAAGTATACATGGGGGGGGGGGAAGGAAGTCTCGACCCCCCTCCCTAGCCGTTTAAAAATTTGATTCGCCCGAACCTGCTATGCATTTACTTTCAAAAGTTTTATAGTTACATTTTAAAATAAGGTACTTTTTAGCTCATTACTAATTGTCAAGCAATATCAATTATTTTTGTAGCATTTTAGTATCTTATACATTCACTAAACTTGAGTACAAGGTAATAATTTTTCTCAGCATCCCCCCCCCCTCAGAATTACTCAGATGGGCGCTCATGGCAGTATAAAATGAGTATACATCGGTTTTCTCAGATGTCCCTGTGGACAACAGTTGGACTACTAACTTATTTGCAATTTATTAATTTATTGGGTCCATAAAAATAATTTACCACCTTTTCATTACATACTATGGATGTGTTTGTTGCTATTTTATTACTTAAAAACCTCAGGAAACGAGGTTTGTGCCTGTGACAAAATATTAGGATATTTCATTTTTAAAACTTCTCATGACACAATGGTTGAAAATAGCTGATGTAATACCATAAATATTATTTATTACATACGTTTTCTATATACTTTAGTATTTTCTAGAATTTTTTTTAAATTTGAAGAACAAAACAAGCTATCTATCTGTTCGTAGCCATCTACTAAGTGTGGACGTAAATATATTTAATATATATATATGATAATCAAATTCATTATAATTAAGTATGTTTTTATTTAATTTTGAAACCAAAAAGTTTAATACTTTTTACTATCAAAATAATTTATAAAACTCTAGAGTGTACTATACTGCAGGCTATTATGATTTTAAAAATATATCTTTTATAACGACTATCGGTTATAACGACCGAATTTGCACGGTCCCTTGAAGGTCGTTATAACCGATTTTCACTGTATATACACAGAGAAATATAATGTTAACTAGTGTACTACTATAGTTAACTAGTGTAACTAGTGTAGTGTATACAAATGCATAACTTAAAAAAAATTTATTCTGCTTCTAAATTGCATATTCATTTTTTGTTCTTAATTATTCTTTATTTAGTTTCTTATTGGACGTTTATTTTATAAAATTATAAGCTTAGCACACATTTTTTATATATATATTTTTAATTTTATCTCTTAAATGAATATTTATCTTGTTTCTTTGTTTCTTGTTTGAATTTTTTTCAATCGCTGATTCGTTTTATCCTTTATAATTTCGTGCTTAGTTACTTTTAATTGTATATCTTTTCTTAGTTGCTCATTTATTTTATTTCCTAATTGCGTATTTATTTTATTTCTTCATTGCGTATCTATTTTATTTCTTAATTGCGTATCTATTTTACTTCTTAATTGCGTATCTATTTTGTTTCTTACGTTTATTTTACTTAATTTTATGTTTGTTTTGTTTCTTAATTTCATGTTTATTTTGCTTCTTAATTTCATGTTTATTTTGTTTCTTAATTTTATGTTTATTTTGCTTCCGTGACTCGTTCATGTTTTTTGCTTTCTTTATTTTCTCTCCCTTTTCAGTTATTTGTTTTTTATTGTCCTCCGCATACGATCCATTTTAGCCGACCTTGATCGAGTATTGTACCCTGTCAATATTAATTCGGGCACTCTATCATTATGCATCAATTCAGGTTATGTGGCACTGAGCGCTAAGCACACTAAAAGTAAAATTGGGTAAAAACCATCACAAAGATGATATAGTGTCGGATAAAAGACATCTAACTCAGACAAAAAAAAATGGGAATACTCCAGTTTAGTACCTTTTCCGCTTGACCTACAACAGTGCTTTAGCCGGGAGGTATATCACGCAAAGCGCAAGTGTTTCCAGATATAGTACACCAAACCCACGTATACATCACCAATCAGAAGGGACTCCACCCAACTTTGTAACGATTTCAATTGTTCCCTCCAAATCATGTTTAATGAATTCGTTCGCAGACGATAGGGCAGAAGATTTCTTTTTTATGAAAGTAATATTTTAGACGGAAGTGGTGGCAACAGTTCGACCTATCTTTTCTTTCCACAGATGAAAAATAAATTACCATAAAATGTTCATCGATTTCGAAAGAATTCCCTGATTTTTTCCCTACGCAAGTTGTGTGGGGACTAAATCGAGAACAGTTTTTCCCCACATGTTCATTTCCAAGTTAACAAGTGAATAAGTTTTGGGGCCGTTTAGACAGTGGCGCAGTAATTCAAACATCACGGAGGAGGTATGAAGTAGCATTAAAAAACGTAATTCCATTCGACGTTAAATATTAGAATTCACCTTAATATCGAATGGGGGGGGACTTGAGACCCCCCTTTCCGACCCTACTGAATTCAGAAGCGAGGAATGAAAAAAGATATGTGATACTATCTGGATTCGAACCAAGAGCTTTCGAAATGATGAACCTGTTGTCACTTCAGCCTATATTATTTTATCCAGATCCAATGTACTAATAGGGGGCTGAGGGGTCTTCCTTTCGTAAAAAAAAACGTACACAACAAAAAACAGGAGACTTCAGTAAATAAATTACGGTAAAATCCCTCATTAGTGGGCACTCACTAGTGAGAGAAGGTTGTCCGTAAAAGAGGAGTGACCGTAAAAGAGAGGTATTATTTTGAAAGAATTTCTTGCAGGTGAAGTTATATTGGGCCGCAAAAACGGAGTGACCGTATCCGAAGGGAGTCCGTTAAGAGAGTTTTTATTTTACTAAGTTATTAAATAAGAATTAGTTTTCTTAACCACGGCTACAATTTTTCGTATCTAAACCAAGGCCATAGCTAGACGCTTTTCACAAGGGGACTCGGAAAGCTACAAGTTGCTTAAAATTCGTTAATATTTTGATATATTTTATTAATATATTTAATAATATTAAATATATACGCAGATTGATATATTTCGTACATTCACGAATAAATTTCTTAACATAAATTTGTCCTTGAAAACGAGGTAAACTAAAATTTACAATTTCTTTTATCTTTGCTATGGAGTAAACTAATGTACAAAAGAAAACAGACCCTGTTAAAAAACGTGGTGTACACTAAATCTCGCCCCGGAGGCTTTCTTGTGTTGACCATATTTGGCAATTGTGTTATCCCTGCGGAGGGTAATAATACCTTAACACCTTTACATACGGAGAAAGAGAGCGTTGTTTCCTGTCCTCATTCGTCTAGCGGTCCAAGACACTCCGGGCTAAACGGAGGGACCCTGGTTCGAATCCAGGATGGGGAAAGCGTCTCTTTTTCTCCAAAATTACATAAGCTCTAGTTTGAGCTGTAATTAAAACGTGGGTGGCAAAAATTATAGTATAATAAATTCCCCCACGAAAACTCACAAAATTCTCGCCCCGGAGGCTTTCTTGTGTTGACCATATTTGGCAATTGTGTTATCCCTGCGGAGGGTAATAATACCTTAACATCTTTACATACGGAGAAAGAGAGCGTTGTTTCCTGTCCTCATTCGTCTAGCGGTCCAAGACACTCCGGGCTAAACGGAGGGACCCTGGTTCGAATCCAGGATGGGGAAAGCGTCTCTTTTTCTCCAAAACAAATAAGCTCTAGTTTGAGCTAATTAATACGTGGGTGGCAAAAATTATCGTACAACTAAATCTACTTTAAAATATGTTTTCAGCATATTTTTAATGTTAAAGAACTATTTCCGCTGCTGTGTATAAATTTATGCGAAACAAAAACTTTAAAGCAAAATTCTTCGATAATTTATTTTGAGAAAGAACATTTGCCAGGGGGGGCTCAGCCCCTCTGGTCCAAGTCTGACTACGGCCCTGCCCTAAATTCTTTCTATAGCTGTAAAACGACCAAGAAATACAAACAGTTTAATATAATCTGAAATCAGTTTTCTACTATTCTAGAAATTCAAGGATTTACGCATGAAAACATCATAACATATTTTATCTAGTGTTATGATGTTATGAAAACATCATAACACTATATAAAACACGTTTATACTAGTAACAACCGTGAAAAGTGCATTATTTTTATATAGAATAAATCGTAAAAGCTGCCTCCGCACAATACTGAACATGAATTGGCCAACTGATATAGAACTTCGTTAACTTAAGATAGACTTAAATATAATTGATATACAACTTTAAAAATATAATATAGACTTAAAGGTAACTGATAGAGAAATCTGAAAACTTAAGATAGACTTAAGTAAATGATACTGATATAGAGCTTTGAAATTTTGAGATAGACTCAAAGATAAATGATATAGAACTTCAATAACTTAAGATGGACTTAAAGATAACTTATATAGAATTTTAAAAACTTACGATAGATTTAAACATAACTGATATAGAACTTTAATAACTTAAGGTAAACATAAAGGTAACTGATGTAGATAGGGGCAGATTTAGAGGTCATTCAAGGGTGGCGATTAATGACTTGATTTTTGGAAATGATACCTCATTGGACCTTTACCTTGTATCTTTTCAATGTTAAATTTTCTTTCCGGGGGAGGGGGGGGGCGATCGCCACCCCTAAATTCGCTCCTGGATGTAGAACTTTGTTAACTTAAGATAGACTTAAAGATAACCGATATAGAACTTTGATAACCAAGACAGACTGATAAGATAACTGATGTAGAACTTCGGATTATTTGCGGCCGAACACCTGAGTCAAAATAACAAAGCGGAGAACAATTGGATAAGCATGCATTCAGGAAGAAATAGAATAATGCTTGCAGACAAACTCCAAACTGGAACCCTCAGGAAGAGAGAAAGAAGAGGTAGACCAGGAAACAGATGAAGAAGAGCTGTGGAAGAAAAAATTAGAGGGCAAAATACGGGGTGAAATCGGGAGGAATTTGAGGCAAATGAAGACCTTTTATGTATACCCTACATCTCTTTTCTTATCTTTTGGTCTTTTAACCTTTAAAGAGATGTAGGGTATACATAAAAGGATACAGATTGATTGAAGCGAACTCCAAGTGAACTCACAGGGTCGCCACTTCATGGTACTTTTCTCTATATGGCAGCACTGTCCCCCATTGGCAGAAAATATTGAAACCCGGGAAAAAGGAGAAAAAATTGAAACCGGGGAGAATTGAAATTATCGATTTTTAAATTTAATTTTTTTCCCAGTTGCATGGCCATCTTGCCCACCCAATATTACTCCATTTAATTCTTTGTTGTGGAGGTACTTCAAGGCCAATGTGTATCGCGAGAGTGCCTTGATTCTGCCAATCTTAAAGGAAAACGTATCACAAATTGTAAAAAATATTTCTCAAGATATGTTACGTTCTTCTATTTAGATTGTAGGATGTGATTTTTAGTACACAAAAATAGTGTCCATATTGAACAATATCCTCTTATGTTATCCCTCACAAGTGAACTCAGTTTTCTTGAATTGGGAACTATTTTGCGAAAACTCTTGCACCACAGTAAAGATGATTAATGGTTTATTTCTTGATTAACGAATCTTGATTAACGGTTTATTTCTGTGTTATCACAAATACGGAATATAAAAGTTTATCTTCAATTCCAATTTGGTCCTTTTTATTCGTTCGTCCGTACATTTGAATGCCACTTTGAATCGTACAACTCTATTATCCTTTATCGGCGACTTTTGAACTTTTCAGAAACCATTTTTCCCACTTGTCGGGTAGTTTGCTTACCAAATTTGGCAACACTGACTGTTAGATAAAACTACAGAATGCTCTAAACAGAGAGCGTTTAATTATAACCACTCTGTCGCATAGCGAAAGAATGAAATTATACAACAATATCAGTTATACAATAATTGCAAAACATTAAATAAAAGAAAACAATTTAGGACGTTGCCAATTTTAGAAACTGTGGCTATCCAGTTTGCGTTTCTTGGTATCCCAAGTGGCAACGACAAAGGAAACCCGTAAAACGAATAAGTAGCATTTCTGTTATGGAAGCCCACTTCCTTCTTTAATTCTTACTGAGTTCCTTCTATGGTCAACCTAACTTTTGACGCTGGCCAGAAGTCTAACCTCATCAGGGACAGCTTTAGAGGTCATTCAAGAGGGGGGAATTAATGACCCGTTTTTTGGAAATAAATGATACTTCATTGGACCTGTACCTTGAATCTTTTCAACGTTAAATTTTCATTCAAAGGGGCAATCCCCCCCCCCCCCACTTTCCCCTAAATCCGCGTCTGAACCTCATCAATGTGAACATTTACATTAACGAAAAATGTGTTCTTGTTAAAAGTAGTTCGTATTACTTGGCAAGAGTTTGATCATATTATTATACCTAGACAATATGATGGAGATTAAGGAAAGAATTCGCATTAAGTATGTCCGTATTAACGAGGCTCGACTGCATTAATTTTTAATCTATTATTGTTATTACTATTCGTATAATTATTTATTACCACAATAGGAGCTGTTTAATCCGGCACGTTCGAGACAACGGCCGTGCCGGATTAGCGATTTTGTGGCATTATCGGACGTCAATATTATTTTAAAGGGAATACTAAAGAAAAATGAATACAATACAATGATATTTAAAACGAGTTGTAATAAGCTGCTCCATGATAAGAAAAAATTACATATGAACATTGCTGTTTATAAAAGTCTCTGATATCACGTTTCTTCCTTGGTTCAAATCTATTCTTCAAATATCCTTATGGATTATGTACAAATTCATGAATTCTGCAGAGTTACAGTTTTCGTTGGATTCGGAAAATTTTATATTATATAGTTGCATCTGAAGCCTTAGCCTGTTTCTACGAGACTTTAGCTTCATCTGCCATGGCTCCATCTTCTTCATCGTATTCCATATTATGAACTTGGGCACCTTGTGAGTTCACAACACCCAGTTTAATCTGTTCATTACTCAGTTTTTTGACCACTGACATACTTTTGTCTATTTTATTCCACTCTGTAACTTTCTCACGGTGTACACCTGTGAAAGGGTTGTTTGATACAGCTTCTACCAAATCTAGTACGTTCCACAGTTTGGCCATAGTTTGTAACGTTTGGATCTTGATCAGCATCTTCATCAATAGGTCAAAGTCTGAGGCAAAACCGCTGTAGAGTCACTTCTTTCACCTGATTCCACGCTAAGGCAATTATGAAAATTACATCTTGAACATTAAACTGTTTTTTGAATCTTTTATATCATAGTCAGAGTCCAAAAGGCCTTGCACAAAAGTTCTATAAAAATACTTGAATTTTTGAATCAACAAACGTCCGAATCTATCCGAAAGAAAAAAACAAAACGCGAGCGGCTAGATTGGTGACGGATTATAGAATGTGCCAAACTAAAAAATTCCGGATTAAGAAGAGCTCATACTGTAATATATATTCTATGTAGTTCTATGCTAATTATCAAAACCACGCTACATGAACTTGTTACTACAGTGTAACCTTTAAAGTATTCTTTGCGCCGTAAAAACCTGGAATAAATTTAGTGTTTTCTACATAGTGCAGTAACGAATTAAGGGCGATGCGACCAGTGTCGCCGCGCTTGGCGCAAAGATAGGGATGGGGCGACAAAATAACCTAATGACGCTTAGGAACTAACAAAATTAGGGAAGTAAAATCTGTATCAAAAATGGATGCATTTGGCCCCAGTTATTACCAAGGACATCAAGAGTTGAAAACTTATGTAAGTATTTTTATAATATATATATATATAATACTTATTTATATAATATTTATATATATAACTTTTATATTAAAACAATGGTATAGCTTTTGTATCAGAAAAAATACTTGTGGTTTAGTTACATGTTATTTGTTGTAAGGAAATTTTAATTGTTATCGTGGCTTTCCTTCTTGTAATAATATTTAGTATTTTTTGTAATGAGATTCAGTAGCCTATTGAATAGAACATTAAAAACAAAACAAAAAAATGCTCCACGAAAGGAATTACTTTGAGAACAATTAATATTTAGCTGTGGGGAGGGGCGCCAAATTTCGGGCTCTCACCGGGTGCTATATGACCTAAATTCGTCTCTGCGTAGTGCTACGCTACTTTTCGAAACTACGCTCCACAACCTTGTTATTGTAATCTTTAAGGTATTCCTGGCTCAGTATGACTCTTGCTCTCTTTGCGCCGTAAAAATGCAGATCAAAACAAATTTCATGTAGTTTACGTGATGCTACGCTGCTATTTAAAACTATGCTCCACAACCTTGTTACTGTAATCTTTAAGGTATTCCTGGCGCAGAACGATGTTTGCTATTCTTGCGCCGTAAAAATGCAGAACAAAAAACATTTCATGTAGTTTACGTGGTGCTGCACTGCTTTTCAAACCTACGCTCCATAACCTTATTACTGTAATCTTTATGGTATTCCTGGCTCAGTATGACTCTTCCTCTCCTTGCGCCGTAAAAATGCAGATCAAAACAAATTTCATGTAGTTTACGTGATGCTACGCTGCTATTAAAAACTATGATCCACAGCCTTGTTACTGTAATCTTTAAGGTATTCTTGGAGCAGTATGACCTTTGTTCTTTCTCTTTGCGCCCTAAAAATGCAGATCAAAAGAATTTCATGTAGTTTATGTAGTGCTAAGCCAGTTTTTAAAATTACATTTCACAACCTTGTTGCCATGACCTTCAATATATTTTTAGGGCTGTGGAGTTTTGCATAGGTTCATTCGCAACTTGTTTACTCTATTGAACTACATCATCGTTGTTTACTTAATCGATGGAAAACCTTGTGTGTATACTTATCGGCATAGAAAACTACGTATCTCATGTTATAAACAAAACAAAAAAATCAATCGAACTTGAATATTAGCAACAAATTGTGAGAAATTAAGAGAGCTTGCAAATCGTGATCCACTAATTGTGACAAACTAATAGCGGTGCCAACTTTCCTATTCTTTGTGTGATATAAACTTTGAGTCTGTTCTTCAGTTTTCGTTTCGTTTTACGAATTCATGCTATCTTTGATTGCAGCGAAGAATTGGGGGATAAGCGGCAGAGACAGCGGTGTTATATTCCTAGAAGGCTGTACAGAATACAGTGAGTACAGGTAGCACCCCCTATAACCAAAATCCTAACATAGTGGTTACAAGGGGCGCTGGTACAGAAGTGAATGCAGTGGCGGATTTCATGGGCGCCCCTAGAATTATATGCAATTATATAATAATTAATAATCTATATATATCAATTAATCATAATATCATATATAATTTATAATATCAGTATACATCAATAATAATTATATAATAATTATATGCAAAATTATATGCATCCGGGAAAAATTCCAATTGAATAATGTTGTTGGACTATAGTTTCTTGTGGATTCAGTCTTTTCCCCCCTTTTTTCATAAACCAAGGGGGTGCAAGTGCACCACCTTGCACCCCCTAGGGGCGCTCATAGCAGATTTCCTAATAGGCTAAGTAGGTTGAAGCGTATGATGGCAAATTTTCGACGACGGCAAATTTTCACCGCAAAAGTTTTGCCGCTGAGAAGTTTACAAAGGCAGGGCTGAATGTTTTGATGGCCGATTGAATTATTAACTTTGAATTGTTATATTCAGAGGCGTAACTATAATCGCGGCAAAGCTAACCTGGTACACTGACAAGGTTCAGAGCAGTATGAACACCAGTGAAATGTAGTTCGCACTGGCGGCATCTATTACGTTAAGAGAGTTAATAGAAGATACATTTCGTACATAAAACATTAAAATAATGCTCAAATACATAAAACATAGGCATATTTGTGCACTTAAAATGTGATCCAAGCCGAGGTTCACATGAAAATTTCATTAATAATAATTCTCATTAAAATCTGGTATTTATTAAATTTAGAAAAAGGACTCATTATAGCGAGCGATGACGTCATTTAAGTAACTGACCACTCAGAGGACTTCGTTTGCTTGGCAGGAAGTTTGGCAATTTTGGCGACTGCGTTTTTCTGCATTCCAAATTAGGCGATAAATAACCTAATAATGTTGAGGGTTACCTCATTTTTCGCCAATTTGCGAATGAATACTTGTTGCACGGGCGTGAATAGGTCGCTGTAGCTTTAACAGTTCACCATGTTAGCTTCGCTGCGAATATAGGCATTGGCAACGACAAAGCTGACGTGGGCATCTCCTCGAGAGAGAGAGGCTCGACAAGCTCAGAGTTCACGAATACTTGCGAAGAGACATATTTGAAATAACCGTCATAGGCGCCAAATTTAGAATTTGAAAAAAAGTGTAAAACTCTTTTTGTCATGCCTCTAGTTACGTTCGGTAAGGACAGGCGGCAAAATATGTCACAGCCTACGTATGGCAAAATCGTAAACCTTCCTCTGAATGAATGGAAACCATTCAAATTCATTTTTACAAATGCTTCATCTTTGTAAATTATTCGTGTAACAAATTACACTTGTTACAAATTACTCTGGTTACAAATTCATGTTTAAAAATTAATCTTGTTACAAATAATTCAAGTTTAAAAATTTTCCTTGTTGCAGATAATTATCCGTGGTTATAAATTCATGCGTCAAATATAGATATATTTTTTTTCAATCGGTCGCCATTGAGAAACGTCGTCGAAGCTCGATAAATGAGAACGTCTTACTTACTTTTTTAAAATAAAAGAGAAATTTTAATAAAATGATAAGAGTGCTTTTCTTATTATTTTTAACGAGATTAATAAAATTGTAAGAGCGAAAAAATAAGATCAATAAAATGGTGGGAAAAGGGCAAGAAAATGATAAGGGAAAAATGTAATAAAATGATAAGAGAAAAATATAACAAAATGATAAGAGAAAATATAATAAAATGATACGAGAAAGAGATAATAAAATTATAAGAAAAAGGTAATAAAATTATAAGAGAAAATGATAATAAAACGATAAGAGAAATGATAATAAAATGGTAAGAGAAAATATAATAAATGATAAGAGCGTCATCTGCTCTTAATAGCTGCTCAAACAAACATTCTCATAAAATTTTTGTGCGACAGGTAGGCCAATGATTTCTTTTAAACATTAAGCTGATTGGCCATCTTCTTCGTCCAATCAGCAGAGCGCGAAAGTCTTGCTCGCCCAAAGCGATTAAATTGTATAACACGTTAACATTATACTAAATAACATCCATATCTTCTTCGTTGTATCCGGAAATCCGTTACAAGCGGGTTCGTAATAAGTGGGTTGGACTATAGTTTGATAAGTCACGGTTTCAAATATCCAATATCGGTAGAAAAGTAAGGATATCGGAGGAAAGAACGTGAAAGCACAGCCTTCTCCAGACGTGCTGTTACAATGTTATAATAGGGGTTGTTCCCTTCTTTTGTGCAAATCAACATGGCAAGGTTGATAGTAGACAGTCGCTCTGTATTTCCTTTAAGCTCGGGTGAAGCTAGCAAATGAATGGGGGAAAAGATGCTCGTTGGCTGATCATTCTTGATCTGCCAATTGAATAAGGCAAATGCAGTGATGTGATATGCTAAGGCAGTTGGAAGGAGAGGAGTTTTGAGTGACAAAGAGAAAGGGAGATAGAGAGATTTAGGGAAGATAAGGAATTGGGAAATGTGGCCGCTGAAATGGACGCTGTAATCCCAGGACTCAAAGAAAAGCATTGTGCAGATCAGTTAAACCGCCAGTTACGATTTAGGTACGTTTAATTGGAAGCTTTGTTGTTCTTCTTCTTCTTCTTTCGTGTGCAATGACAAATGAGGTTTAAGCCTATTAAAATAATTCGTTTCTCATTATCTTCATCTAATAAGGGAAATGTCTCGGGTGCCGGTTGAATTTAGGATTAGGATATATTGGGTTTGTAGAATCCGCCTCCCTTATTAAGACTATATAATCAGTTTTTTGTAAAACGCAGATTTCGTTGTTATTAAATATGAAAAATTGGATTGATCGCCAAATCTGGTAGCATGTAACCCATTCGTTACGTAGAAAATATATTATAGCTTCTTTGATGTATAGAAGCTCGTCAAATCATCGCCAAGAGGTAAGAGCGGGGTTAAAATTTTAATCGCGTTTGATTGACGAAATGCTATGTCGTCACTCAATAATTAACTTGCCTGTTTTCTATACCACTTTATTTAGTTTTTCATTTTTATTTCTTCAAATAGAACTACGGTACTAGAATCAAACTCCAGAAATTTATCTTTTAATTCGATTTCATTGTTTATCAATTTATTACTTGTATATAAACATATTTGTTCTTATTCCTCTTCTACTTGGTTATAAAAAGGACTAAATATTTTTCTTCAATGTTTTATTTTAACATTGAATATCATGAAAATGATACTGATAGTAAAAATGATTGAAACACAGAATTTTGTAACAATGATTGCACTTTAAAAAACTAAATTCTTGACAATTTTCTCCACATGTTTCTTCGGAAAACGTAATTGAAATATCATAACCACCTTTGAAATTTCCAGGATTGAAATCGGAAAAATTGCATTTATACCAAGCACATTGAATCATTGGATTAAACTCTTTTGATCGCAGTTGATTGTACACTAAAGAAATTAATTTAATTATTTCGTTTCTGTTTATTAAATTAACTGGTAATTGATCAATGCCTATTTTGTTTGTGATTTGTTTAAAAGAATTTTAAACTGCCTGAAAAAATACACATCCAGTGGTTGAATAAGATGTGTAGTTTTGAGTGCAATTTGTAGTCTCATACAATTTTTGGGAAGATCAGTGTAAGTATTTGGATCATTGAATCAAGAACCAAGAAGAACACATGAAAGTGAATTTACAGTTAGTACAAGATTTAAGAATTTACTACCCATTCATTCATTTTAACTTTATCCATTTTTCCTGATTTTGAACAGGTTACATATAAGTTTGATGGATAGAACATCGTTGTTTTAATTCGTGGGCCAAATGTTCCTGATGCATCTCTCCAACACAAAAATAATTTACCCTTTAATTGGCATTTTATAGGTATAATCGGCATGATAGTATATTAATGAGTTGTCGCATATTTTGATTGAATTAACGCAAAAGTTTTCCTTTCTCTCTTAGGCGATATGGTCCTGTCATTGGCAATAAAATAATTTATGCCACTTTGATCGCTAGTTAAAATTTGCTCGAGTGCAATATTGGTCGTAATATCGCGAGTTTTGAGAATGACTTCGATAGCAGTGTTTTCGATCACTTCATTATCGCGCACTTCAAGTGCAGTAACATATTTTGTTATTTTGCACGAAACAATTTTGAATTGTTTTTTAAAGCGACTAATAAAGCTATTGGAAGCGTTAAATGTAAGGAAAGCCGTATCTTTTGCTTTCATGTTAGCCCATCTTTTCAAACCTATGTTTCCTACAGGTAAATGTTTGTCCCTTGACTCGTTAAATTTATCTAAAATTGCGGTTTTAATAATTTTGTTTTTCGGTATCTGTTCCTTCTTTAAAATATATGTTTTATATGTATTGTGCGTTCGCGCAGACCTGACGCCTGATACCGTTAGCAGACGGGTTAGTCCATTGCAGTTTAGGGAAGGGCGTCTTGCCGAAACTGGTTTTTCGCGCGGGAAAAACCAGTTCCTCCAAGACGGCCTTCCCTAAACTGCAATGGACTAACCCGTCTGCTAACGGTATCACGCGCCAACTTTTTTTTTGCAAGAGTCGTGAAAATTCACGGTTCTTTTCATTTTTTATAAGGAACAGTATGTTTAATCAACGTCACTTACGTTATCATCGAAATCACTTTCGTATACGTTATCGCTGATAGTTAGTCCAGCCAGTTCATTACTAACATAATTAGCAGAATCATATTCATAATCTAACGTCACTTCCTCGATGATATATTCAGCAGATAGTAACTCTTCAATTTTTATAAGAAGTGCCTTGCTCTCTCTTCGAATTCTTAGTCATTAATATTTGACGGGGTTACGTTATATTTAAGAACAGACAAATTTAAAGCTGATTGAAGTATATTCACAATATTTTTCATTGTCAAATGTTAGAATAAGTAATCCTAAACTATGTAAATTATTAAAAAAAAATCCAGTTGCAAAGGAACGGGAAATATTACTAAATATATGGATTTCACAGCAGCTTAAAATTCTGCGAACAGCACAAACGATCGCTATTTACACCAGTTAGACTAGCCTGCCGACACAAGACTAAACTAGATTAACGCACATGCGTCGCCGAACACACGCCAATGGCGCAAAAATACGTCGCCAATAGCAATTTTTGGAACGTAATTAAATATCAGCTTATTATTTTTACAAAAAACTGAATATATATTCTTAAAAATGAAGGCGGATTCTGCAAAACCCAGCATATCTTAATCCT
>QLNU02014802.1:98064679-98096075 GCA_006491805.2 Dysdera silvatica
TTGGTTCGAGATGCTTCCATTCTTTTTTTTTTTTCATAAAGTACAATCAAACCTCGTTAACGCGAACGCCATTCAAGGAGAATTCATGTTACCCGGAAAGGATATGATAGCATTATAATGTTATTTATGCCACCTCTGGTTGCCATATAACAAAAATAAAAGTACTATATTATATGTCTTTAAAGTATATGTTGCAGAAAATTCTAGTCTCATCGGCATTATACAGGGTGTCCCAGAAGGTCGTTTCCAAACTTCTAGGGGTTGTAGAGGACAAATGAAACGTATCGGCCAATGGAACCTATGTCCGAAACGGAACCGGTTTCGCAAGAAAGTGAATTTAGTGTATACGTCCACCTCGCGGCTGCGTAACCAATTACATCAATTAAAATATTTTTTCCACACAGAATTTAAGTGATTCACCTAATAACACAGCAGAGACAAAAACATCCGGAATTCCCTTTTCTGATCCGGATCTGCGTACCACATAGTCAGCAATAAGCATAAAAGTGCCTTTTTTAGCACACTGGAAATGAATTGTGAACTGCTAAGTGTATGCAGCAGGTAGAGGACATGAAAATAAACAATTTTTGTTCAGTCACTTTTTCCTAAAATTAGTCGTTTGGCTGCTACAGTGAATTTAGTGTTCGCATCCAGCGCATTCAAGGTTACCACATATGGCAAAATGCGCCATTTAAAGAATTTCCAAAATTATTTAACGCTAACGGACGGCGGCCTGTCTCTGTTTGGCGACTTGGTATTGCCCCCCTAAGTGCTACTTCTCCTGTACACACATATGCACGCAGGAGAAGTAACGCCCCTAGATGATACTTGACCTACATGCATATCTATATAGAGGGAAAGTAGCACGTAGGGGCTCGAAAAATCTGTTGCTGGCCCGATGGAACACTACATAAATAATATTCCATTGCAGTAAACCATACCCCCCTCACCTAACGCCGATCCTGACTGAAATATGTATTATGAATTATACATAGATTGTAATTAATTTATGTCAGTTTATATGTATTTCAATAATATTAAATAACTTCGACATTTTTATCGACACAGCTGAGATTTCTTTGACATTGTCAATATTATTGCTTATATAACGACTAATTTTAGGAAAAAGTGACTAAACAAAAATTGTTTATTTTCATGTTCTCTACCTGCTGCATATACGTGGCAGTTCACAATTCATTTCCAGTGTACTAAAAAAGGCAGTTTTATGATTATTTCTCACTATGTGGTACGCAGATCCGGATCAGAAAAGTGAATTCCGGATGTTTTGTCTCTGCTGTATTATTAGGTGAATCACTTAAATTCTGTGTGGAAAAAATATTTTAATTGATGTAATTGGTTACGCAGACGCGAGGTGGACGTATACACTAAATTCACTCTATTGCGAAACCGGTTCCGTTTCGGACATGGGTTCCATTGACTGATATGTTTCATTTGGCGTCCTCTACAACCCCTAGAAGTTTGGAAACGACCTTTTGGGACACCCTGTATATGCTAATTGTGGAGAGTAATTCAGTTACGTTAAATATGATATTTTTATTAAATCTATATTTTAAATAAATAAATAAACATAATTATTATCATAGTATTTTTTAGTTTACCGTATCGCCCTAAAGGCGAAAAACGTTCTATTAATGCGGATGATGGTGACTTAGTGAAACACAAGGACAAGCTGTGCTCTTTAATAAAAAAACGCTGATATATATATTTATATGAGCGAAAATATTTCGTGGTGAATTACACGTTGAATTTATTTAAATAATACCGTTTTAATTTAAACCATATATTCATTTTCTTATAAATATGCATATTATAAGTATGCATATTTTCTCCAAAATGAGAGCTCTAGTTTGAGCTATAATATATACGTGGGTGGCAGAAATTATTGTATAATTCGACATTGATGATGACTTTGCTAAGCATCTGGCGCTACTTAATATTATGTGCTTAATCGGAATATGTCGACACCTAAGATTAAGTAGAGCCTAATTTTTAGAAAAATTGAAATATTAGGATACCTCTCTCATATCTTACGTCAAGGGGAAACCCATTCCTTTGCGTGTAGAAAACGTTGAGGATAGGGGGAAGGAGAGAGTGTGAGTGAACAGTTTAAGAGATACAACCTCAGAAATCTCCAAACTCATATGCTGATTTTTCACTCAGTGGTTGGAGTGCATATCTCCTTTTTCCGCATCACCCCGGGGGAGGTGTTGGTGGTGGTGGAGGCTCGAGCCACATGAGCCCCTATAACTTTAAGCCTATGCCAAATGTCCACATCCGCCTTAGGTATATCTGGATGACTGTTTCTTTTTTTGGCGGTCAAACCCCACCCTTCTTCTTTCCTAGGATTCTCTCAGGAGGTGGAGGGGCTTATGTGAATTCCTTTGAACCCTCATAAGATGCGGAATGATTGTTGCAGCTGGCCATCAACAAGAAATCGAGAAGCAATTATGTCAGTGTTTGGGTTGGAAAGAAGAACGCCAGTGGTTGGTCAGGATTAAAAATGTCTTTTTGAAAATTCATCAAAAGCATTTTCGTAAACTAAAACTGCAAGTTCTTTTTAAATATTAGCAGATTATTGGGGGATTAAACTCCTATTGGAATTTATTGGGGCAGCTCTGGCCCCACGGGCCCATATAACACTACGCCTATGCACAAGTTCCATTATTGCAGTAATTCATTGTAACGAGATTCTCTCCCGGGCCATGTTGGTCTATTCCATAGGGTAATGGATTGACGATTTTCATTCAGGGACTACAATACTCTTCCACATAGAGCATATCAGGTATCTAACAGAAAAGTGAAGATTGAGCATATGGTAGGGCGTACTTACACTCCAGAACCGAATCTCATAGAGCATGATTGAGACGCTGTCAGACGTCTGTCTTCCTCCCCCAAACTCTGAAGTACCTGAAAATCGATTGTATTGAATGAGATTATATTCCCACAGCTTTATTCAACAGCTTAGTGAAAAGCGTGCCAAAAGGATAGCATACTTCCTATTGAGGCACCCAAATTTATTGTCATTCATGTGGGAGGAAGCATTTTTCGTGACTGTTTGGAAATTCTCCAGGGAACAGTTTTATTTATTTTTATGTTGTTTATTTTTATATTTTTGTTTGTTTATTTTTATGTTTTTGTGTTTTTATTTTTATGTTATTTGTTTTCGTGTTATTTATTTTCCTTATCTTGTGTTTAGCGTGGTGAAGAAAATGTACCATTTTGCTTATTAAAGATACCACAGTATCTCTACTAAATATTTGGAAAGTTCCATTTCTTATAACAATGTCCATCGTGAGTTACGACGAAAAATGCTTCTACTTTTTTACAGTTGCCAAGCAGTGCACCCAGGACCCGACTATGCATTTGCGGGGACCCAGGCCAGGCACATGTTGGGGGCCCTTGTCTTCACGAAAATTTGGAAATGCTGTCAAAAGCGAGTTGAGCCCATTTCAGAGGGACATTGCAGAATTGGTCCCATCATAAGTTGGATAGGTAAATACAGTGTTACCTTTTGTGAGAGATTCCTCCAAATAAGGAATAATTACTCCGGTCCGTAGTATATATATATATCATCATCATCATATTCAACCATTATCTATCCACTGCTGGATGAAGGTCTCTCCAAATGCTTTCCACACAAGTCTATCCTGGGCCATTCGTTTCCACGTCACCCCAACCTGTTTTCTTATTTCATCCACCCATCTAGTTTGAGGACGTTTTCTAGGTCTTCGGTGGTCTCTTGGAATCCAGTTCAGAATTTCTGTTGTCCATCGTTGATCAGTTCTTCTTGCAATATGCCCAGCCCATCGCCATTTCAGCCCTTTTACTTTAACAATGATGTCCTCTACTCTAGTTTGCTCTCTCACCCAAGTGTTTCTTTTTCGATCTCTCCTAGTTATTCCAAGCATGCACCTCTCCATGCTCCTTTGCGTTGTCTGTAACTTTCGTATTGCTCCAACTGTTAGACTCCATGTCTCTGATCCATAAGAGAGGACTGGCAATACACACTGGTTGAAGACCTTTCTTTTTAGACACAAAGGCAATTTCCCCTTCAGGATAAAACTGTTTCTTCCAAATGCACTCCAGCCAAGTTTAATACGTCTGTTGAGTTCTTTCATAATGTTGCCATCCATTGAAATCAGCTGGCCAAGGTAAATATATGAATCAGCAATTTCTAGCTCAGTATATGTATATATCAACACATGTACCTCCGAAGAATGGACACTTTCTATTTAGGGACAAAATATATTGTCCTATGGGTGTCGGTTATTGGGTGGTAATTCTAAATGAACAATGCTACTGCGCTGCATTGTTTTAAGGGAAAGAGTTCGAAAAGTAAAAAATTTATATATAAAAATAACATTTTGGCTTTTTTGCTGGAGCTCCTAAATTCTCGGGGCCCAAAGCCCTGGCTTTCGGACGCATTTGCGGTTATCAGACCCTGGAGTATACTTGTCAGTGCATGATTTCTTAGTACTAATTCGTACAGGCTTACTTAGTAACGGGAGGGACTAATCTGGCAACGGAGGGACCCTGGTTCGAATCCAGTGGGATGGAGAAAGCGTCTCGTTTTCTCCAAAATTACACAAGCTCTAGTTTGAGCTGTAATTAAAACGTGGGTGGCAAAAATTATAGTAGGTTTACTTAGTATTATCAGGGTATACTTTTTATTGCATTATCGTACAGCCGTTAATTCTATTGTATGCTTTGGGGTCTGCGTTGATATGTGTGACTGCACAAATCTAAAGTGTTACATTAAAATTAAATTAAATCATTTACATTATAGTTTAAGCGTTTAATGAGTGGCATCAGGATCTAATAAATCACCATTGTTTATAACCTTTGCACTTTATGGAGATACTGTTTACCTAGTTCTAATGCTCCTTGCCTCATTTGTATGTAATGATGCAGTAGCTGGGCGTGGTTGCTACAAAAATGTGGGACGTGCTCACATCTCAAAAAAATATAATTTCCATAAAAGAGGTGAAAAGTCAATTGTTTTGTGTTTATTATGGCTCTACTTAGTTGTTGCCATACCCGTGTAGCTAATTTTCAGTCTTGGGAGGGAACATGAGATCCTTATTCTCGAAAATAGAGGAACCACGTACCTTGAAAAACGGAAACGTCTTTTGCTCGAATTAACGAAGTGGCGAGGGAGGGGGAATAACATGGAGAGAAACGTAAAACGGAAAATTATAATGTTCGGTTTTAACTATCACGTTTCTTAATTTAACCGAGCAGACGATTTGTTGTTGTTTAATATTGGCAGACGATTTGAACTTGCTCTGTATTCTAATGCTAAGCCTTCTACATTTACGTCATGACCACAGTAATCAAGTGTTTCCAACGAATTATAGTGAAAAATAAAAATCTGTGCATTTTATATAATTTGAACACACACACACAATAGAAGGAGTGTATTTGGGTGTGTCCAGTCATGCCTATTATGAAATATGGAATGTTGCCACACCATTTTGCATATATACACAGAAGATGAAGTTCCTCGTTTAAATAACTCCTTGAAAAATTATCGCTGCGTCACTGAACCGGACGAAACTGCCATTCCAGGCACTTTGTAGCTAAAAGCTAGCTATCAATATCGATTAATGGGGTTAAGTTTATGCAGAAGGCTCAAGGCATTAAATATCATTGTTCGGTACTTGCTAAAAAAAACTCATTTTTATGATAAGGAAACTCGTTGCCATAGTTTAGAGGACTTCTAAAAAGAACCAAATTCGTTTAACTGGCTTCACTAGATAACTAAGATTTTTAGACACCCTTATCCCATCCAGAAAAATAAAAACTACGAACGAATGTTATGTATGGAGCATTAAGGCGGGGGCTACAGGTCCTCTACTTACAAGGGAACCACTTTTGTGGAAGCTCGCACTTTGAGACAAGACATATCACAAACGATAGTACCCAAGCTCCTTATTAAGAATATGAAATCAGTTTTTTGTGAATAGCATATAAAATTTTTTTATTAATATTTAAAGTCCAAAAATCGCACTTTTTAGGTGAAGTTTGATATTTTTTATTCGCACTGTATATGAAGATAATAATTTTTGAACTCAATTTGAACACGGAGAGTGATTGCATTTAATGAATAAAATTATAAAATTACACGAAAGGTCATTCAGAGTGTTTTAAAAAATTATATATAAAACTAAGCTTTTTAATACTAATATTTGGCGCGTTTGGCTATGGTTTTGAAGAATTGGCGATATCGGTATGAAGCATTTATTATTCAATTACGCTCATATTGCAACCTTCACCCACAATATTTTTAGGAAATATAATGGCATAATAAAAAGGAAAAAATTCTAAATTTTATGGCCGTAACATCAAAATATTTTACGTAATTTTTTAATAAAGAAAAATGTTTTAATGAAGCTGGCATTTCAAAAAATACGTAAATAATCTGTTTTAAAAAGTAGACAAGCATTGTATCATACTAAACGTTTACTATTTTTTGCAAAGTCGATCTGGCTCTCGTAAAAAATTGACGCGTAAAGTTTGAATGTTGTAAATCAATCAAAGACTTTCAATATGAGAAAATTATAAAAATGACTCAAAATATCGGATTCCGGAAGTATTTTTATAAGTTATTTTTCATAAAAGTTTTTTTACCGTGTTTGGCGCAGTATAGCCCAGATGCTCTTGCGCCATAAAAAAAGCCAAACAATCAATCAATCAATCAATCAATCAATAAAAGTGTTCAAAGCATAATTGTACCTTACAATGGCTGCATTTTAAAGAAAGATGTAAATTGCATTTATTATCACTTCAAATCGTATCAATTAAGAGAAAAATATTTTGTCAATATTTTTGAATTGAATATTTTCACTAGGAGTGCGATTACAGTAACACCAAGAATATTATAACATACGGCAATATTGTTCTGCGCTCAATTGGTTATATATACCAAAGAATGAATTTTTATAATTTCGTTTTGGTGTGTTACATCAATTTTGATTTTATTCAGAACAATTTTGTTTGCAATTTTTTTGACGAAATGTTTATACTTCATACCGGTATCGCCAATTCTTCTAAACCATAGCCAAATGCGCCGAATATTGGTATTAAAAAGCTTAGTTTTATATAATTTTTTAAAATGCTCTGAATAAGTTTTGGCGTAATTTTACAATTTTATCCGTTAAATGCACTCACCCACTTTATTCGAATTGAGTTCCAAAGTATATGCTTCTAATATAGTATATAATTATGTATATAGTTATATATATATATATAGTATATAATTCAAAGTATGTGCCTTCATATATAGTGCCAACAAAAATTGCCAAACTTCACCTAAAAAGTGTGATTTTTGGAATTTGAATATTAATAAAAAACATTTATACGCCATTCACAAAATGCTGACTTCATATTCTTAATAAGGTACTTATGGACTATCATTTGTGATATGTCTTGTGTCAGAGTACGAGCTTCCACAAAAGTGGTTCCCTTGTTAAATCCACGCAGATCCATTCAGATCCACTTAGATCTGAAGGACCAGCTGCGCCAATAAATTTGATCTTTCATCACATTATTGTGTTTGGCTTTAGTTTTACGATGAAGGAAAGCTGAAGTAGTGTTGCTTCAAGAGTGCTGTGGTCCCAATCCCCACAATTTAAATTACAGTAAAACTTCCTTATACCGAACTTCTGTATAGCGGAAGCCTCTGGAGTAAGGTTTCTCAGCCGTCGGTCCCTGCCATCAATTACACCAGGCCGCCAATGATTCTCCCAGAATTTGTCATTTTAGGTTTCTAAGCACTTTTTATGAATAAATATTTTATCGTGGGAATATTCCGAGGAGAAGGAGAATAACAGTCGCGCATGCGTCGGAAAGCTCAGACCCAGAACGCCCAAGTAACATCTGTTCAGAAAACACCAGCGACCAAGCTGCGTATTTTTAAATATGTAAGTATTCATGAATGATTGTGAACTTTTAGACATCGAAATCATTCGAGAAAGAGTAAATCGCTCACTGTAACTGATCATGAAAAGTACCTGCAAGCTGATTTAAAAAATGTGCGGTGTATCCTCTGTTCTTAAAATTGAACGCAATAATATCTATGTTGCAAATGACTAATCAGCAAAGAAGTGTAACAGTAAGATGCACATTAATAGAAAGAGTGTATTGATACTCTTTATGCTAATGCCATAATTAATTATTCATGCTCATGATAGTTTAATGTACGAACTTTAAAAAAAGGATTATTTAACTTTTAAATTATTTTTTAAACTTTTAATTCTATTTTACTTTTTTAATTTTATATTTTTTAAATGGAATATTTACGAATAAATATATGGAAACCAGGGCCTCGTCTTACAAAAAAATAATTTATCAGGCCGTGGTATCATAAAAGTTGAGAAGCTCTATTCTAAAGATCGAAGTTTTGAAGAAACCTCGTGGTTTGAATTCCCCATTCATTACTTCGCCAACTACTTTTATGAATTAATATTTTTTTGGAAGTCTCGACCTCCATATATGAATAAAAGTTCTACTACACATAGTTACAAATTTTTACTCCAAATCCACCGTCCAATCATCTCCACGTATCCACCGTCCAATCATCTCCACGTATCCACCGTCCAATCATCTCCACGTATCCAACACCTTTACAACTATTTTTCCCAACGACGGAAAAAAAATTAGCTTGCTCTTGCTATCAATAATTTTTTACAGTAGTTTGGAGTGTATTGATATTTAGAAGTTCCTCGCTACATATCCCTTTTACAGCATTTTGCGTATTCTTTTCCTTAATAATATTTTCCTCCCTATCTTCTCTTATATTTTCTACTGCAATTTCATCATTTCCCAAACATTTAATCATTTACTCCCATATAAGTTTATTTTTAATTATAGATATGGTAAAAGTTTGATTTAATAAACTGTATATATAACGGATAAATTTCTCTACAAAACCATTCGTATACAATGGATAAACCTTTCTTGAAATAAACTTCGTATATAACGGATAAATCTCTCTCCAAATAAACCTTGTATATAGCGTATGAAATTCTCTCCAGAGGGCCTTCGCATATAGCGAATAAATTCCTCTCTAAATACATACAGTCGTATACAGTAGATAAATATTTCTTTAAAGAAACTTCATATATAACGGATAAACTTTTCTCCAAAGAAACTTTGTATACAGCGTATGAATTTCTCTCCATAGAAACTTCGTATGCAGCGGATAAATTTTTCCCCAAAGAGACTTCGTATACACGAAGTCTCTTTGGAGAAAAGTTTATTATTATACGAAATTTCTTTGAAGAAACGTTTATCCACTGTATAGTGAATAAACGTTTCTTCAAAGAAATTTCGTATATATAACAAATAAATCTCTCTCCAAGGAAATTTTGTATACAGCTTATGAATTTCTCTCCACAGAAACTTCGTATAGAGCGGATAAATGTTTCTCCAAGGGGACTTCGTTATAGATAATAATTCCCCAATGGAACTTCGCTATACGCAATGTTTTCCAGAAAAAACTTAGTTGCAGGCATTTTTTTTCCGAAAAAACTTCGTTGTTAAGATATATGTACTATATAGAGATTATATACATTGTTGTGCATTTTGATACTTAATAAAAACAACAAAGGTGAGTAAATGTGGAACACAATTTTTGTTTTATAATTGTTATTAAATATTAAATATTTTGATATTTAATATTATTAAAAATTTAAGTTATACAACAATTTTTTTTGCCACACACGTTTAATATTAATTATATTAATTATTGTATTTAATATTAATTATTGTATAATAAATTCCCCCACGAAAAACTCACAAAAATCTCGCCCCGGAGGCTTTTCTGTGTTGACCATTATTTGGCAATTGTGTTATCCCTGTGAAGGGTAATAATATCTTACAAAAATTTCAGTGTTATAATAAAATATTATCCCTTTAAAACATTTTCGAGTTAGCAGACATTTTATTCACCCGTTAGATTTAAGATTTATTCAAGTTTATGTCATATCTACGTCATCATTAAGTCATCATCATGTGTACATTTACGTCGTGCCCATGTAAGACTTTAATAACGTTATCAAACTATTGCTGGTATACATACGTTAAAGAAAAATATGATAATAAAGTTATATTAATAATATTAATCTTTACTACATGTTATCAGGATATAAACTTACTAAAATGATTAGTTTAAATTACTATGTGTAAAACCACCACACGTAAAATATTGAGAGCGCTTTATGCGCGTGATTTCTTCCAAAAGTATTCCTTTCTTTGTAAAAGGGAGAGGTTGGGGTAAGCGCGAACTCAGGGTGTTACAGGGATCATAACCCACCCCAAATATATTTTTTCACTGTAAAAAATTCCAACTTTCATGATAAATGAAGGGTGTTATTCCAAGACCATGGCAAATTCTGTCCTTGATCCCCCCAAAAATGAAAGTCTGTGTCTTCCCCTGAATAGGGGATTATAAAATTTGTACCCCCTAGGAGGTGATTCCCTAACTCTGCCACTGGCACTTGATGGCAGTAGCGCAGAAATTCAAAGTTCATGGGGAGAGCTGAAGTGGTTATGGGGAGATCAAGTGGTCCTGGGGGGATCAAGTGGTCATGGCGAGGGATCAAGTGGCTTTAAAGAAGTTTATTTGATGCGAACTTAGAGAAAATAATGTGATCTGATATTCAATGGGAGACTGTGGGCCTGCCAATGGGTAGTGGGCCCCTTCCAATGGTAGCCAATGGGTAGTGGGCCCCTTCGCCACTAGTTGATGATGATCCTTAATGGTTCTTAATAATGATTTTTAATCCATATTTAATTATGAATTCGAATGTAGATTTCAACGCCCTGTGGGATTTTCGAGGGTAAAAAATGGATAAAAAAATCTATCAGTATCCACCTTTCACTCCTCAAAACGAAAGATTGACCCAGTTTTTTGTCTGTGAAAACATTTTAATATTTTATAGACTGTTCAGCAATTGGCTTCCTCAAAAACAGAAACGACACAACAAAGGACGTGAAAGTAATGAGAAAATGACAGTGACGAGCTGGAAGACCGACCAAATGTCGTTGTCACCAGCATGTCAAGGTGAAAGAAATTTCCGGACTGCCTACATTTTGCTTGTCTGCGTATGACGAGGTTATCTTGAAGGTCGGCATATGATAACAAAAAATTCAAAGACTTTCAGTGTAATACATTATATAGTCAAACACACGACAAGAAGAAATGAATTTGAAGACCATTTTAAATTCAGCACTCTTTGGAGATAATATAGTGTTTTATGATTTCATGAAGCAAGCTTTTAGAAAAAGTCTTCTTTTTTTCAGAGAAGTGCACGCAATATGAACATATAGAATTTCCAGACATGATAACGAATACAAAAATGGAATCACATTTTAATTCCACATTAAAAAAAACGCATTTTACGCAATCAAATTGCGTCTCTGTTAAGCGAAATAGGCAAAATAAAAAATCTCATTGAACTAAAACACATTACCAAAAATCTATACAAAGAGACAGATCTTCTTTACCCATAAAAATTTAAAAAAAATTAAAACTCAAGCGTAGAAAAGCAATTAAACTAAGGTAAAGGGAATACCGTTTAAAACAGATTTAAAATAAGAAATAATAATTATACAGGCCTGCACAAAAGTTTAGACACAGAGGCAAATTATAAATAAAAGCGAGAATTTGCATTGAACTTCGCCGATATTGTATCTAAATAATCCTAGAACCAATAATAAATTGTGCAACTTAAAAGATTACCAAAAGTACTGAAACAAAATATCCCAACACCGTAATATTGGAATCTGCATGCCACAAATGTTTAGGCACATATGTCAGATTTATGCAAATTAACGGCGCGAAGTTCCCAAGTGATCGAAGGGGCGTTTCCCAGAGTTGTTATATAAGGCCTGAAATAATTTAGAATGCTTAGAACGATGCCGAAGTCAAAGCAATTTACGAATGACGAGATTTTGAAGATTTGGAGGCTGAAAACTAAAGGTAAATCTGTTACTCAAATTTCTGTTGCATTGAACCGTTCAAAGCGAGGCATTTATCGAGTGTTATCCCGGGGTGATCAGTATCAACCAAAATCACGATCTGGGAGGCCTCGAGTGACCAGCATTCGGGATGATAGACAAATACGAAGATTGGCTTCAAATGAAAGCCTGTCTGCAAATCAAATAAAAAACACGTTAGCAATGCGAGTGTCAAGAGAAACCATACGTAGAAGGATTGTAGAATGCAGGCATTTGAGATATGCAAAAATGCGCCGCAAGCCCTGCTTGCAATTACATCATAAACAAGCACGACTACAATGGGCAAGGCAGCACATATCATACAGTGACGAATGGCTGCAGGTGTTATTTAGTGATGAAAAAAAGTGGAACTTAGATGGTCCCGATGGCCTTTCGCACTACTGGCACGATCTTCGAAAACGCCCCTTAAGTCGGTTCAGCAGACGTCAAGGAGGAGGTTCAGTCATGGTTTGGGGAGCCTTTAGCTTCAATGGACAGACTTCTTTGGCGTTTTTGAATGGAAAACAAGATTCCAAGGCATACCAGGCAACTCTTGAAAGTCACCTATTACCTTTTGGCGAACTTTTATGTGGACGAAACTGGGTTTTCCAACAAGATAATGCGTCCATCCACACATCCAGGTCAACAAAAGAATGGATGAGCGCTAAAAATATTACAGTTCTCGATTGGCCTGCTCTTAGTCCTGACTGTAATCCCATCGAAAATGTATGGGGCATACTAACGAATGTTGTGTATGCCAATGGAAAGCAATATCCGTCCGTTTTAGAACTTAAAAAGGCTATAGAAGAAGCGTGGTTTAATTTTGAACCAGAAACCTTTCAAAATCTTGTGCTTTCAATGAACGACCGCGTATTTAATCTAATACGAAGTAATGGTGGCTACATTGATTATTAAAATTGTTCATTTCCTTATGCAAGTGCTAAAATTTATGTTTGTGCCTAAACTTTTGTGCCACATATTTTACTTATTTTAAGTTATATATTGCAGCAAGTTCGCTACTGATGTGATTTCTGTTCTCAAATTTTTAATTTGCATATTACATGTGTTCATACTTCGTAATATTAAAGTTCCTACTTCTTCAGTTTTAATAGTATTTTGTTATACTCAAATTTGTGTTGTGTCTAAACTTTTGTGCAGGCCTGTAATAATAATAATGCTAAAAATTACCAAAATTAAAGGAGTACCACTATAAGAAAATTCATGACCCTTATCAATCCATCGTTTTTGCACAGGTGAATAATTTTTATACATTTGAATGCACATTCTTTCTCTTGGATACACAAGTGTTGAATATATCGTACCGCATAATGTTCACAAAATTTATTATGTTACGTTCATTATTTTGTTAATTTTTAATGTTTTTTCCTTGATTTGATGATTAGAGAGAGGCATATGTTAGATATGGGACAGCTTCAGCCGGGCCCGTGCCCGTTTTGGGCCCCGGGCCCATTCGACGAATGCAACTGAAGTTGAAAACTGACTTTTCTACGTATATTGAAATTTTCCAAGGAATACAAACATGTGATTCGTTTTCGGGGATTGTAGAAATGCCTGTATATGACAATTCAAAGGAAATTAAATAGTGTGATTTAGCAAAATTTTTTGAGTTAAATTTGTCATGGTGTTAATGTTATATTTAAAGTTTCGGGCTCGGGCTTAAATCTCCACGACGTATTTCGGGTTCGGACGGGCACGGGCTTCGAAAAATAAGCCCGAACTCATCTCTAGTACACGTAGTTACCTTGTTTGTTTCCCGTACAAAATGTTACATGCTTAACCTTGGCTGATACAGACGCATGCTTATTTTCCTTTTGTAACAGTTCTTCCGAGTTGATTCTAGGTTAAATTAACGGTTCTTCTGAGTTGATTTTAAGTTAAATTAACGGCTCTTCTGGGTTGATTCTAGGTTAGATTAACGGTTGTTCTGGGCTGATTCTATGTTGAATTAATGGTTCTTCCAGGCTGATTCTATGTTGAATTAACGGTTCTTCTGGGTTGATTCTATGTTGAATTAACGGTTCTTCTGGGTTGATTCTAGGTTGAATTAACGGTTCCGCATTTTGGGTTGATTCCCCAGGAGAAAGGTTCCGATTCCTCGGAAACTATCGATTGTGATGCACCACGATCTAGGCTATCCTTGAGCCATAAAATAAGTCTTAAATTTGGCAATTACTACATTTTATTTAAAGATAGATATTGGTGAAGTTTAGTTAATTTTTTAGTCGATATAATACATTTATTTAATTATTTTTATAATTATGAAAATAATAGTTTATTCCTTGTTATATTATGCATAAGGAGGCTTTAAAATTTGTCTGTAGAGAAATAGAAAGAGACAACAGAGATGCTAGTAGCTGGGTTCTCTTTCCAATAGGAAGAACATGAAATTACTTGTTTTCCGTTTAGTTCGTACATAGAAAGCATTGGTTTTAAAAGTTACAAACTCACTGAGATATCACATAAAAAGGATCATGAACACGGTTTAGAATCAAAGACGTGACAATGGAGGCGGAATTGTGTAAATTCTCTCTGGGAGTTGCGGAGAAAATATGTTTTGTTTGTTTTCAGGCTCAAAGTAAAAGAAGGGAGGTAAATACAAATATTATAAACGAAAATAAATTGTCTGCCGAAGATGCCCTTGTGAAGAAGACTCAAAGGGAATGTAGACATAAGGGGAACAAAAGAAAAAAGTAAAGTGAGTGAGAACACAGAGGGGACAGCAGACTAAAAGGAAAGAAAGGGACGGCTTGCGGAAAGAGTGAGTTAAGAATGCCAGATTAAGACAACAATCAAAGATTTTGACTTTAACGGAATGATTAGATAAATCCTTTCATTCTAATGTATCGAATTCCGAATTTTAAAAGCAATAACAGAGACTCCATGAATTTTAAAGTTAATATGAGAGAGAGGAATATCATTGCGATAATGCATGTTAGGTTCATGAGTCATCTGTAATGCGGGACAGGGAAAAACTAGGTCTTCTTTAGTAACTTCATACGTGACGAGTGAAATTTTGTAGTTTACTAAGAGATCAAAATAAGTAAAAATACGCCATAATTTAAAAGACTGGCCAGTATATTCATGGAAACTTGCGAAATTAATTATTTGAATGATTTTTTTTATTCGGCTCTTATTTTCCGAATATATATAATTTCCCAGACCTCAAGGCAGTACGTAAATTTTAAGTAATATAAAGAATAATATAATATTATAAGAATGTAACATATGACAATGCACCTAATTCTTGAGATAATTCCCAAGATACTACTAAGTGAATTAGTGAGGTCGTTAATGTGTTCTTCCCAGTTTAAGTCAATGTTGACAATTACTACGTGTAAAGAGTTTTGCTGGCTTTGTTTCACGGCGTTAAGAGTTATGGAAACTAACTGGAAAATGATTGTGTAAAGTTCTTTGCTTAAAGTTTGTAAATCTCTTTCGTCTTTTTCCCAACCAAAAGAGGCAGGAATGAAAAATAATGTAATTATATTTTATTACATTTAGCTATCGCTTGTTAACATATAATCCGTTCTGTTTATTTACATACAACCAATTAGGTTTATTAAAATTTAACCAAGTTATGTAAGGCCTTTGTAGTATTTAACACGTCGATGACATATTGAAGGCAGAGGCGTAGCCAGGGGGGAGTTTTGTTGTTGTGACCCCCATTGCAATGGAATTTTGTATATTTAATATAGGAATATATGAGTTGTATCTCTGTAACCCCTCCCATTAAGCCTATAACCCTCCCCTTATGAACTTTCTGCCTACGCCACAGATCGAAGACACCTAATATGGAACAATGGTGAGAAAAGGTAAGTTTCCCATGTACACATGAGAACCGCCAAAAATGAAGTTTGTTCATCTTTTGGTCTTCCCATTAAGAAAAAGGGGCTTTTGCTAAAATTAGAAAAAAAAATCTATTTGCTTTTATTATCTACTATAAGTTATAGTTTTGTATCTTACAAAATAAAACTCTGACCCTGTTTTTCACAAATTATAATATCTTTTTGTAGGTTTATATCAGATTATTCCTCTAGCTTACATAGGAAATTATATGCTGTAGTTTATACAGCAACTTATTGCTGTGCCTTATACAGCAAATGTATAAATGTAGGGTTGTTGCTAATATGCATGCCTATCAGTTAAACTAAAATAATTTAATCCACCAACCAAGTATTCAAATACACATAAATTCTTCTATTCTAAGTAGTAACTCAGAAAATATTCTTCTGTAAGTAGGGCTACAGAAAATATTCTTCTGTGATCACATTTAATGTAAGAGCTGGTGTGTTATTCTATAAACACTTGAAAATAGACTACAAAATAAGACACTAAACTCCACTTAAAATGTAGCTGTACGTTTCCTGTCATATCCAAGCTTTTAAAATTTTTAGAAAGTTACAAGATGGTTCTAGTAAAAGTTACGATGCATACCGGTAATATCTGCCGGATAATGGTTCTAGAAAACGGTAATAGAACCATTATCCGGCAGCTATTACCAGACAATGGTTCTAATAAAACGGTAATAGCACTCTCAAACTCATGGACAGATATATTAAAAAGCATTGATGGCATTATTTAAAAGCTAGTATATATTAGATAGATTCTTTTTTCAGAATATTTGGGTGTGCACATATTTTTACATTCCCATACGTCACGAGATGAATGCCCTTATGGTCTACTGCCCGGGTCAATAGCCGCTATCCCTTATTAAGTAAGGTAATCCATGTATGACACGAAATACAGACGACAGCAGAAATCTGCAGACGTATTGAAAGGCAATGTTATGCGGTGCAGTAGAAAACCGGAGCAACCTGCAGTTACAGATCGAAGATCACCTTTTGTGTTAGGGTGCTTTACGGAGTTGAAGAATTAAGACACGCAAACTCTTTATTGCACACTATACCTACAATTCGGCAATTATAATTTGATATTTTAATGAACATAATGGGGTACCTTCAATTATTTTAGTTGACAGTATATAAATTTTTAATTTTGATGAACATTTTACTGGTGGAAGAGCGTTCGCCACAATTACATAATGCAATTAAAGTTGTGTTTTAATATATTCATGTCAAACTGAAACGACAGGTCACATTAATAAATAATTCAAAAAGGATCAGTGTGGTTAAACTGAAAAAGTTTCTAACACATTTGAAAGTGAATTTAAAAAATAATTTTTTTTCTTTTCATTGGTGAGGTTTACTACGAAATGAATCGATAAGATTTTAGGAGGTAATGATTGATAAATAGTAATGTAACGCTGTATATAAATGTAGTAGTAGTGTCTGAAGCATAGAAATAACCATCAACTAATTAAATAATTAAAAGTAATATTTAAATATGTACAGAGACAAGTAATATTCAATGGAAAGCACTTAGTCCAGAGTAACCACTTCTTTTGAGGTTTATAAATACTCTGACGAATAATTTATTTTTGCTTTGTGTGGGAGAGACGATCAAGAGAGAGAGAGAGAGAGAGAGAGAAGGTTCACACGAGGGCCTATTCTAAGGAAATTTTAAAACTTCACAAGTGACGTAGGGCTACCATTTTTTTTTCTAAAAAAAATCTCTCAGCTGGGTGGAAAGCTTTTTCGGTTTGGGTCAAGCAATTGAAGGCTATAGCAACAAAATTGATCATAAAAAATATAATTTCCTTACAGTCAACCTTAAGGACGCACACGATCTTCAAATTTGGAAAAAAAGTCTTTTTTATTTATCTAAATTAAAATCTAATTTTTTAGGAATATCTTAAGACCAATGGCATAAAAATTCGCCCATTATTACATGAGTTATCGCATAAAAGGTGTACCAATATAGCTAAAAGAAATTGGAAAAAGATATTTAAAAGGATATTTAAATTGTTACAAAGGTCTGAGAGGCGAATATGGAACTTCACTTCTTCCTATACAGACAATTCACAATATCGTAAAGATTATTATTGTCATGAGATGTGGTACAAAATTTGTACTATTCAATGGTAAATATGTGTACGTTGTGCCGATGCCGTGGAACATCCTAATATGTTTCAATGAATATACCTTTCTTTATCTTACATATCATATTGTAATTGTCTGTATCTATCCTATTTTCAACTGCACAAATCCAAATTCAGAACTGCACAAATCCAAATTCAGAACTGCACAAATCCAAATTCAGAACTGCACAGTCGGTGTTCAGAACTGCACGTTAGAATAGGCCCTAGTTCACGCAAAAATGACCTAGATTATCTTCTCTGTATTATAATTTCAGTAAAGCTTTGTACTTCCAATTATATGTAGCAGTTCACACACGACTTTTCCAGTCTTAATTATGTCCTCTGGGAATTGGATTTCTACAACCGGCTTATACTTGGATTAGCATTAAGGCGCTACAAAATAAATGTGTTTTTGTGTTGCTGTTGGTTTTGAAATACTTAAAACCAAAGTTACAGCTGTATTTGGTTCTTGAAAGTCCAGGAGAATAGGGAGTTCAGATGTAAATATGGCCACCTGAGAGAGAGAGAGAGAGAGAGAGAGAGAGAGAGAGAGAGAGAAGAAAAACACTGGACCTGCGTATGTTTGTGCGTTTATTGCAGCAGTTGTAACAGCTATCAGGATCTCATTTTGGGCATGTTTAATCTTGTTAGAATTGAAATTGTAGCCATTTCACTCGAGTCATAAAAATCTGAGTGGCAAGTGATGGTATGATCTAGATTAGATTAAAACCAGCAAATTCTGAGTCATTAAATTGACACCGTAGCAGATAAGTTACTGAAATTTATCATTCAAGATCAACTTTCGGTATTTATGTTTGTCAAAGGGTTTGATAGTTTTTTGTTACTAAAAACCAAAAGGTGACATTTGGATAAATGGAGAGTGAAAAAATAGAGACGTTATTTTTAGAAAGTCAAAAAATATTAAATGAAATGGGTCATTTAGTAAAAGAACACTCAATAATATTCACAAATTATTAATTGCATATCGTGAGTGAATGTGGAAAATTAAATTTACAGGAGCACGATTTCAAACAAGGTAAAATAATACGGATAAGATCCGTTTATATGTATTCAGGAGAAATTTGAAGAAAGTCTATTTTGGAAGCGGGGTGATGATAATTAAAACAGTTGACATACTGCTTTAATTGCATCGGTCATTTTGAAAAGGGGTCAACTCAATAAGAATACAATAAGACGTAACTCTTTCTCAAAATGACCGATTCAATTATTATCTGACGTAATTATTCTTAATAATTTTCTAATATAATTATGTTTAATCATTTTCTAATATAATTATGTTTAACCATTTTTAATATAATTATATTTAATCATTTCCAATATAATTGTAGTTAATCATTTCCAATATAATTGTAGTTAATTATTGTCTTATATAATTGTAGTTAATTATTGTCTTATATAATTGTAGTTAATTATTGTCCTGTATAATGATGATTAATCATTGTCTTATGTAATTGTGATTAATTACTGTCATTTAATATATATATTTTCCCGATCCTTGCTTTATATTGTATCTTGTTGATCAGTGCGATGTTGTATCAATCGTGGTCAATTTCCAACCGCTTTTGGAATAATCGCGCTGATTCTGAGAAGGCCAATGATGTTATACTTTATCATTCATTCATTCATTCATTTAATTAATTATTTACCTAAATACTATTACCTAAGTTCTTTAATTAAATGGCCCCGCAAATTTCCGCTTTAAAAGGCGTGAATTTAAAAATGATCAAATTAAGTACAAATTTATGATCACGTCACCTGTTCCTCAGTAGTTTAGTGTACCGAACGCTCGAATGTAAATCTAGAGGTCCTTCAGTCTAGACCAGATTGTAAAACATGGCATTTCTTCTTCTTCTTCTTTCCGACCTTTGCTACACGCTGTCCTCTGCAGACTAGGGAGCAGTTGTACCATTCATTGGTTACTTGACAACCATTTTTGCGTTGACCAAAAATAACCATTTTTGTGTTGACCGAAAATGTCAATAATAACCAACTTTTTAACTATTCTTCATTTAAATTACCCCGCCCCCCACCTCTACTGGCAGTACGAACTGCCTTTATAGATGAAGCAATATTAGTGGAGATATGAGAATACGCGTTGGGAGAGTTTAATGGGTCTTAACTCGCATTAAGTATAAATATATAAACTTTGTAGGCCTTCCCCTTTAAATTTTCTATTGAGTGGATGGTAGTCCATGTGGAACAAAGATTTCTATAATTTAAACTGAAAACGTGATTGTGAAAACTCGAATTTCGTAAGTACTTAATTCGCAAAATTTCGCTTTAAAATTTGTAAGTTTAAACTTTTATTTATTTTTTAAGCCGCATTTTCATTAATTTTCTGACATTGCGGAGTGTTGTTAGTCGCTTATCGTAGTGTCCCTATGTCAAAATGACCGACAACCATTAGTCTTTATCTTGAAGTTTGAAAACTATCAGCTATCAAAATGGTTGTTTGTTTGTTTGGTTTTACGGCTCAAAGACTACAGTGGTCATGCTGCGCCGGGACCTACTGTTTTCCGAGGAATCCGAACCTCTTAAGGCCTAGGGAACCAAACCCCGGACTACAGTGAGCAGTGCGATCTTTATGAGATCTCTGAGTAAGCGTTCTTTTTGCACTGCTGGGAGTCGAACCCGGATTAGCGGCGCACTAGGAGAACGCGTTACCACACTGCGCCACCGCAGGGCCCTATCAAACTGGTTAGTGCAAATCAAAAAATGGTGAGAATTTGCAAACACGTTAATTTCTCACATTTCTTTTTCATTAATTTTATTTTTATTTTTTCATTAGTTTTCTTATTATTTTTTCATTAGTTTTCTTATTTTTTTTCAATAATTTTGTTATTGTTATTTTTTCGGTTATTATTTTTTCTAAATCGGTTTTTCATTAATTTGTTTTATCGTTTTCCATTGATTTTTTTTCCATTGTTCTCCATTAATCTTTGTGCATAGTTTTTTCATTCATTTTTTAGTATATTGCTTTTATGTTATTTTTTTAATACCGGTTCCGCAAAAAATTTCTTACATCTCTTTTATATTAATTTTTTGACTATGTGTTAGAATCAATTTTCTCTCTCTCTTTCTCTCTCTCTTTCTCTCTCTCTCTCTCTCTCTCTCACACACACACACACATATTGTTATTATGTTAATCTGCTTAAATGACTCCTATGTAAATTTTCTTATATAGATTTGACAAATATGTTCTTATATCGATTTTATAAAAGAATTCATAAAACGCTTATATATATATATCGTGCTTATATTGGCTTCTTTATATTAATTTTACATTAACTTGCTTATATTACTTTTAGATAATCTTTTCATATTACTTTCAGTTAAATTTTCTGTTGTAAAGGTATTTGGAACGCAATAAGAGGGAACACGATTTACATAAGATGTAACAGTAAAGATATAACATGACGCTGACGATATTGCAAATAATAATAATAATAATAATAGTAAAACATCAATCCATTCATTAACAAACAAAAAAACTTTATCATTACTTTAACTATATTTTCCTTAACTATCTCATTTCCAGTTTCGGAACGATTTTTTCATGGTGATAAATCTCACGTTAATCAGAACCGTGCTGGACAAAGATCAACGCCGTGAAAAGTAATTCATTTTCGCTTGAAGCGTTACATTTCGCAGATCAATCAAACCGTGACCTTCCTTTAAATATATCTGCAAAAATAGAATGCGAACAGCGCATGCGCCTGGACTCGGAATAAAAAAAATTTTTTATAAAAAGAGTGAGGATTTTAGCAGTCCATTTGATCCAACAAATCCAATCTTCCCTTTCACCATTTTTCTTCAATTTGCGGCATATTCATGGGCGCGTATGGGAAAGAATGAGCGTATATATATATATATATATATAAATAGGCGTATTTACTCACAGTAAAAAATATATTTAACTTGAACTATAGTCGAAATATTGTTTCTTTTATTGCGCAAGGATATCTGGGGTCAAGATGCACTAGGAAATATAGTCGAAATATTGTTTGTTCTATTGCGCAAGGATAGCTAGTGTCAAGATGCACTAGGAACTATAGTCGAAATATTGTTTTATTGCGCAAGGATAGCTAGGGTCAAAATGCACTAGGAACTATAGTCGAAATATTGTTTGTTTTATCGCGCAAGGATAACTAGGGTCAAGATACACTAGGAACTATAGTTTCTAGTAGGATCCGAAGCCCAATTCCTTAGAGGACCAAAGCGTTAACGCGTTCATCGCGCGCGTATCGGGTACAACTTCAATGTACCCGGGTCGTTATAATTATCTATTAATTACAATTAATATATTAATTGGCGATGATTAATTATCGGAACCCAGGTTCAATACCAATGGTACGGGAGAGCGTGCGACATTTTTCCACCCATTGTAGGTCGAGGATTGGTTTTCATAACAAAGAACATTCGAATTCCTCGGGAAACTAAATGCCGGCCCAGCGTGATTTCAGCAGCCTTTGAGCCATAAAAAAATGGCGAATGAAAATCCGAGTTGCCTGACGTAACATTTAGGTAAGGCGTTTACTGGACCCCCTCTTTAATTTGTGTGTAAATCGAGTGAGGTAATATATTGTGGTGCGACATTATAAATTTCACTCGTTAAATTTAAGATCCCTAAAAAAGGGAGCTGGCGAATGTCCGCCATTTTTTTTTTTTTTGCAATTGTATCACGTGATCGTGGTTGCAAATTGTATTTATTGGCGACATTTTAAAAGTTGCGCCAATGTTTACGTTCGTCGGATAATCGCGGATTTTTGATTATTTTTATGCCAAAATAGCGATCATTGCGCCAATGCGTAAAACCTTTATCGCCAAGGTAAATGAAACCGGAATTCTACAACAAAATGGCGGCTGATGCGTCGGACTTGAATTCTAGGGCTTTAATTGAACCCCAGTAAAAACGTTTTCAACATCAATACCTCATGAATGAAACTAGCGTACATTGTGAGCCTGTCTGAAATATTCATCCGCATGTCGAAACCATTAACATATAAAAAACATTAATAATTTTCAGTGGATTGATTCGAAGTTTTCCGAGGAACCCTAACCTCTTAAAGCCTAGTGAACCGACTCCCGGAATACAGTGAGCAGTTAGTAGGTAAGTGTTCTATTTTTGGCACGGTTGGGAGTCGAACCCAGAATAAGCTCACGCTAGGCGAACGCATTACCACTGCAGGGCCCTATACAGATACTGAAAATGGAATACAGTATGGCCCTGATTATGCGAACTTTGCCAAACCGTGGTGACCTGCTACATCATTACTTTAATGAGCACCCATACAAAGTTTTCGGTAAAACAGCTTAGATGGTTTCGGAATATAGCCTCCAGACAAATACGGAGCAAATACTTTACAACATGGTCTTATTTTATCCCAAAGGTGTTGTGAAAACTTTCCCTCTAAACTGAACATACCAGGAAGAATTACCCTTACTTTCTTGTGCTATGAGGTGAAAATGCGGCAAATTTTAGGAACTACGTTCCGCTTTATTTTACGTGCTGGAACAACGTTCCGCTTTATCTTGCATGCTGGAACAACGTTCCGCTACCAGTCTTACAAGCGTTTTACCTGATCTTAGCAGTAACACATTTTTTTATGCTCGGGTTCTTTCTAGTCAGAATCTGTTTGGCTGTTGCCAGATATCCTACTTGTGGCTAGGTGGTTCAGTCTCTAACACAGCTTATATTTGCTTTTTAGTGTATTTCGACCTTAAGAGAGAATTCAATGCAAAAATAGTAGATATTGGGCATATACAAAGATATGTATACACTTTGTATACATACATATATGTCAGACATACACAAAGATATTGAACTATTTCCCAAGTAGTTAATATCTTAATAACACATGTTCTTTGTAACGTTTTTCACTCCCAGTGCAGTAGTTTAGTCATATGTAATTAAACGTGGTTTTTGCAAACGTTGTAGTTTCTTTGCATAGAAAATTGAATTTCTGGATTTTCTAAAATTTCGCTTATCTGAAATAATCCTCTTCATTTCGGAAAATCGGGGTTACACCGCAACTTTAAATTACATTTGAATTGAACTATGCTGAAATAGTATTTGTTTTACATGGTATTTTCCGCAATGCGAATAATCCGGGATTTTCTTTCGATGGTATGCAGGGCTTTCCAGTTTATTCTACCGGTCCGTAATCCAGGGTTTTATTCCTTGGGCGACAGCATTCCTGTTTCCTAGTCAATCTGTAGGTCCTGGCTCAGCATGATCTTAGTTGTCCTTGCGCCACAAAACACATGCACACACACACGAACAAGTTATTTTACATTGATACCCATTTTTACCCTCTCTTCCAAACAAGCGGAAAATGTGAGAAACGACAAGCGAAGCTATTATTGTATTGTAGGGACTCACGAATCAACGGTCATTGATACACCAACCCACATTTCCAAAAGGTTTAATCATGATTTAATGTTCACCATTTTGTTTCCCCGCACATACGCTTTTCCCATCCAGAATCCAGATGGACCGACTCATCAGCGGTTCGCTCTGTTCCCGGCGACGGAAAAGATATTAGCTGCAGGCGACGATTGAGTTTAGTGTACAACACGGTACGGTGCAAGGATAACTTGATCGTCAAACTCCTTGATAGGCATTTCCTGTTTATAAGTACCCCTACTGGACATGATGATTACGACCCTCCGAGTGTGACACCACGAACCCTTGAGTGGAACAGCAAATCATCAATTAGTGTTAAAGGGGTAACCAATGAACATTTGCGTATGAAAAGGGTGAACAGCCAATAAAAGCATTGAGTGTAAGACGAGGAGAACCGCCAAAAACTCTTTTGGACTCGGAGATGGTCATTTTGCTATGTGATTGTAAATAATTTGTGTAACGTAGAGACATGCTGTCTACATGGTTCATCTGTATCTTAGTATTCCTGACTCAATTAAGATAAGGTTCCAGGGTAACAATCCACGTGAGTTGACGTACGAGCTAAAACCCTTCTGATATAACTTATAAGCTATCGGTGATATTATGGAGTCTATCACCGCTCCATCGTTCTGCAATCCGTCATAGAACGATAACCAAATCTATAAATGTAGAAACCGCAATTGGTAACCCTACAGTAGAAATAGAGGCGAGCAGAATCACTCATTTTGGTGAACGTGTTCTTTTATTATCATTCATTTACCACGTACTTTATTCGCTTTCACACAGCTACAGTCACATAATACGATTGATAATCACACACTTACAACCGTCACAGTTACAATGTAGCAGTACATATTTCTTCATGTGCATATATATTTATATATGGAAAAATGGATACGAGTAAATAAATATCTGTAGTTATGATTTGCTCTTGGGGAGGAGGAGGAGTAAGGAACGAAGAAAGGAAGGAAGGAAGAAGACGGAGGATGGAAAAAATGAAGGATGGAAGGAAGAAGATGAGAAAGATGAAGAAGAAATGTGTATAAATATATGTATAGACATGCAGCGAAATCCGTCTTTAATGTTATGTTCCCCGGGTACCTATAGATATAGAGCGCAGCAGTTTGGAGAGATGCGGTGCCGCAGTATCGGGGCCCCCGAGCTTTTAAGAGACCGCGACGCTGATTTTTTTTTTTTTTACCCGGGCTCGCAGCTTGAAAGACCCATGATTCTGAATGTTTTTATCAAAGGTTTACTGTAAGAAAACCGGTACTGGGGCCTGTTATTGCTAGCTACACCCTTGTGTATATACCAAGTAATCTATTTGATCGAGCAAGAGAAAGACAAGCGCATATATTGTATCCCATCCTGTAACTAAGGGCAGATACAGGTGAAGGGTCTGGGGGGCTCCGGCTTCGTAAGCATAGAATGAAGGGTATTGAGTTTGCCATTATTTTTATTCCTAGGCCTCTGAGTACAGTACTCAAAAAAAAAATAAATCCGAATGCAAGCGATATTTCAGGTTCTAAATGTCGCTCTAAACACGCTTCAAAACATCTAAGATGTGTTTGGGGCCCGCGCCAATATTGAGAAACGCATTTTGAAAGTTGAATAAGGATGCGGATGAAACAAAAGGGTCTGTTTCAAGTACTTGTAAGCAGATTGGCGTACGCAGGGGGTGTTGATGGGAGTTGTGACCCCCCCATTGCGGTAAAAATTTGTATTTTTAATATAGAAATATGCGAGTTGTATCTCTGTAACCCCCCATTGAGTCTATAACCCCCTTACGAACTTTATGCGTACGCCTATGGTAAGCAGCATCCTCTTTATAATTTAATCTACAGTACATATGCATTACAGCAAATTTTCACCTTTACGGCTGCGCATGCGTGAAAATTTTCAATAATATTTTCTACATTTAAAGGAATATTTCTATAACATGCAAGCAACGTTAATCTTACAAGACAGTTTTCGGACATATTCGTTCTAAGCCAAGTTTTCATCCTTCGTAAAGCTGAAAATTATCTTCCAGCTGTTGCTACACTGATTGATAAGGTACTCAAAATTATCAATGAATGCTAAATAACTGGAAATAAAATTTTATCACACTCTTAAAACATCAATAACTGTTAATATGGAAAAAAAGTTATCTTCTTTTTAACTACCATTTAATTTTCCACATTTCCAGGTCACCATACAATATTTTTCGGTTCAGTATTCATCTCCAGCAAATAAGGACATGTATTTTCGACACACCTTCTTAATTCTTTCTTTCTGTTCCCCACTTTTTACGTTTTCATGCCCAATAATATTACTTGGCATGAACAGAAATAAATCAAAAAGTTCAAGAGTGCTGCTTTCAGTAAATTTTTCTTTCATATCGGATAGATCATTACCCAAAAGTGGAGCCTAGATAGACTGTCGAAAAAAATCTCTTACATTAGTCGTAGTACAGATATTTGATTGATGCATTTGGTTTTTTTTAGTAATTCTAGGTCAGCATGTTTCCTTTCCTAGAGTTTCAGATACTCTTTTACATTCTTCGAATAAGGCTTGGAATTCAAAATAACAGTTTTTCTTTTCTAATGTGCCGGCAGTGTCTTTTATAACGCTGCAAGCTTCCAGTCAAGTATATCCAATCCTTTCTTTTGCAATAAACGACTCAAAGGCAAAGTCAGTATCAAAAAATTGCTTAAACAAAATATTGCAATTAAAATTCACTGTCTGTTATTGCAGAGAGAAGGATCTTTGCTTTGGATGCAGTGTTAGTCAGTGGGTGCATCGCAAATTTTGACAATTTCTGTTCGAAATTGCATCAGATTGTCATGGCGCTCAAGCCATCTTGTTTCACACACACTTTTTATTTGTACATGGAGCACGCGCTTTAAAGTTATGTTTCTTTTTGATGATTCCGTAAAAAATGCAGAGGTCTCAATTATTTCTATAGCATTCCTCGCACCTTCTGCAGAAGACGACTTTGAAATTGAAAGACTCCGTGCGTGACTGAGACAAAGACATTTAATTGAATTTTCAGAATTTTTTGTATTCATGTAACTGCATCTTTTACCTCTGATGACAAGACGCTGTATCCATCCATCGAAATTCCAACACAATTTTTAGGATCCAATCCATGCTTTGTAAACGTATTCATCACAATTTTTCCTATATTTTGACCTGTAACTGCTGGTTTTGACCAAAAACCCAATTTGGCAGTTATTCGCCGTTTCCTTATGCATGTCTTTTTTTTATTGTGGATGATGACTCTAGGCGTGTATATATTGTGTGTATATATGTTTGGATTTTTATGGCGCAAGAGCAACTGGGCTATACTGCGCCAATATGTGTATGTAGAATAGTCGTGTAAGGTTTATTGTTATTCCTGCTATTTTTATTTAATGGCCCTGAAAAGGGCCTTTTTGTATTTTTTTTTTGTCTACTATTAGTGGAGTTAAACTTCCCTTTTTCTTTTAATTTTGTTTCCATTTTGCATATACTGGATGGAGAAACACCAGTTAAATTGGAAACAATAGCTATGACATTCTTCTAAGATTTTTTGGGTGATCTTTAAGTGTTTTTAAAAAATACATTCATGACGATAACTTTAGTGGTTTTATAACCTTATACGGTTGGAACGTAAAAGAATCATTATTTGATATAAGAGCGGTAGCCATTATTACGCGTATGTGAAAATGCCGTCAGAAAGAAAGAACAGATCGTCTTCCTGTTTTGGCATGCAGAAAGGGTTATTGAAACTTTTTCATGCTAAAACATGCTTTAACAAACATGTTAAAACATGTTTTGATTCTATTGGATATTAAAGCGATGACCCAATAAACACATTTCCCTTAAATAAAGGCGAAATGTGATACTACTGGGCACACATTATATACAGAATTCTAGATTGATTACATAAACATATTGTTTACACATTTGACGATGAGTTGAGTATAAAAATGCAGTTTGCAATAATTTTTTTACTTAATAATTTTCGACACCCAAGTAGAAAGAAGCTCAAACTAGAGCTGTTTTTTGTTTAGGAGAAAAAGAGACGCCGTCCTCATCCTGGATTCAAACAGGGCTCCCTACCTTTAGCCTGCAGTGTCTTGACCTACTAGACGAACGAGGACAAGAACAACAGCCTTTTTTTTTCCGTATATAAGGATGTAAGATATTATTACCCTTCACAGGGATAACACAATTGCCAAATAATTGTCAACACACAAAGCCACCGGGGCGAGTTTTTCTAAGTTTTCGCGGGGGAATTTATTTTTACTCAATAATTTTCGACACCCACGTGTAAATAAGCTCACATCAGAGCTCTTTTTGTTTAGGAGAAAAAAAAGACGCCGTCCTCATCCTGGATTCGAACCAGGGTCCCCGCGTTTAGCCCGCGGTGTCTTGACCTACTAGACGAACGAGGACAAGAAAGGAGGCCAAAAGAGGGTTAAATGGAGGTACTCTGGTTCGAATCCGGGATGAGGACAGCGTCTCTTTTTCTCCTAAACAAAAAAAAGCTCTAGTTTGAGCTTATTTCTACATGGGTGTCGAAAATTATTAAGTATATAAATTCCCCCACGAAAACTCACAAAAAACTTTCCTTGGTGGCTTTGTGTGTTAACCATTATTTGGCAATTGTGTTACCTCTGTGAAGGGTAATAATATCTTACAGTATGTACTAACGAACAATTTTGTAAGGACGGAAAGTTACAAGGCATAGCTTTCCTCCCACTGTCAGGTTAGGTCATGTCAGGTCTATAGGTAGACCAGGGGTTATAGTTGAGTTTCGCGTTTCTCTCTGATTCCCAGAAAGAAATTCCCTTTAGCTACGAGCCAGAGGGGGAATTTGTTCATTCTGTTCTGTTCCTTGAGGTCTTAATTAACGGACGTATGACAAAAAAAAAAAAGATGAAGAGATAAAAAATCTTCAAAATTATTTTTAAAATTTTCGTATTTATTAACACATATGATATAAAATTTAAAAATACTTTTTATTCGCTGTTACAAGTTAAGAAGTAATTTTAAATTATTTTGTCATTGAATCCAAAATCCCTAAAATCGCATTTATTACAGCGCCTAAAGCTCATCAGCTGGAATGGCGCCACAAAACAGTAGCTGGAAATGTACAAGGCGTAAATATATATACCATAAACATCACATGCATACCTGAGAGATTAAAACAGAATACGAGACCCAACTCGGTATTCTAGTTTCGTGAAATAGCTTCCACCCACCAAATATGGAAAAAAAAATTAAGAATTTGATCCCCAACAAAATGGATGCATGCATAGAAACGTCACTATTTCATCTTTTATAAAATGCATATGAGTATAATTAATATACTCATATGCATGTATATATATATGCATAAAATAATAATGTTTCCTACATACTCGACTATTTTCATTCGCATTTAAAAAGAGGACGCACAACATTCGAAATGGCGCAAAAAATGTCACAGTACCTAAAATATACCTCGCAGATATTGCGGGTTCGGCTCCAGGTTACACAATGAAGCATAGTGCACAAACTTTTCCATTTCGATAATTTTGCATATATGAGTTATGCCTGTCTGTCACAGTCTATTGAATGTATATTACGTGTGTAATAACATTATTAACAAATTAATAATATTAATTTCATAATTAATGAATATATTATATTATAGACATGACACGGAGACGCAAGCGAGCATTTTTGCAACTTTCATTTCCAACAGTACTTACATGCCATTGGCACAATTTTGCCAGTAGCACTTACATACTATTGGCAAAATCGTGCCGATGAACTTACTTGAATCAACGTTGCCACGAACCTTAAATTTTTAAAGAAGCGCAATAAAACGAGGCACGCCTAGAGACATATTGCAAGCGCAGTAAAACCTAAAACATTTCATTATAGAAGTAGCAAACTCATAATCGATATATCAAATAATTGATATGCTCATAAGCGATATACTACGATTTTCGTTTAAGGGCAAAATGTTGACACGAAAAAATAAATAACCCATTTACTCCATAAGTATACACTGACCTAATATATAATTGTAAATTACGAAAAATATTTGTTTCTTATAATATGTCAATGTAAGGTAATGAACCAAAACAAATGTGCATTTTCGAATTGGAACAACTGTCTGTGTTTGTTTATTTACTTTATATTTTTATTTATCATCGTCTATTTTGGAAAAATTTGCATTTATGTAATTTTTTTTCGGATATATTGGGATTTTTCTTTTTTTGCTACGAATTGTAGAGTATGGAGATTAAATGCGGAGAGGGGGTGGGGAGCAAAGCTTTTGAAAACCAAGTTCAATAATTTCCATGAAATTTGTTGCCCAGTTGGTTAAGCAATAATAAGTATAAAGATATTGATCTCGGCAGGGGAAGAATTGTTGCAGAAATTAATATGATTATATTTATTTTTGTATTTTTGTCGACCTCAATAGACATATTTGACGTTTGCGAAACGACGACGGCAAAGCCAGACGATCGATTTTTCTAATCTATTTTTGTTTTCGTTTTCCAAAATACAAATATGTTTTGTCCATTGTGTTCGGAAACCTAAAACGATTTCCTGTCTAAAATGATTCTCCCACGTGGTTACGTGTGAAGTATTTTTTCGATATTTTTTACCCATGAAAGTCTAGTTTATAACGTTGGAAAATTTTCTATTCAATACTAGAGAAACTGTTGTGTTTGTTTGTATTTTTTAGTTTAATATTGCGCGTTAGGTAGTATGAAAGGAAAATTGTATAAAACTGTAGTGAGACCTGCAATGTTATACGGGGCGGAGACTTGGCTAATTACAAGAGCGCATGAAAGGAAGATGGAAGTGGCTGAGATGAGAATGCTGAGGTGGATGAATGGTGTTACAAGGAGGGATAAAATAAGGAATAACCTAATTAGAGGTACGGCCAAGGTTGGACTCATAGAAAGAAAAATACAAGAACA
>QLNU02014802.1:98096175-98123815 GCA_006491805.2 Dysdera silvatica
GACTGGTTTCGAACCAACGACCTCTGAAACTCCTCATCACAGGGAACGAGCCATTTAAAGTATATGACGCGAACGTTTAACATATTTTTTAATTATATATCTTAATAGTAATAAAAAATTAAATTAAGGTTATCCAAATTTAACAAATGATGTTTGAATCTAAAATAATGTTAATTTATATTTATAAAGCTAGCTCTTAATAATTTTGGCAATACTATAATATTGCTGCTATAATAATTTGTTAAAAACGAAATAGACGGCCTTGATACAAATCATTGAGAGGATATTCGGCCTTGATACAAATTATTAAAACGACATACGGCCTTGTGATGATCTGTGAAGTGAAACAAAAGGTTTGCCATCCAGCTTTGACTACTGATACGTATTAAGCTTGGGAAAGCATTGCAAAACTGTTAAAAAGATTGCATTTATGCTTTGTTCTTAAGCTATTTTGGCCTGAAAACACACGCATTACAACTTAAATTTTATAAATTAAGAATCACAACTTTCTTGCAAATGTTTATATAAAAAAAGACTCAGGAATAAGTAGTCAAAATTGGTATTTAAAATAAAAAAATAGTTTTACGATATTTGTTTGATCCTGTAGCTAATCTACGGCTGTTTTTTAGCTCCCAAATCCCATTTAAGCAAATGAATAAACCTCGTTTATTCAGGGCTTAATTTTATCTATAGGAAATATTATGGGAAAAAATCTACCCACTTCAACTGAGGTTATTGGCGCATATCTAAAGCAGCATGCCATGGTAGGAGACATGGACAGTTCTATTATAGCATCACCACTTAGAACTTTTCCTATATTTATAATGAATATAAAGCTTTGACTCGCATGCCTGGGAGGGGGGGATATCTGACAGTAAAGGTAAAGTACTCGTATTTGACGGTGTCCGTTAAGAGGGGTTTTACTGTTTACATGTACAAGAATTCTATAAAGGATATAAAGATACAAAACAAATGAACTCAAAACACAAATACAAACGGAATTAGGCATTCACGGTAAAAAAAAGTTTAAAAAAAAAAGGCATTCAAGACAAAAAAGTTCAAAAAAGGCACTTTATTAAAAAAAAATTAAAAGAGTAAAAAAAGGCATTTATGGTATTTTGCCTGCACTTTCGGGCTCTACTCATAAGTATACTTATATATCTTTACATAATGGAACATCTTCTTCTTGTTTTTCCTCTAGTCACTAGAGAGATGGATGTAAGCGTTTAATTTGATTGATTGATTGATTGATTGTTTGGCTTTTTTATGGCGCAAGAGCATCTGGGCTATACTGCGCCAAACATGGTAATAAGCGTTTAATAAAACACCTATATACAATCTCCATCAATAAAACTACACGATTAGCTAAAGACATCTGAAAACTATTGATGAATGGACAGAACTTAAAAAAAAATCAACAACTTTTTAAAAAGTTGCTAATTGCTGTTATTACAGTAATTGAAAGGCTGATCATAATTGAATACGTAAACAAAGAATAATATAAATCCATTTTTACAGCAATATTAGCATTCCCATATTGATTAAATTATACATACTTTGAGAAATATGGCATTATTATTATTTTTTTCTTTTCAGGAATACAGAAAAATATGTCTACAACAGTACTTCAGGGACTGGAAAATTATATTTTTATAAATAAATTATTGTTACAGGTATATCTGTCGAGACCGAGGAAACATGTCGTAAAGGGCACAAGGACGGACTTGGTCCCCCTCAAAGGGCGCATATCCTGGATTTTTGGAGGGCGCGTGTCCTTGCCTAATTCGGAGGCGCAAGATCAATCGCCCACGAGAGGGAGATATATCGCACCGGCTCAGCAGACCCTTCGTTCGCCCCTGTAGAGTCAAATTTTAGTTATAGATAATATCATTAAATACATATTATACTATACGCAAATTCTTTCTTGAATAAAAATCGAGAACAGGCATCAGTGTGCATGAATTTAATTGGATGAAATCGGTTGATCGATTAGACCCTTACTATCGATGACAGAATGATTGATGATTGATATAACATTTTCTCCATCAATTTTTTCATGAAAAAATTGATTCAAGTGCCTTCGTCTCGAAAAACTCTGTCTTTTACGTTGAAGGTGGGCAAAACCGATTCACTCAATGACTCCGCTCACCAATAAATGATGGGTTCCGGTGAATCAGTGTGCGATTTCCTACTCCCAATTTCTTTTATTCTGGAGATGGGAAAAGCGATTCATTGATTCAATCTGCCCATCATTGAACGATTGGCTGCATCATTATTATTTTGCGCTATGAAGATTGGCAAAGTTGATTCCGTTTTAATTTTACGCTCAATTCGCGCACACATTCAATAATTCATTTCATTTCATAGAACCGAAGGCCCATTCTGTTCTTCGGTGCGTTTATAAACAATAATCTGTACCGAAATTAGACCTAATCCTAGTGTATTTAAAGGCGACGATTATAAAACGGTTTCGAGAATAAAAAGATGCTGCCAATTTAATGGGAACATGGATATAGTGAAGTTTTCGGACATCCGGGCAAAATGGTTGTAGTATTTGTTTATAAATTCGTAAAAACGCGTCAAAATTATAAAAGCAACAAGACTGTAAAAAAGATTTATGCAATACGTTACCTGCATGGAGGAGAGCCTAATAACAAACTACTGCTTTCTTCCATTTCTAACCAAATCACCAGTCAGCGTACCTAACTTCCAAACTGTCAATCAAAACTGTAATTAGGATGAATAATTCCTTCCTTCCTTCCTTCCTTCCTTCCTTCCTTCCTTCCTTCCTTCCTTCCTTCCTTCATTTCTTTCTTTCTTTTTTCTTTTTTATAGAGTCGTTATATAGATTTTGGTAGTCTTATGAAGTAGAATCCCAATTAAACGAAATCCAAATGAGCTGCGCTCATTTTTTATTTATTAGACACCTGTTTAATATTTTCAGCAAAAACGTATTTATTTTCTACTGTATTCTAGTCTTAAGAAGGAATCAAATACAACCGGCAGGAGTACAAATTTGAAGAAAATATGCTGAGGGGGTGGAGACAGATTACTTACTTTTTTAAGGGGCCTAACCAGAAAATATTTTCTGGGGATCATACAGAGAGCTTGAAAATCATTGTAAATCAACTCCCAGGGGTGGGAGTAAAGCTTGAAAATCAATGCACTGCCCTAAAGAAGGGTATAATTGTAATTCTTGGGGGAGGGGGCGTGTCTGCACTCTTTCCTGAGACCTGAGAGTCCGGCCTGCACTGGAAAAATTGCAATAAATGCCTTCTATATTTTGTTCGAAGAAATACGTAATTTTTTGCTGCGTTTAGAACATGCAAATTTTTCCTTTAGACCACTAGCTCTGCTTTCATCTAAAGAAATAGACATATTTAAGAACGAATGTAAACACCTACAGTGAAAATCGGGAAGTTTTGCTGATTCTAAAGGCAAGAAAAGCTAACTAGAAATTGAGCAGTTGCGCATGCGCAGTGTAGTTGGACAAGATGGCCTGGTGCACGCTCTAAGGGCTACTGTGAAGTTATATGCACAGCTTCATACTTATAACCCTGTGTTAAACTTGTGGAGTTCAACAGGAGCACTACATTGATGAAAAACTTAAGACGTTTCACCAAAATTAAAAATTTTCCGGTAAAAGATTTTATGGCCACCAATTTAAAAGAAAATCATCCAATAATTTTAATCGGATAAGTGTTCATATCAGGAAGCTGGTAACAGAAGGATCAAACTTATAAACTAATCTACGTCGTCATTTTTCCAGCGCATTTTTTCATTTCTATCAGATTTATGTTTTATTATAGCATACGAATACATACTCTATCTTTCCCATTGTAAACGCCCTCACCTCCAGACAATTCCCTTCTTACGATAGAAGACTAGAGACAAAAAAAGCAAGTGATGTTCTGAAGAAAAGAACGTGGTCCCATTTGGAGCAATAACAGGAAATAGAGTGTGAAAACCGTGATGCAGACGAGAAGATCATGACATGTGATAAAGCTAAGAAACAACAAGAAAAACGATCTGCTAACGACTTTTCACGATTGAGATAAAAAAAGAAAGCCTTGGCCGCGAAATCCAATTTCTTGAAATACAGCTCCATTGGTTTGCATGTTACGAAGACCCAGTTGTTATTTATTAAATGCAGATTTTAGGTAACTGCAAAATTGCAATCATATGTATGGAGTATAACAGTAATAACGACCAGGGGCGCCAACAAGGAGAAAGTATTTGGGGCCTCTGGGTAGGATAACCCTCATATGAAATCAAGTGAATTAATTAGAGACAGAAGAAAACATAAAAAATAACAGTTTGCATTAAACAACAATATTAATCAACGTTTATTGGCGTAGTGATACCAACGCCGATGGTATGGCGTGATTAGATGGTGAAACGTTCGAAAGAAAATAAATATTTCTGCCTTCGGTGGGACCTGAACCCACGACCTTCCACTTGCCGGGCGGAGGCTCTACCCACTGAGCTACGAACGACAATATATAATCTCTTTACGAACGTATATAAAGTTACTGAAGCCAGTTATTTCGCAGAATGGGGTAGTACATAGACTACTTTTTAAACCAAATTGCAAAGAGACTGGTATTAAATTGATCGAAATGCACGTTGCAGCATATGTATTTATATAAATCGAACACTACGCAGATTAAATCAAACAACAATATTAATCAACGTTTTTTGGTATAGGCGTAGTATTTGTAATCTGCGTGGTGTACAATTTATATAAAAACATATATTTTATGTTTTATGGCATTTGCACTCAATTCTTTTTCTATCTATCTATCTATCTATCTATCTATCTATCTATCTATCTATCTATCTATCTATCTATCTATCTATCTATCTATCTATCTATCTATCTATCTATCTATCTATCTATCTATCTATCTATCTATCTATCTATCTATCTATCTATCTATCTGTCTGTCTGTCTGTCTGTCTGTCTGTCTGTCTGTCTGTCCGTCCATCCATCTATCTATCTATCTATCTATCTATCTATCTATTTATTTATTAATATTGGGAAGGTCTCGGCCACACCTTTTGGGGAGGGGCGTAGTCATCTTGGTTTTGGCGCCTCTGATAACAATAATGCCATGGCAATTATGATTATGATAGCGTCGGCGAATCTTCATAACGTGTTATATAAAGGCAATTCCAGCGTTACGAACGTAACGTATTGCACATTTTAAATCTCCATATCTCGACTCAGAATAACTCAAAGAAGCTAGTTTTTTTTTTAGAAAAAGACTGTGGTGGTATTTATATTATCCCCATTTTATGTAAAGTTTCATCTATTACGGAAACTGGTAATAAAAGAAATAACCTGCTACGAATGTAACTCAGTAAACAGTGTAAATTCCAGATTGTCGTACTAATTCACATAATTCTGTGAATTGTGCATGATTTTTTAAAATTTACTTTTCCATATCTGTTCAGAAGAGTTTGAGCTTTTAGGAATAGTAAAGCTTTAGTAGATGAGACTTGTTGTAATTAAGGTAATGCTAAATTAATTTATCATTACCTTACCTTGATCGTTTTCAAGGTCATATGAAGATCAAACTCGCTTTTTCAAAGTGAAACCTGTATTTCTTATTAGTATTAAGAGTGAAAAAATAAACGACTTTGTTTCAAATAGTTTCTTTTTTTTTTTTGTAAAATGCTTATTTTTTAGATATTTTACAGTACCGATTTAAGCTGGTCTATCTTGTATACTAAGTAAGAGAGAGAGAGAGAGAGAAATGCTTAGAGAGTTAAAGGCTACCATTAAAAATACATTTTAAAATCTAAAATATTTAGAGACAAAAGCTTCAGGATGTAATTTGAAAATTATTAACCCAGCTTTTTGGTACATGTAGAGGAAAATTTTCAAGAGAAAGGTGACTTTTACAAATCTAATTCAGAAAAACTATTTTTTTTCTTGTACATCTGTGCTTGATTCCATTAGTATTTTTCTTATTTGTAACTGTACTTTTTTATAGTACTATTTACTTTTCTTATCAATTACAGCAATGCTTTCTTCTGTAGGACAAACAAATTTAAGACCAGATTTCTTTAAAAACTTAACAGTTGTGGTACTATGGTTTGGTTGCTCAATGATCTGTCTCACAAATCGAAGTGTACTTTTGTGTTCTGACGTAAATTCCGTTTTCCAAAATCCGTTTTTCAATATCCGTTTCCCGAATTGAATGTCTTCACTTTGGTCATCTGTGCTTGTTCCCATGCAGCTAAGTTTAAAATTACTGGTAATAAATCATCAATAATTCTGAAGTAAAAATATCTCCTTTAACTGATGTATTGTAGCAAACCTCACTAAATTTGTTGCATACGAGCACAATGTATCCGATGTGTTTTTGGCAAATTCCCAATACTCTCCCAACACTTCTCTAATTTTTCAGTTTCGCTTTTGATTTCTGCTTCAGGTATATAGATAACATTTATATTTTATGTTATTAATTCAGCACACTGCAAAAAAGACAAAGCATTACCATAGGCGTAGGCAGAAAGTTCATAAGGGAGGGATTATACATTAATGGGAAAGTTACTTGTATATCCCTATATTAAATGTACACAATTTCATTACGATGGGGGGGGTTACAACCCCCAAAATCTCCCCCTAGCTATGCCTATGAGAATTACTGACCAACTCTTTTCTACTTTCCAACTTCCTTTCTTTCCTTTTTTTTTTCTTTTCTTTTTTCCAACTTCCTTCACTTTTTCCCATGATCCATGATTTCAAAGATGCAAGTTTTAATCTTGCATTTCATATGTTATGTTACATGATGTAAATCATTGCTTAAAGTGCTGGGAAGCATCGTCAGAGAAGATTTCGATACATTCGAGTTAAGGAACCTCAAGTCCTCAAACAATTTGCTGTTAAAAGCGTGAACTGCAATTTTATCGTACTGCATATAATCTGAAATTAAAGCATATGAATATGCTCTCATGGATGTATATGCAATTGCTATATATATATATATATAAAGGAATTTGGTCATTTGTCCAATGGACGTTTTGCACTCTATCTTTCTGCGTAACAGTGAAGTTCTCGTTAAAGTCAACTTGAAGTACGCATTTTCTCTGACACTTGTTCTTGCACTAAAATAAAGGCTTTGTTTATGCTTTATGAAATATTTCTCTAAAAATGGGGAATTTTTTTTTCTAGCTTAATTAATTAATCAAAAGTTCCTTCCTTCATGATCTTCACCATTATTCTTTCTGAATTAACATCCCAAATATATCAGGATATTAATTCAGATCTATTTTGAATGCTACTTTTTGAGTTTTCATACTGATCTTCGAATGTGATGCATTTGCCTAACATACATTTATCATTTTATTTTTCACATACCAAGTTCTCTGCCAATTCCTTTGAAAAGATAGGTAACATTTTGTTTATGCTACAAACAAGGAACTCAAAATTGGCATGGTGTATATATATACACACACACACAGATTAGGATGTGTTTCAGGTGAAAGAGGAAATTGTGGTCTAAGCAAAGCAAAGTATGAGAATTCAATGTCAATGTTTTGATTTTCACTTTTGAGAAGTTGAAATATCTCAGTCAAAACCATGTCTTTTTTGGCATTTGATTTTCTTTCCACGTATTCGAGTGACGATCGTATCTTTCTTTCTTGGATTGATTATGAGTAATTATATTGTCAAATTGAAGAAATAAATAATATTTTCAAATACTGTTGCCAATTATTTTTGTGTAATTATTTCTCCCAGAGTTAAAAAATTTAATTCACTATTTATAAGCCAAAACGAACCTACTTAGAAGCACTATGTGTATTTAGAAGAATACGTATTTCAATATATTCAATATACAAAATTATTTTTATTAAATTAAGTTATTTTGTTTTGATTCATATCGAGAATTTTCAGCAACAAAATATCAAATTATGGTCTCTCCTAGCATTATATAGTAGTTATTGTTATTTCTACATTTGTTTGCTTAAATTAAGTTCTATAGGTATGTGTTACGGACGTTACGTTAATCAAGACGTTACATCTGTAAATTTTTTTTTTAAATGAAGGATCCCAGAATAATTTAATTTATGGCATATCATTTACTTACAGAAAAGCTAAGAACGCCAGAAAAGATTTTAATATTCATTGATTTTTTCAGAGATTGTGGTAACTTTTGCTTTATTTTTGTTATGGACGTAACGTAAAGATTCTAGTAATATAAATTTTAAAACTATTGAAATTTCTTTTTGTCAAAAAATATAATTTTTCCACAGAACTGTAAGATTATATGAGCTATACAAAATTTAGTATCAGTTGATTTCTGTTGTTTGTTTTTCTATTAAAAATGGGCAGGAGAAAAATTAGTTTTGTAAAAACAAATTTTTGAATGTTTCATACAGTCACACTTCTAAGTGAATTTTTTTTCACTTGAGATATATTAAAAAATTGATAGCATATATAGAAAATAGAAATTTCAAGCTTTAAAATGATATATGATATAGCTATATTCGCACTGTTTGAAATTTTGACCTCTTGGTTTCACTTTTGGTGGAATTGCCCCTAAATATCCCATTTAATAAATAACTTCACAAGAAAAGAAAATCGAAAGATGAGGGTTGAAGGTGCAGCGATAAATATGCGAAATGTAAGAAAAGATATGAAATTAGTTTGCACAAATACATTTCCATAAAACATGGCGCAATGATTTCTACGAAACGTGCAAAGCAAACAGGGAAGAAGTGATAAAAATATTTTATCACGACATGGCACGAAACCGTGACGACTTACATGAAACGAAAATATATGAAACTGAATGATATCGATTCCATCTCAATTCATGTTGGTTTTGATGCCGCCTTCTGTTTGCACGCAGCCCCCTGTCAACATGCAAAAGCGTTCAGCAATTGCTTCCAAAATCAATAACATTGTTCATATTAATAATAATCGGATTTTAATATTTCACAAACTTACAAAACTGTTAACAAAAAGTTTAATGAAGTTTGTGGTGCAAGATTTATGAAGCAGATGATAACAAAAAAGGTGCTGTAATCTCAAAGATCAGTATTGAAGGTAGCGGTGGGAAGTAAAGACAGTGGATGTCAAATGATGAGCCAGAAGCTATGAAGATGAAGGAAAAATACGATCACGAAATCGATTACAAAAATAGGACAACAGATCAGAAAATGAGCATAGATGTTGCTCCAGTTTGTCCATAAAAATTCGATGACACCAGTTAAATAATTCATCAGTTTTAAATTAATGCATTAAAGCTGGATTGATTTTTATTAAAATACATTTTTAATGTGTTATTATTTCACCATCGATGCCTTGTTGAACTTGTTCCACTTACTCACTGAGACAGTGCGCTCCTCATTGTTAATTCAGATGCACATTTGTGATAAGCAGGACGGGTTTCAGCAATGACGATCCTGGTGGCCCAGATGGTTGCCTTGGGCAGCCTACCAAAGATGGCTACGTTTATATCTTATTTTCAACCGGCTTCTCCCGCCTTACAGAACTCTGAGGTCCCACCTCTAAAAGAAACCTTACCATCAATTCCTAAATAATTTGCCTTGTCTTCTCCACATAATCGTAACCCCCTTTATATTCCATTTTTTTTTTAATTCTCAATTCCAGGCTAACATATCGTTTGTTTGATCTTGCCTTCACAAATAAGCGTAGCCATGACCTTAGAAGTGGAGGCAGGGGCCGATTTGAGTTTACAGAGTTGCATTTAGTTTTTTTAGTACTGATGTAATGTTTCATTAATGGCGGGTTGATCCCTCTCCCCTTTGCTTACATCTGATATCCCCTCACATAACAATGCAGTTACAATCGTTGCCCAGAACAGCCAAATGTGTAAAGTCAACACTGATGATAGATGTCCTTTTAGAAGATTTTACACTGTTTTCAAGCGTTGCTTGTTTCTTTCTTTCTTTCTCTATGAATTTATTTTTGCTTAAGAAAACCTCTGTTGATATTTGCTCCTATGAGAATTTACAGAGGCCAAAATCTGAAAAGGACTTATTAGGAAAATAGATAGTCAATCCATATAAATGAAGAAACAACGTTTGCAAATATAAATAAATTTAGTGGGTCTGATTACAGAAAATTTCCAAAAACCTCTATTCTGCGAGACTTGGTCGGTCCAAATTTTCGGATTCTTAGGCAGTACTTTTAAAATTAAAATATAAGCAAGAGTAAAGAAGAAGCGAATAAAAGAATTTTGTTGGTTTATTCTTTAAGAAATTCAGAATGCTTCTTAGATCAAAATGAGAATAAAGTATTTCAAATTGACATTCGTGTTGTTTCTGTGCACCTGTAAAGCAGGCTCGTAGCCAGACGGCGGGGGACTTGGAGACCGGTCCTCGCGAAACTAAATTTTTAATGGGACTTGGCTACGGCCTTGCATGCTGTAATTGTATCAATACATGCTGTAAAATTTTTTGACCCACCACGAAATTAAATTCTGGCTACGGTCTTGCTGTAAAGCCTCGCTTATATTCAGCCCACTTCCATGGCAGTGAGTAGGGAAGTGTGCATGAAAGTGGGCAGCGTGAGTATATAAACACGTCAGTCACTCGCGCTAACCATGCTGCTGCCATTGCCACTGACCGCCGCTCAGGAGGCAGAATGCTGAAGCTACAACTAATTCTACGTCCTCTATTGCCCGATGTCGAATGCGAAGTAAGTATGAAGCGGCAATTTAAACACTTTCTGCCTTTGATACTGTCAAAAAAGGATTTTGGGGAGTAAATACAGCAGCGCGAGGAAGAGTGGCAATGGCTGAATGTAAATCTAGCCGTAGAATTAATCACAAAAACTCACAAAAGTAGTAAAAATGTAAATAGGTTTGAGTTTTAAAGAGGTCTGGATTACTTGCGTCTGGATTCATGAACCTCTAACGCACTATGCTGCATCGATGATAAATTCAGTTATGATAGAACCCCGATTATTTGAACTTCACATTACCGAATCCTTGATTAATCGAAATTATTTGCTGCATTTATTTTTATAATTATCCTTTTTTCTCAGACACTCGTTCAATGTTTTCAACAACCACGTCATATCTGTTTTCTAGCATACATATGTGTGCGTGTATACATATAACTCCATATACCGTTCACCTCTGAAAGTAACCATAGCATTCTAAAAGAGATCTAACAGTAAGGTAATAGATATCGAACCCATTGTACTATTGTCTTTTCTCGAAATGGTTATTTTTCAATGCGATAAGAGATGGTCGTTTAGGAAGAGAATGTTATAAATTTTGATAACATGGTTCCGAACCATGTTCATGTAAACGTGACGAAATTTTTAATGACGTCATCGTCTTGCCTGACGTCCGTTTCGACCGTACTTTATGTCGTGTTTAGCAAAGACCGGGGTCAACGACCATCATGCAAAATTGATCAGTGGCCACCGTCGTGTAATGCATTTTAAAGGAAAGTTGACGTGGTCTTAGTTTCGAGGTGTATTTTCGCATCGTCCCGTTGGCAACACGCAAGAAGAAGAAGAACCAGGTCAAATGTCGCCATTCTACTGTGGTCTAAGAATAAAGTAAATTTTCTCTGGCAACTGCTCTTAATAATAGTTATTCGATACAAAAGTACGGCTCGTAGCAAATGCTGCGACCTAAACTAATCGTGTGCAGTCAAACGATACCTAAATCGTTTCTATAGTTCGCCACTGGTGGCGTGACATACAATCTCTCCGCCTCATGTATTATTCTTAACGTATAGGTAGCCACCACAATCCGAACAATGGTTTAATACAATGGTTCCCAACTGGTGATTCGTGGACCACTTCTGGTTCGCGAAGAAGTCCCAAGTGGTCCGCTAGACGGGTCATTATTTAAAAAAACGATTAAAAAAAATACTTATAAAAATTATTATTATTAAATATTAAAATTAAATATAAAAATGAAAGTCATGGTATATTTTTAGTATTTTGCCCCCCTCAACAACTCTTGAAGAAAAGCTGCTACGCTGTTGCATGTAGGGACTTTCTGGTGAAATGTAGAGACTTTTGGGATTTCACCTTGACAGCACTGTTTTGTTTGGCTTTACTGTTGGCAACACTGCTTTGTTTACTTCTATACGTCTACATTTTCCCCCTCTCCACAAAAAAAAAACGGCTCCCGGTTTTGCAGTCAACTCGTGTAGGGACGGATTTAAAGGTCATTCGGGGGGCGATTAATGACTTGAGTTTTGAAAATGATACCTAAATGGACCTTTACCTTGCATCTTTTCAATGTTAAATTTTCATTCAAAGGGGGGCTATCGCCCCCTAAATCCTCCCCTGAACTCGTGAGAATTATTTGAAGTGGTCCTTTAGTAAAATTGAAGTGGAAAAGTGGTCCGCGGCTTAAACTGAGTTGGGAACCACTGTTTTAATAGCATGCGTGTATCTCTTTTGTTCAGTCTCGATTCCTTAGGAAATGCCAGTGCTAGAAAGTAATAATAAAAACGCTTAAAATTCAATATAGATAGAAAATGAAATAAATAAATAAATAAATAAAGCAAGTGAAAGAAAATCGCCTAAGGTCGATATTTAAATTTAGCGGGTTTCAATTAACATTAATTCGCAACTCCTTAATTCCAACTTTCTAATCCGCAACTCGCTAATCCGTAACTCGTTAACCTGTGACTCTCTAATTCGCAACTCTCTAATTCTCAAGTAACTCGGTAGGTTTTCAGCATTAACAACAGCTATCATTATTGCATTTACGGAAGACCTTTACCTTGCCCTTTCATTGCGTACAGACAGACAAAAACCAAAAGCAATAGCGGGTTCAATATCTATTGAAACCCGCTAAAAAATAAATAAATAAATGAATAATAGCCAGATAGACAACGTTTTTTTGGAAATCGACTAATAAATAAAATAATGGTTTACTTAATTAATTTGGGTGAATTAATTTATAAATTTATTGAAAAAGATCGATCTATAGCGAACGGATGAAATGTGACAACTTAAGTTAGAGAGCAACGAAACCTAATGCCATAACTAAGAATAGAATCATAATTGATGCCCGACTCATGTCCAAGTTGTCGGGCAATCTAGTTAATGCTCGAAATGCAATCGTAACACATTAACAAGAAGAAATATTAGGATATAAAAACGCATAATTTTGTCCTGCTGTCTGCATAAAAAATGCACTTGAGAGGTGTGGTTCTTATCAATGTCACCTTCGGATCCAATTAGACTGAATTCGACTTCCGGTGACCGTCTTCGTTTGCAAATGTGACGTAATTCGAAATTTGCGTTAAACTGTTAATTTCGTCTTCAACGAACTGTACAGCAATCTTAGGGACGTGAAATATACATGCTCGTAAGACAAATAAACCAAATCTTACTTTGGTATAGTGAAAAAAGTTTTAATATTTCTTATAAGAGGTTTGTATATTATCAGGAGAGTTGACGTAATTTGGGGCTACTTTGCTCCACGTGGGGTAACTTTGTTCCAAATGTGGTAGATCTATTTCAGTGATTTTAATACATGTCTTTTGTGACGTATGGACAAGATAACGCATGCTTATGTTGTGACGGAATGGACCGACGCATCTCAATACGTGCCAGTTTCAAAGAAGGTTGTTGGCAGGTTCTAGAACGGTTTAGAAAACTGTGGCGCCGACTTCGTGGGTTCGAGACACTTTTTGAGCCCTCAATAATTTTGTTGTGGGTTCCTCGAACCCATAATATTTTTGCTCGTGGGGAAAATACGCATACAGAAATAGAAGCACAAAGTTTTTCGTCATCAATTCTTCAAGATTTTCATTATTTATACCCTGTTCACTGCACCTTTTATAAATAAAAATTCTTCGTTCTGCGTGGGTTCACATAAAATACAGAAGTGTAGCCTCTAACTCTACATATAGAAACGAGAATCCGGTCATAGTGATAAAAGCAAACATATGTTGTCCAGTAAGTTGACCTACTCCATCTTTAAACAGCTTGGGGATCCACATTTTTTTTTTTACTTTTTACTTTGTTTTGCCCCCCCAAGCACCCGTGGGGTCACCTGAGGAAATCTAGCTTTTATTTCAGTCCACTTCTTTTTAAAGAGAGAGACGGAGGTGGGAGGTGCTGGACATATCTGAATATTTTGGCAGCAATCGTAAAACTATAAAGGGTGTATACATTTGGGGAACATTAAATAATTATCTAGAGAAAAAATATTTTTCTATAATTAACTATAATTTGCTTCATTTTAACATTTATGACAGGTGTAAATTACACAACATTTCACATTAACATTTATGACAGGTGTAAATTGACAATTATGACAGGTGTCCTATTGCACAAAATAATCTGATAATGAAATTTAAATTACACTTACATCCTTTTAAAAAGGGCGTGGGTCAATCGATTTAAAATTTTTGGAACCCTTAATAACTTTTAAAACCAGCGCCTATGTGTGCCTGTTGAGGGTTAAATACGTTCCCCTAAACTTTTACGTCATGAACTGGTGAGTGTTGAGTGTTGAGTGAGACGTGAGTGTTGGTTAATTACAATCAATGAATTTTATCCTGATGATTGTGAATCAAGCATGAAATCGATCTAAGCTCATTTGTTGTATTTATTGACAAAATCGTAAGTAGAGGAAAGATTGCTCCGAAAATGGGGATACTTTGCTCCAATGTTCGTTATGGAGCAAGATATCCCCCTTTCTATTTTCCCTGACTTAAAAATATTTTTTTTATTTCTTTTCTGTAAAATATATAGGTACCTACGAATGTTTTATTTTATTTTATTTATTTTTTGACCCTTAAATCAAAATGCCATGAGATTACAAAAAAAAATTGGGAGCATGAAATTACAAAAACTACGACGAAGAGAAGTTATACCTTTGCCTCGATTCCATCCGTTTCGGGCAAATGAGTCGGAGGAAAGCTTCTCTGCACTTCAAAATACCTAGAAGGATTATAATAAATAAACTCGGAAATCGACACATTAAAAAATCTAGAACACCACTTGTTTTTTCAGAGAAGAAGGAAGAGAACAAGTATTAAAGTTGAGCGAATAGGATTTTCCGTTGACATCAAACGACTTCAAACTTGTTATTCGCGATTATTTGGAACAAACGAGGCGAAAGTTTCCGACGTTTAAAAATAACATTCTCGGCCATGATTACATTTTATCATTTTTAAAGAGGCACCCAGGACTAAGAATGCGCTTTGCAGCCAATATTAAAAGAAGTAGTGCTGCTATTACTATAAATGATTTAAAAGGTTACGTTGAAAATCCTTGGATGGACAAACTGCAATGGTTTATGCGATGATTCAAAGTATAAAGGCATGGAAATGGCCAAATAATGCAGATGTCGTCAATTAAAAATAGTCAGATGTAACTGGAGGAATTGATCTGCTCCAGCTTATTTCGTCTGTATCCTTGAATTTACAAAGTCTCAGGACTTGATATAGTGACTTAAATCAAAATTTTTTAAAGACAATTTTATTTCAACTTTTTCTTTTGTTTGTTTTGGTTACCTATCGTTCTGTGCAATTGCGAAACTTGTTTCTTGTCTTATTTTAAGTTTAAAGAGTTGTTTGTTATATTTTATTTGCAATTCTACTTCTTTTTCAGTTGTATTTTTTCTTTTTAAAGAGAGAAAAGCATTATAAAAGTTTTATGTCAAGTGGTAATTTTTTCTAACTTCCTCCAAGTGGTATAAATTTTATTTGCAATGTCTGTGCATACGATCATAGGAGATATATTGCTCTCAGTAGTTATAGGAGATATATTGCTCTCAATAGTAGAACATATGATTTTTTACAGTTTTTAAAAAGTAGAGCAAAGTATCCCGATCCACGAGTAACTCTGCTGCAATTTTCCATAAAAAAGTTAAATACTTTTACTTAATCATACCACATCATGTACACAGTTTTGCGTTCCAGAAACCCTAAACTATAAGATTAATAGCTACTCAGAACTTTTATATGCGGTATTCTACGTAAAACTCAAGTTTGAGGAGGTCCGAAAAAATGGAGTAAATTAAACCCCAAATTACGGTTATGTATATTAGCAGCAGAGGTGTGTATATTATTATATTAATAGTATATGTAAAATCATAAAATATGAGAAAAATTCCCTCATTCGTTAACATTCTTATCAAAGACTGGTGTAAACCTTTATAAAAGCCCCACAAAAAGGGAAAACAGAGATATAGAGAGGAATTTTTATATTAAAGAGGAATAAACGTTCTTAGCCTATAAATATAACTGCAATGCACAATTGAATATGTTATGTAAAAGCATAGAACATTCAACGTCATATGAATATAACATTCGGAGATATATGCATGACTGTAGATTGTAAGCATATACCTAAAACTCATCTGGTTGGGAAGCCTCCATGCCTTGAAAAAAAATTATGTTCATTTATTAACTGCTAATAAAGCTGGAAAAAATGTACGTATAATTTTTGCACCAACTACATTTCATAATTTTAAATAATGCTCACTTTTTTGCTCCAACTGCTTGGCTACATGGAAACATTTAACTGGGCTCATAGCCAAATAAATTAAGTCTTGGCATTGATTGGCGCTATCTCGTAGGAAATTGAACCAATATGTCTGATAGTTTGTTTGTTTTGCGGCTCAAAGACTACAGTGGTCATGCTGCGCCGGGACCTACTGTTTTCCGAGGAATCCGAACCTCTTATGGCCTAGGGAACCAAACCCCGGACTACAGTGAGCAGTGCGATCTCTGAGTAAGCGTTCTTTGTACACTGTTGGGAGTCGAACCCGGATTAACGGCGTACTAGGCGAACGCGTTACCACACTGCGCCACCGCAGGGCCACTATGTCTGATAGCTTATAAATTAAGAGAAGTGGTCTATCGAAAATCGTTCAACTCTCAAAGGAGGTTAAATTGTTCTTGGTATTGCACCAGCGTTTATGTATTGAGCAATTACTTCTTTTTATTTATTTTCTTCTATTAAAAACCAGTTTTAAAAGCAATGTAGTGAACAAATATAATATTTACGCGAACTTAAAAACAAAATTTGAAAAATGATGATACTTTATTCAACCCGAGACACTTGTTGAATGAAGCATATCTATGAGAAATATATGTTATATGCAGGGATCATAAGGTTGAAGACTTTCTGTTGCAATATAAAGGTTATAAATGGAAGCAAATATAAAAACATAGCTTTCTGTTTACTCTTCCAATATTACGAATATGATATATAGGATGGAACGTCCAGTGGCGTAAGCAGGGGGGTGTTAATGGGGGTTGTAACCCCCATCGCAATGAAATTTTGTATATTTAACATAAGAAATACATGAAGTTGTAGCTCTGTAACCCCCCATTGACCCCATTTCCCCCCTTATGAGCTTTCTGCTTACGCCTATGGGAACGTCTCACCTCTACCGAAGCAATCCATTGATTTTGTGATCAGATTCCCATCCGTGGGATTTCTTTAAGGATTTGCTCAAAAGTCATCAATTTCAACTCCATTAATATAGGAGTATATCATATATTTATTGATATTTTAAGTGCCTTTATGCATCATTTAAAAACTACGATAAACGAGGGGATGAAAATATGGGATTTTAAAGTATTTAAGTTTTTTTTTTTAATTGATTAACAGAGAAAATAGAATAGATTAGATCAGTATAATAGAAAGTAGAATAGATTCAGTAAACAGGCTCTGCAAATAAATGACTTGCGTTTTCATTATAGCGCATTCACTATAAACAAGCCCTTTGCTCTCTATCTCAAGACCTTTTCTTTTTTTCTTCTTTTTTTTTGCAATGTAGGGATTTCTTCAAAAAACAATGTATTCGCCTTTTATTTTAAATTTAAAATATAAATTTTAAGGAAAAATATATTTCAAAGCAGAAAGTGATCGTCAAAGGATTTTGAAATCTTAGAGGAATAAACAAAGTGACATGAGTTGCATGATGAGGAAAAATTGTGCGCAAAATTTCAGGTGTATTTCGTTAAATCAGGAAATAGGTTTCCATTGCCTTGAAACGAAACTTATTATTTAATGTATAAAAAAATATATAAATTACTGAATTGCTTCTGGTCAAGCCTTGAAAGACAGAACTTCAAACAAAATTTGTTTGGGATGATGCAAAAAGCTATCGTAATCTGCTTACTATGTATAAAGTTAACGAAGCTGTTGAAATATACGAAAAGAGAAAGAAGGTTATTTTGCAATCAGGTGATTAATGTACGCTTGAAAAGGAAATATGGGATGCCTACACACATTGATTAAAGACAAATATAGGAAGCAATAGGAAGAAGAAACAAATGCAGATATAGATGATGTTACCTCTCTTATTAAGATAAATAAGGTAACATTCAATGATATCCAGGATGATTGATGGCAATCATTTCATGTTTTATCATGAAATGAAATTAAGCCTCCTTTTATGAGACCATGTTCATGATTGGAGCCCGACCAAACTGAAAGAAATCGACAACTTCTGACGTCATTGACTCACACTCTTTTAACATTTAAAAGCTAGGGCAGTATGAAACTAAATATAGTGAATAATAACAATGCACTCAAGTGACCTAGAAAGGGTGTCGTTTTAAACAAGGTATACCGTAATTTGGGGCTACTTTGCTCCGATTTTTCGGATTCTTTCGAAAAAGGAGTTTTATCTAGAATACCGCAAATAAAAGTTTTGAGTAGTTATTAATCTTATAGTTTAGGGTTTCTGGAATGAAACAATGTGTATATGATGTAGTATAATTAAGTAAAAGTATTTGATTTTTTTTATTGAAAAATGGAGCAAAGTTATCCCTGTGTCGGGATACTTTGCTCCACCTTTTAAAAACTGTGAAAAATCATGTGTTTTTACTACTGGGAGCAATATATCCCCTATAATCGTATGCACTGACATGGCAAATAAAATTTGCACCACTTGGAGGAGGTTAGAAAAAGTTATCAGTTGATATATAACTTCTTATAATGCTTTGCTCTTTACAAAGAAAAAATACAATTAAAAAACAATATATAATTGCAAATAATATATAATAAACAACTTTTTATACTTAAAATAAGACTAGAAACAAGTTCTACAATTGCACATCAACGATAGGTAACCAAAACAAAAAAGTTGAAATAAAATTATCTTTAAAAGTTTGTGATTTAACTCGTTGCATCAAGTTCTGAGTCTTTGGAAACTGACTTACTCTTCGAGGAAATGGGTGAGAAAAGCTGGGGCGGATTAATTCCTCCAATTACATCTGACCATTTGTAATCGATGACATCTGCATTATCTGGCCATTTCCAGGCTTTTATACTTTGTGTCATTGTAGAAACCCTTGCAGTTTCTTCATCCAAGGATTTTCAATGTAATCTTTTAAATCATTTATGGTAATATCAGCACTACTTCATTTAATATTGGTTGCAAAGCGCATTCTTAATTCTGGGTGCCTCTTTAAAACTGATAAAATGAAATCATGGACTGTTGTTTTCGAACCTAGGAATCTCTCGCCCCATTTGTTCCAAATAATCGCGAATAACAAATTTTAAGTCGCTTGATATCAACAGAAAACCGTATTTGCTCAACTTTAATATTAACCTCACAAAGTTATTCTCTTCCTCCTCTGAAAAAATAGGTGGTTGTCTAGGTTTTTTAGCGTGTCAATTTCCGAGTTTGTTTACTATTGTCATTCTAGGTATTTTAAAGTGAAGAGAAGCTTTTCTCTGACTCATTTGGAATGAATGAAATTAAGGCAGAGATGCAATTTCTCTTCGTCGAAGTTTTTGTAATTTCGTGCTCCTAATTTTCTTTCATAATCTCGTGTCATAATCTCGATCTAAGGGTAAAAAAGTAAATAAAACATAAATAGGTACCTCTATATCGTTACAGAAAAAAACAACCATAAAAAAAGATTTATTTTTAAGTCAGGGAAAAATAAAGGGGAACACTTTGCTCCATAACAAACACTGGAGCAAAGTAACCCCATTTTCGGAGCAATCTTACCCCGACTTACGATTTTGTCAATAAATACAACAAATGAACTTAGATCAATTTCATTCTTCATTCACAATCATCAGGATAAAATTCATTATTTGTAATTAACCAACATTCATCTCTGTTTTTAAGTAGGGCCCTCCGTGACGTAAAGTTTAAGGGCAGTGTATTTGACCCTCTATGGGCATAGTATTCTAAATGGTTCTAGTACCTGCCTAGAACCTTTTTTGAAGCGGCCACCTGTTGAGATGTGTCCGCCCATTCCCTCGCAACATAAAAATGCGTCATCGTTACCGTACGTCACAAAAGAATGTATTAAAATCACTGTAATAGATCTACCACTTTTAGAGCAAAATTACCCCAAATGACGGTACCCTATATCTCTCGGAACTATGTGAAAACATCGTTATAGACATATTTTACTGTATTATTTTGTATTTTGTATTAGCTTATCTAATGATTAAAATAATTAACAAAAAACAACTTTATATATGTCATTATTAGATACTTAATGAATGTATGAAAATAGTATTTAATGTACAGAATCTTAAAATTTTCATTCTATATACAAAGCAATTGTATCCAGCACTCTGATGAATAATGTTTTAGATATTGATTCGACGTCGATCCAATTATTGAATTCACAGAATCTAAAAACCAAGTATTATATATATGAATAAATTTTGAACCGGTTAACATGTAACCTTTGAACCAATTCTCATGCGTAACTATTTTAACCAGTTATCGATTTACTGTTATATAATATTTGCTGTTAAAGAATCATTGAACAAATTACCACTGGTAAAGAATTCTTGAATCAATCATCAGTGGTAAAGAATTATTGAATTAATTGCTGCACACAAAGATTTATGAATAGGCTGCGACATTATGTGATAAGTTACTGACGAAGAAAAGAATGACTTCTTGGAGCCTGTGGTAGGAATCGAACCCACAAGCTCTTTCTAACCAGTCAAGTATCTTTAACCATTGAACTGCGGGTGACAATAAAGCTCGCTTCTGCGAGCGACTATAAAGCTTAAACTGTGGACAAGTTCGCAATTAATGGAGCAGTGCTTGGACTGCTTTTTAAAGCAAAGCAACAAGTCGAAGAAGCAAACGTCCGAGGCTAGACCAGAATTTACATTTATTGAATGCATTACTCACGAACATGCTTTAAAAAAAGATCCTTCTGTATTTTAAAAAAATATGTATTCTTACCTTTCAAATCACATATAATTTTTGGCTCTAGATTAATTAGAACTATTTTTAAACAAATTTACTAATGTAACAAGTGAATTTAAATGCACTACAAACTTTTTACAAAAATGCGATTTTCTCAAAATGATATTTCCTGTCGCAAAAGGAACATGTTTTCAAAATCTTGAGTTTCAGTTGACTTCTAACTTTTTGGCTAAGTGCATATAAGTATTTTAAATAAGTTGTGTCTAGCGCGTTTTCTATTTTTTTTATTTACTGACCTGAACGTAAAATAAAAATCGTGTTTTCTAGAAAAAAAATTTTATTTTATACAAATATTTTTAATTTTACAAATATTGCATATGTCGTAAAATGCCACATATAAAATATGTAAATATGTTTACTAACTATACAAAAAAAATTTTGTATGCATCGAATAAGTATTTTCGGAGAAAATGTTTTTTATGTCTCTATGGAAAACCAATATTTTTGGTTTCGTTGGTGACCCCCTTAAAGTCAAACAATTCTCATCATAGAAGATGATGTGGTAATATTAGATGATAAATTTCTCACAAAAAAAATACTAATTTTTCAACGTCTGGAGGGAACCGAACCCGCAACCTCTTAATAACCACTCAAGGGGTAAAAGCATTTGATTAGTTATCAAAACCTTAAATTTGTAAAGTATTATTACTCTTCTCAGGGTTATCACAAGAATGTTTTCGTCAAGAAAAAAAAGACGTTGTCCTGATTCGGAGTGTCGAACTGAAGTGCTTCAACCAGCTCGACCACCAGGGCACAAGAAGTATGCTCGTTTTCTTCGTATTCAGTGCTTGTAAGATACTAGTACCCTTATTAGTGTTAACACAATTAATAATGGCTATCATGAACAGTTATTCACGATATGACAGTGGGAAGCGATAAAATGGAAATGAATACAGAAATAAAATTCATGTTAAAGGAATCTTGGATAAAAATGACCGTTGGATGCTGGAGGATGAATCAGGCTTGGGTATAGGGACTAGGATGGTGGTGAAGGTCAGCTTGCGGTCCAGACAGATTCTATCGCAAAAACGGCGCCAGAAAAAAGTTATTTAACAATAACGTGGCAATATAAATGTTGACGGTGCTCCGGAGTCATAATATAATAGATGGCTTAACATGTCCTGAGAATCAAGATACACATTCCAATATTCAGTCTAAGCCTAATGAGCGCATTCTTGTGAATTTAATTACTGCGAGGTCCTTGGCTAACTACTATTAAATAAAAAAACATGATGAGAGGAAATGTCTTTTTTAAATTTTATGGGTCCCTGGACGGCTTAACGGCTTAACGGTTGTCCCCTGGGATGAAATTGATGACCTCAAGTGACCTCCAACCCACTACGCATTTGTTGCCAATTTCTTTTACTTTTGATTTTGCCTTTCATTTCTTACGTCTTGCATTATCATTCATCGTGTTTCCCTTGAGAGTACAACAGAGTTTCTTTAATGCGAACTAATTCTAACAAAGACCTGTTCGGATTAACAGAACTCTTTATTACAGAATTTACTGAAAGGTATAATTCTCTGATGTATGTGAGTTTTTGTGTGCACACTATTAACTGAGCTACGGACGAAGAACATTTAATCCCTTACGAACGTATATAAAGAGTATTTTCGCGGAATAGGGCGGTACATGGACTTCTTTTTAAACCAAATTGCGAAGAGATCGGTATTAAATTCATCGAAAAGCCCATTGCAGCAGATATATTTATACAAATCGAACACTACACGGATTAAATTAAGAAACAATTTTTATCAATGTATTTTGGGCGTAGTAATAGTAACGCCGATGTTATGGCGTGGTTAGATGGTGAAACGTTCGTAAAGAAAAGAAATGTTTTTCCGTCTGGTGGAACCAATATCTAACGCCTGGGTTTTCACCATGTAACCATGCCATAATATCGGCGCTAATATTACTACGCCTTAAAAAAAAGTTAATAAAAATTGTTTCTTAATTTAATCTGCGTAGTGTCCGATTTGTATAAATACATCTGCTGCAACGGGCGTTTCGATGAATTTAATACCGATCTCTTCGCAATTAGGTTTAAAAAGCAGTCCATGTACTGCCTCATTCGGCGAAATAACAGCGGTTTTAGAAAATACGCTTTAAATACGTTAGTAAGGGAATGAATGTTCGTCGTCTGTAGCTTAGTTGGCAGAGCTCCTGCCCGGATTGTAGAAGGTCGTGGGTCATGCTCCACCGGACGCAGAAAACTGTTCTTTTCTTTGCGAACGTTTCACCATCTGGCCATGCTATAACACATCGGCGTTAATATTACTACGCCTAAAAGACGTTGATAAAAATTGTTTCTTAATTTAATCTGCGTAGTATTCGACTTGCATAAGCATACTGCGCTACTTGATTACGTCTCGTCAATAACTTCCGTTGCAGTCGATTGAAAACAATCGAATCAACGAGATTCTCGGATTGCCGTGGCTCGAATCAACGGGACGCTACTGCATGTAGCGTCGTTTAAAGCTTTCTGGCGTCATAATCCTTAATTGGCGACAAAATGAACTGCGAGACAGATATAGAAATTCAGCCTAAGCCTTATTAACAGATTAAACATGCTGGTAATATCGATTACGAGCGAAATCTTGTCGAACCAAATGTATTCTTGTAAAGGCAACCCTTGAAATAGAAATTGGACAAGCTGTGGTAAAAATTCTGGCATTAATAAATGCCATTTTGAGTCCACGAGTGGCGACGTTTTGAATTAATTGAAAACATTCCAAAATTTTTGTGGTCCACTCTAATTGGATTTTCTAATTTTGAATCTAAGCAGAAACCCTTTATTTAGCCTTAGTAAAAACTCCCAAAGAAAATTTTTAGCTTATACTATAGCCCTGCAACTCGATAGAATTTCTCCAACAGTGCCATTAAGTATACAAGCCATAATGTGAGGAAGTATATAAGCAAAATTTGCTTATATTCTGCACTGGTGCTTAAAATAAAAACAACAAATAATTGAACCTTCTTGTCGTATGACAGTGGGTGTATTTGTATATAATTGTTTTTGTATATAATAATTTTTGCATATAATAATTTTCGTATATAATTATTTTTGTATATCATTTTTGTATATAATCATTGAGGTATTTGTATATAATCATTGAGGTATTTGTATATAATCATTGAGGTATTTGTATATAATTATATTTGTATATAATCGTTTATATATAATCATATTTGTATATAATCATTAGGGATGCATTAGCATAGACAGTAAATTCTTTGTGCTTCCAAACATACATAAGTGGAAACGATTTCTTATCAATGTTTTTAGGCGTAGTAATATTAACGCCAATGTTATGACATGGTTAGATGGTGAAACGTTCACAAAGAAAAGAAACTTTTCTGCCTCCGGTGGGGCACGATCCCACGACCTTCTACAATCCGCTCTACCAACTGGGCTACGGTTGACGAACATTCAATCCCCCATTCCGAGAAATAACCGGTTTCGGAAAATGCGCTTTAAATACGTTCGTAGGGGATTGAGTTTTCGTCCGTCCCTTTGCTCTTTCTACTTCTTTTCCATCTTTCTCTTGTATTTCTTTTAGCTGCTTTTCCTAATTTTTCTCCTCCACAAGCGCACCGAAACTCATCTACAATATTTATTCTTTTCGTTTCCCCTGTCCTCCGCGTCCTCTTAACAAGAAAAAACACCCTCGTAGGTTCCCGAATATTCCATCTTTGGGCCACTCTTCAGTCTTCACAGCGGCGTCTTTGAATAAATACTGTGCTCATAAACTCTGTTATGTGATATCCCAGTTGTGCGCGAAACATTTTACATTAACGTTAATTTTTACGCGCCAATAAAATTTCATTTGTTCTTCTTACATAATAAGAGTAATCCTTTGCTCTTGCTACTGTAAAGAGAGCCTCGTTACTAGCGTCGCTACTGCTCTTTTCCTATCTTCCAACAACATTGTTTTTAAAACTCCCGAGGTATAAAACCACAAGGAATAAATTATTGTTATTATTATTTTGCATGAGCAGGTGACGCAAATATAGGAAGACATCAGCTCCTAGACTTTTTTTCTGTCCCAATATAAAGTTAATCTAGCAACTGAAAGAAAAACTTAAGATCTAATAGTTCATTCCTTGCAACCCCTCCAAGTAGACCAATAACCACGAAATGGGTTACGATGATGATTGTGTTTAACACGAATATATCTAAACATCGTTTAGTACTGAGAACACGTTTATCAAAGAAGGAGAGTTATATGCTGGTTCTATATAACGTTACTATGTTATAGCATTGATAGAGCGTATGCGAAGCATTTTCATTGGCCGATAGAATGCTTATCATAATAGGATAGCTCTTGAAAAGTCGCAAGTAATATTTAGAACGAAGTTTCACGATTTTAAATAAAAATGAATATAATTTGAATCTTTGAAGAAGTAGCGCGATATATGAGGTCGCTTTGTACAGGGTCTAATACTTTTGTATGTGAAAAATACAACAGCTACACGTATATATCATCATCATCATAAACCATTTTTAATCCACAGCAGGATGGAGGTCTCTCTGTTTTCACACATACACGTAGTACGGTGAAAGAAATACAAAGGGAGCGGCCTTAAGGACACCACGTTGGCCAGACGAGTTGGTAAGCTGGACTTACAGTTTAGCAAAGATTCCGAACTTCGGTCACCGCAGCCGAAGTCCTTGTGCCAAAACGGGACTCGTTGTGTCACCCTGTTATGGAGTAACGGCTGGCACGGCTCCCTCGAAGCAGCGCTCTTCCGAGTGCCGGTATTCTTGTCAGAGCATCGCTGTGGGACTATTGTGGGACTGACTGCGGGACTGTTGTGCGACTGGCTGTGGGACGGCTACATGTCACAGGTATATATATATACACACGGTTATATCTTTCGAAAAATCCTACACTTCTGCAGTTAATTGCTTTAAAGTTATTGTTTTAGAACAAAATGGAAATGAAAGAAATTCAACTTCGAGAGAAAGCGATTTATTGTTTGCTTGATTGTCCAAAGACTATACAATAAGGCGTTTGAGACAATCTGAGAGGTCACATTAAGTCATGACGGGACCGGTGACTTAATATGACCTAAACTGCGATGTGTTTACATACATACGGTTCAGTCATTAAAAGAAGTCCGGTGGAACAGTTAGAAATAACGGGAGGTGACGGCACAAACGGGCAAGTTAATTACAACAGAGGAGGACTCCAATTTCAGAACTTGTTTTTAGTGAACGTTTGTCGGCGCCAAAATCAAGTTCTGAAATGTGAGTCCTCCTCTTCTGTAATGGGATAGTCCGTTTGTAACGTCACCTCCCGTTATTTCTAACTATTCCATCGGACTTCTTTTCGTGAACGAAAAGTACACGCAGAGAAGCTTCGCTGAGAATCAAATGCAGCCCAGTAGAGTCCGTTCTCGGAAAATTGTCCACCAGTCCCGTTAGAATTCAAGGGAGCTGACGTAGCAGACGGGTTGTTTCCATTGCAGTAGAGGGAAGGGCGTCTTGCATAACTGTTTTTTTGAGCGCGAAAACACAGTTATGCAAGACGCTCTTCCCTCTACTGCAATGGAACAACCCGTCTCTTACTTCAGCTCCCTTGAATTCTAACGGGGACTGGTGGACAATTTTTCGCGAACGGACTATATGTCCGTAGTCATAGCTATTAGTGTTTTAATACCCAAAGAAACGTGAATGAAAAATATGCATATTGAAAAATCATTGATTATTAGCGATTAATAGTGATTCGCTGTTGGATCTCTGATTAATTGATAGGTTAATGATTATGGTTGGGCGTTGTATTATCAGGAGTGATTAATTAATGGATCGACGATGCTGATGAATAGATCATCGATAGTAATGAATTATTAGATAATCATTAATGGTGAATCGATAGGTTATCAGCAGCGATTCATTAGTAAGTCATCCGCAATGATTAATTGGTAAAAATTCATTGCTGGATCTTCGATTGTAAGATTCATTATTAGATCATCGATAGTAAAATTGTTATGCAGCGATTGACCAATATTTTATCGATAGTGATTTATTGATAGTTTATGGAAACTATTAATAAATCGATACCGGTGCACTGACCGAGTCAAGTACTAAACGTTTGAATAAATTCCGTACTGAATCCTGCTTACAGATTCCATTCATAAGCAAATAGACAGCAATGAATCGAAAATACAGGGCGTCTCAGCACCAGGGTTACAAACTTCAAGGGGTCATAGTACTCATCAAGGTGAACGATAATATGTCATAGAATCTAAAGTCGCAAACCACCCACAGCGCCAGTTCTAAAACCGTCCAGCATGCACAAATATTTACAACCAGTGCGTGAAAAGCGCCAGATAAAACTCAGGTCAGCTGCTCAAGTGCATAGATGATTAGGACATCGCATTTTGCGCTTCTCATGCACTGGTTGTCACTATTTGTGCATGCTGGACGGTTTTAGAACTGACGCTGTGAGTGGTTTGC
>QLNU02014802.1:98137988-98179293 GCA_006491805.2 Dysdera silvatica
TTCCAAATTCCAACTCGCCAAAAATTTGGCGAGTTGAAAATTGAAGTTTGTGAATCGAAATTCGACGAGTTTGCAGTTGCTGAATTGTAGTTTACTTCCCAACTCAAAATCACAAATTTCCAACTCGCAAAAACTCCAAGTTCAAACTCACTCAAATTTTGGCGAGTTTGAATTTGACGAGTCGTAGTTTATTTTCCCCAATTCCAAATCGCCCATTTAACACCGTAATTCAATAAATATTGAAACACGCTAAAAATTAAAACGGTTTATAATTTTGAAACGATTTCAATAAAAGTTTCAGATTTCGCCGCTAGGGATTTATCTGTCTTCTACTCCTTACTTATATAGTGAAGGAATGGTCCGATCGGTTTAAAATTTTGTATCTATATGTAACTCATCGAGACGAATCGATTAAAATTAAAACCGAAACTCTGAATCCCATAAAAGCAAAACTCCGCCGCACAAGCGCAGATCGATTCCAAATCAGAAATCAGTGACGAAAATGGCTGTCTGATCACTTTATCTAAATTTGAGATTTTTTGCCCACCATTAACTAAATATATGCCATTAGCTGCCAAATTGGCCGCCGGGAGCTAAATTTTATGAAGATCAATACTTTCAACTGAATTCAAAATATTCAACAGAGTCAAAAAAAAATTAAAGCGGTTTCAAAATTTTGAAAAGATTTCAGTACAAATGATTTTAATGCAAAGTACTTATAAAAGACTTTTACCTTACCCTTTTTATTGTCCACAGATAGACAAAAACAATAGCTGGTTCAATATCTATTGAAACCCTCTAATAAGCAAATAATCCTAAAGCTATAGCCTCGCGTAGTTGAGTATGAATCAAAATTATTATACATTTTAACATAATACCATAAATGCTAATAATTTCAATGAACTTCAAATGCTGTTCAACGTTGAGGAAATACGCTCTAATGAAACTGCCAATCACAACAGATAAATAAATCTATTTATTTATTTTTCGGGGAAGTTGAGGAGGCAACGCCGCAGACAACAGGTTTTTATTGCAAATGTAACAGCAATGGCAAATCCTGTACAAACTTGATAAACAAAGTTCCCCATCTTGCTATCCGCACCCTATTTTGGTTAATCAACTATTGCAAATTAAACTAGTGTAACAACTTCTGAGGATCAACTCGTTAGCGTTATAACAGTACAGGTATCCCTCGACTTGCGCAATTAATTAGTTCCGAGAAATACACGCGTAAAATGAATTCATTTGAACATGGGTGAGATATGGATTATTTTCAAGAACGCGTAAATGGAAAATCGAAATTTTAGTATTTAAGTTTTTTTAAATCACGTTATTGCGAAAACGCGTAAAGTGAGACCGCGTAAAACCAGGGATGCCTGTACTGTTTGCGTACTAGTAGTTATGTTCGCAGACTTCGAACCTGCTGAATAGCGTACTGCTCAAACTCGTCTCAAGGCATTTCTGTATCCTGGGCTCGCTCGCTTTTTTTTTTCTTTCTTTCTTTTTACACTAATTTTCAGCTTTTTAAAATTCTTGCAATAAGAAAAATACAATATATAGCCGAACTGTGTTACGACAGACATAAGAGGATCGTAGGCTTTGTTCGCTATGATAATTATTCGGTATAATACTTCATCAAAATCGTATTTGTGTATAACCATTAATAGTTAATATACATAATTTGTAAAGCAATATAATCGATCACTTATTTTTAATGATTTAAAAAGAGATTAATATGTAATGAATAAGATAGTCAAAAATTAATCGCTTGCAGTAATAAATGATATACGTGAAATATATATAAACGTAGGGTACATTTTATACGGATATTTATACTTCACGGTGGGGCGAGAGGCCAAGAAAAATCACTCACATGTGTAGAAGAATGTTCACATGCTCAGAGTTTTGTTCCATTTTATTACTTCAAAAAATAGGGGGTCCGGGCCTGACCCTTAACCCCTCCTCAAGCCCCTTGAAAATTTCAGAACCCCCGAAATGGTTCTTAACATCTCCTGAACAGATGTCTATTTTATCTGTTTCATATGGTCAGTGCCTCCGGCGTTTGGGAAAGTATTAAAAAATCTAAGTGGTGTCATGTCCCTGTTACATCGAGATTGCAAAACACAGATCATCTCGCTTTTGGTGATGCTAGTTTGAAGATGAATAGGATCACCCCACAAAAAAGAGGGAAACACAAGACTTCAGAAAATCAAACGAGAAACTGCTTAAACAGTTTTCTCACCATATTCTTAAGACCCTATCCCTGTTACTGAAACATAAAGTTTACTTTGTTTTTCACAATAAAACTCTTACTTTAAATTTAAAAAAAAAAAAGTTTTAAGCACAAGAACAAAAATTAAATTAGAGAAGAAAAATTTCGTTCGTTGTATCCTTGATATTCCACATATGTTATGCACTAAACCAAACTAATCGAAATCATTTGTTCTTCATATCCGTGAATTCATTCTATTCATGTTCCACTGTAAAATAGATGAACTTGACGATTTACGATCTCTGTTCAGGTTAGGATCCCGGATCCATTTATCTAACTTACACAGAAGAACCAAAACATTAAAACCACTTACCTAATAACGTGTAAGTCCACCTTTGAAGCGTAAAAGAGCCTGGACGCGACGTGGTATGCCTTCAACTAGAAGTTGATAGGTTGAACGTGGGATATTACACCATGATTGCAGGAGAAGTTGTCCAAATTCTTGTAATTTCCGTGGTTGTGATGTTAATGCTCTGATGCATTGTTCTAAGTGAAACCGTAGGTACTCAATAGGATTCCCGTCGAGAGAATTTGGGGACCACGGCAATAAAGAAAACTCGTTCTTATGTTCCTCGAACCGTTCCAGAACCGTACAAGCTTCGTGACACGGAGCATTATCCTGTTGTATGATGCCACTGTCGTCTGGAAAGACGATGGACATGAAGGGGTGTAACTAGTCCCCCAGGATGTTTAAGTACGTGGAAGCATTAAGTTTGCCTTGAACAATGAAAAACTTGAACACACCATAACACTCCCGCCATCATCTTGCTCCTTCCAGCAGTGCAGCTAGATAAGAGTGTTTCCCCTGTTAAGCATCGCACACTAACGCATCCATCTACATAATGTAAACAAAAACGAAATTCATCTGTCCATGTGACCCTCCTCCACTCTTCTGATGTCCAATTCACATGGCTATGTGCCCGCAGAATGCTTTTATGGCAATGAGTTGCCGTGAGCATAGGTACACGAATGGAGCGATGACTTCCTAGTCCCATAGACAACAATCTACGGTGAACAATGTGTTTCGACACATTCCATGGACCATCACATACAACATGGACCATTACTATTAAATTCCTTGCTAATTTCCCCCACCTTATCACGTTTATCCGCGCGAACAAGCCGATGAAGTCCCTGCTCTCTTCTGCAACCAATGGTCCTTGACCAGCCAACATCTTGTCTTCGGCTAGATGTTTCACCTGTTTGCAATCATCTCTGATACGTACTAACTACTGCATATTGTGAACAGCTGACTAGACTTGCAGTTTCCGAAATGCTCTTACCCAGCCGTCTCGCCATCACTATCTGTCCTGTATTAAAGTCCGAAAAATCCTTACCTTTACTCATCTTGCAGCGATACGAATAACTACTCAACAACTGCTTTTATATACCAACCTAAAACCCACCCCTTCCATTTGATTGGTACTGTAGATAACTTCATCTGCATAACGCACAGGTGGTTTTAACATCTCTTCTCTCTTTCTTCTTTTAACGGCTCTTCAGTGTGTTAAGACTGCACTGCTTCGACTTCTCGTGAACTTGCTTCATCTCAATCAATTCCATTCCAAATGACTCACAACGTAAATCTTGGAGAGTAAAATACACGAACAACAATAGAGTGGAGTCTGGTTAATCCTAACTACGCCAACCCGAAAATCCTGTTAATCCGAGTACGGTTGCAAAACGTAAGCAACGCAGTTGCCAACTAATTGAAATTTCCCCAAAAAAAGAACGGGATAAACGTTTTCCGTCGCCCTCCCATCGTCTGTTACGTGTGCACACCAAAACATACACGCATCAAACAATTATAGCTTACAGTAAATTCTGTAATAAAGATTTCGGTTACTCCGAAAATTTGTTAGTTCGAACAGGTCTTTGTCCCAGTTAGTTGACCAGACTCTACTGTGCTGGAAAGATTAGATAGTACTGAGATCTGTGTGTTTATAGATCTCTGAAATTTGTGTGTTTATAGATCTCTGAGATTTGTCTGATTATAAATCTCTAAATCCACGCTATTATAGATCTCTGAGATCTAAGTAATTATAGAGCTCTAAGAATTATGTGATCATATATATTCCTGAAATCTACATGATTATAGATCTATAAGATCCATGCGACTATGTGTCTCTGAAATCTATGTTGTTATAGATCTCTGAGATTCATGCGATTACAGATTTCTGTGATTATAAATCTATGAGATTCATATGATTATAGAACTCTAAGATCTATGTGATTATGTATCTCTGAAATATACGTGATCCATATGACTATGTATCTCTGAAATTTATGTGATCCATGTGACTATGTATCTCTGAAATCTATGTGATTATGTATTTCTGAAATCTACGTGATTGTAGATTTCTGAGATCTATGTGCTCTATCTATCTCTGATCTATGATTATCTATCTCTGAAATCTATGTGATTATCTATCTCTGAAATCTATGTGATTATCTATCTCTGAAATCGTGATTATCTGTCTCTGGATCTATGTGATTATCTATCTCTGATCCATGTGATTATGTATCTCTGAAATTATGTGATTATGTATCTCTGAAATCCATGTGACTATGTATCTCTGAAATCTATGTGATTATGTATTTCTGAAATCTACGTGATTGTAGATTTCTGAGATCTATGTAATTCGGCGTGATATTTTTCAATCATGAAACGCCCGCGAGTAGGCGCGCGGGGTGTTTCACACTCCACAAACAATTCATAAAAAGAACTGTCCACCCTTGCTTTTGAAACTGGCCAAACTCTTTCCTGTTGCCTTAAAAGTCACGATCTTTCGGAGTAGGGTGACAAAGAGAAAATTCCACTTATTGTTCCCTGTAAAATTGGACGTTTTTAATAAAATAATGCTATATAATCAGATGGGGTGCCAAGCACCCCGTATGCGTTTTCGCGTTCCTCTAATCCGCGCGTCTACTCGCTGGTTAAACAATAAGTAAACGTGGAATCCCAGGCATTGAAAAATGCCTTTTCACCATTTTGTTACTATTTTTTACATTTTGATTTCGAAAACTCATGAACAAAATTCCATTATGCTATGTTACCCATGGATTTAAAATAGACTGTGTTCCATAGCCTCTAAATAAACAATTTCTCTTGAAATCCTAAACTATGTCACTTTCGGAATCAAACCTCGAGCTAGAATCAATAGAAAAGGGGCAGACATTCACAAGCACTTAGACTCAAATCTGCGTTTTCTGCACAGTAGTCAAATGCGTTACCACTGCAACACCATAGGGCTATTTAAAGTAGGGACTGGTTGTGAGAATCTGCAAAAATAATGAACAAATAGTTTTCAAACTTCTATGCACACTGAGACTGCCATTGGAACATGGTCACAAAGCTATGGATTTGTAAAAAGCAACTCAGTGGTCCAATGGCTAATTTTATAGTTTCGATAATGTGCATCTGGATAATCTTGTCAATTTAAAAAACTTATACGTTTTAAAGCAGAGATTCCTGGAGAAATCGATCAAGGAAATTGGCAACATCAACGTGTTGGAAAAGGCCAAATTATACAACTTTGTGACATATGGATCTCAATGGCTTCTTTCTAATTTGAGCTGGATGCGTGGGTATTATAATTATTGCTTTTAAGTACTAAGGCGCAAGGACAGCACGGGTCAGGCATTTGAACTAATTTTCTTTAATCAATTCCTTCACGAACTACATGTCTTTTCCCATAATAAAATCTGTTTCGTTAATTTTATTCTTCAATAGAAATTTTATCAAAATGGAGTCAATTCTATCAAGAGTCAATATAATATATCAAAAGTCAATATAAAATGTGTATACGCGTTTGTTGTGTTTATGTATAAGTATTAATTAATTAATATGAAAACTATAGTCCGTTCGCTAAAAATTGACGGCAAAGTCCCATTAGAATTGAAGGGAGCTGACGTCATAAACATGTTGTTTCATTGCGGTAGAGGGTAGAGCGTCTTTCATAATTTTCGCACGCGAAAAACGAATTCTGAAAGACGCTCTACTCTCTACTGCAATGAAACAACCTGCCTGTGATGTCAGCTCCTTTCAATTCTAACGAGACCTGGCCGCCAATTTTTCGCGAACAGACTATACCACAGACACACATTCTTAAGTTATTGTTTAATTTTCATGTAAATAATCGACTTCAATTCCAATAATTTTTTTAATAAAATAAATACGAAAAGTGGATGTTGTAAGTATATGATTGGACTCTGTAAATTGCATTTAAGTGTATTTATCCTTTTCAATAAGACACATGTGTTTCTGATTAAAAATCATTATTTTTTAAAAGAGTACGAAAAAGTGTTTAAAATATTTAATTACATGGATTAAATATTTAGTAAAAATACAACGATACAATTCTTGTAATATTAATTAATATTTGTGCCCAATTTCTTCACGTTTTTTAGTATATTCCTAAATCATGTACGAGGCACGCAAAAGGCACGAGTTTAAAAAATAATACACCATATATCTAAAAGCGCTAATATAATAAAGGCACGTTTAATCCTTGGCATGTGGTGTTAATTCCGATTGTCACAGTATTCTCGCAATCTTCATTATCACCACCAATGGCAGTAAAACTCACTTATAATTGCCGTCATAATCACCACGGCAACCAGAATCATCGACGTCTACATTGGCAGCACAATTACTACTCTTCAATTCCGACGTCGTCTGTTGAAACGTGGTTGTCTTAAGCAACGTCGTCAACATTGGCAAGAATTCTTCATCCAATTCGGATTACAGAAGTCGATACGATGATGGTCATGGTGGTCACCATTAATATCAGTAGAAATTTAATACATCTTGTCGATTGCAGTTTGCTGAAGATGTACAGAATCGCATTAAATTGTGTTAGTTGACACACACATCGAAGACATTACGCAATGGTAACGCCAAGAACTATCCCTAAGACAACCCCAATTGTTACCACAGCTAGAATGATCCAAAGAACAATTAGGTGTCCCTTGCAGCACACTTGATCCACACTGTAAGGGTCTTCACATTTCGATCCTGTATAACCCGAGTGTGGTGATGGAGCTTGTCTGCCGGGCTTGAAGGGGTCCCTAACGGGTAAAGGTTCAGTACCTGCAGGAAACACAAAAGGCCTGGGCCTCATCAGTGGGGGCAAAAGGTGCGGTGGAAAAGGATTCCCGGAGAGCATTTGTAAGGATCCATGGAAAGATTTTTTGTCCAGCATTGGTGGTGGCGGTGGATGATGATGGCCCATGAGAAGATGATGTGGAGGAGGTGGAGGATAAAACGGACCTCCTCTTACATCAAACAGAGAACCATGCCTTCTTAAGGTTTCAGTAGGAGCACCGTGGAGATGCGGATGAGGATATAAAGGTACACCGTGTCCGTGAACAGGGCATGGTTCACCGTCCCAAGTTGCTAAAGCTAGAGCTGGAACACTTCTTGTTGACCTACGAATTAAAAAAGCATTCGAACGCTTAATATTTATATTATACATCTACATGTTTTAATATTTACACAAAGCATCAGTCTATCAGTATGGAAATGCTGAAAGCATATACTCTGTACAACACTTATTGTATATTAAACACTAGAATTCTAATTATAGTAAATTCTCTCAACAACATCTCTCTAGTTTTAGGCTATTTCTGTTCAGTAACGGAATTTTAAGATTCCATTGACCTCTTCGTAGAATCACACATACAGTGAATGCCATAAGTATTCGTACACCTGCAGTGTGTTCTATTTAAGAAGCTGCTGTATAATAACTATTAGATGTACGTAGACAGGACAAACGCCATCATGATTGCCATGAAAATATAATTTATTTTCAACTAAAAAACTTAAAACTATGTATATAATACTGCAAATTACAATAAATTAGCATCAAAATTATTCACAGTTCACGTGTCAAAAGCATTCGTACATGCAAAAGTCTGTCCTAAAATGATAGAACTGCAATGTTGTTTGTGCACCCGAAGCAATCTGCGGGAAATGCACCGATTTCATTTAAAAGCCAATGAACAATAAACCCGTTTACTATCATTTCTGCAGAAAGTATGCGAAAATGAATCGTAGAAATAAAGAAACAAGTGTAGCGGAACAAAAGCCCATAATGAGGCTCCTTAACCAGTGTAAATCTTTACGAGAGATTGCATAGCTCGTCGGCAGACCTCGTTCTATAGTCCAGTCCATAATTGACCGGCATTGTCAAAGAAATACGATTCAAAATATGCCGGGAAGTGGACGTCCACAAAAATTGACTGAAAAGCACAAACGTTTAATTGTTAGATTAATTAAGAAAAATCCAAAATTAAGTGCTCCAAAGATAAGAAAAGAGCTGCTGAATCAAGGTGTGTCACTGTCAGAAAGCATGGTGCGCCGCATTTTCAAAAATGCAGGGTACAATGGACGTGTAGCTCGTAAAAAGTTTTTCGTGCGAAAGGTAAACAGAAAGAAGCTTTTGCAATTCGCAAAAAAACATGTTGATAAAGGTCCTGACTTTTGGAATAGAGTTATATTCTCTGACGAGAGCAAATTTAATATATTTGGATCAGCTAGCAGGCAAATTGTATGGCGTAAAAATAACACCGAGCTTCAACCGACGAACCTGTGTCCAACAATCAAACACGGAGGTGGAAGTATGCAAGTTTGGGGCTGTATGAGTGCAGAGGGAGTGGGAAAATTGCACATTATCGACGGAATCATGGACCACAGAATGTATATTAACATTCTGAAGGAAAATTTGGGTCCTAGTCCTGCTCAAACGGGTCTTCAAAATAACTTTATCTTTCAGCAAGATAACGACCCGAAACATACTGCGTATAATACAAAGCTGTGGCTCCTTTACAATACTCCCAAACAGCTAAATACCCCTCCACAATCACCTGACATTAACGCTGTAGAACATCTATGGAGCATTCTGGACTCGCGGATGAGAAAACGACGCATATCAAATAAAAATGATATAAAAATTGCCCTTCTCGAGGAATGGGCATCCATTTCAACGGATGTCACCAAAAACTTAGTGGATTCGTTGCCAAAACGCATGAAAGCTGTGATTAAAGCCAAAGGGAACCCAACGAAATATTAAGAATGAATTATTATTTTATTAATGAATTTTCTGACCAAAAAACAATTAGTGTACGAATATTTTTGACACATGAGCTATGTGTAAGTTTGTTCATTTTTTGTTATTTGCAGTGCACGTATATTTTTTTTTTTACTTTTTTTATGAAGTAAATACAAAAATTTATATTAATTGTGGTGACATTTGTCCCATATCTCTACATCTAATAATTATTATACAGCAGTTTCTTAAATAGAACACACTGCAGGTGTACGAATACTTATGGCATTCACTGTATATTGTTATCTTCCAATATGGTATATACACGGGACCACACATTTTTCCCATTAAATGAAGGTGTCCCTTTTTCGGAGGTGCATGTATTGATAATAGACCAAAGGAATAGGTCCTTAAATAGAGGTGTAGCTCACCGGATCTCACTCTATTCCGATTAATATCATTTTCTGTTTAATGACGTTTTCTTCGTCCTTTGAATGTCATGAATGGGATTGAATACTTCATATAATATATATATATATATATATACATAAGTATACATGTAAGTAACTTATTCTAGCATGCATAAATAAATGTACAGGGTGTCCCAAAAGGTCCTGTACAAACTTTTAAGTGTTAATCTGTCAGACCATGACGAACGATTTTGACCAAAGAAGTGGTGTTCTCAAACACGACGGTACAATGCTACAGCAACATGAGTGAAGGTAGCTAGCTATGTTACAGATGACTTTAATAACATAGTGATGCACACATTTGGAATAAAAGCATTGTATCATTACAGGAGATGTTCAAAATGCCTGCAATCCGACGCAATACATGCCTCACAACATCGACGATTGGAATCTGGTGCATATGCTATCGTTTCGACGATCCTGGCGACAAGGTTGATATCCGATGCTACGGGTGTCTCGTATACTAGGGACTTTATGTAATCCTCACAAGAAAAAATCCAGGGTGTTATGTCCGGGGATCATGGTGGCTACACAACGGGCCCAATCAGCCTGCGAACAACGCCCTCTAGCAGACTTCGGTTGCGTTTCCGGACCCCACTTATTTGTTAAAAATGATCTGATGGACCAACTCCCAAAGTCTGTACGCGACCTTTTCGGAAACTCCGTATAAGTATATACTTTCAAGTCAAAGGCATACAATACAAATTATCAAAATTATGTAATATAGCTTATCAAAATTATATAGTATAAATTATCAAACATGTAACAAAGTGGCAAAATAATATAAATTATAGTGTGAAAATCTAGTAAATGAGAATGCTATTAGCTTTTTTGTTTAATACCCCATTACGTACATTACGTATTCATGCGACTTAATATTATAATACATTATTATAATATTATTAAGTCGCATTAACTGGTTTTGTTGTTATATAATGTAAATATTTTTAAGTTGGAACTTTTTCTTATCATAACCGATGATGTGGTAATATTAGATGATAAACTGTTCGTGAAATCATTCTTTTCTTTGCGAGCAATATTACCACATCATGGGCTAATGATGAAAAAAATTTTCCGACTTCGATATCACGCCAGTCTCGCTTTGCGGACGTTCGCTTCTTTGACGTCGATTTGGTTTAAAAAAGCAGTCCAAACACTGCCCCATTTCAAAACTCGTCTACAGTGAAGCCTTATATGCACTCGCAGGGAGAGGATGATCGGTCATCTGTAGCTCCCTTGGCCGGATACCAAGTGGTCGTGGGTTCGGTTCTCGCCAGGTTCCGTGAAATCATTCTTTTCTTTGCGAGCAATTTATCATCAAGTAAATATTTTTTGTTTGCGTTTTACGGCGTAAGGACAGCAAGGATCATGCTGTGCTGAAACCTACAGTTTTTCGAGAGGTCCGAACCTTTTAAGGCCTAGGCAACTAACCTCCGAATTACAGTGAGCAGTTAGTAGATAAGCTTTTTTTTAAGCACCGTCGACAATCGAACTAGGGGTAACATAAGGCTCCTAAAAAAAATTGCGCATATCCGTCATTTTGTTGCCATTGTATCACGTGATCGTGGTTGCAAATTGCATTTATTGGCGACATTTTGAAAGTTGCGCCAATGTTTACAATAGTCGGATAATCGCGGATTTTTGATTATTTTTATGCCAAAATAGCGATCATTGCGCCAATGTGGAAAACCTTTATCGCCAAGGTAAATGAAACCGGAATTGTACAACAAAATGGCGGCTGATGCATCGATCTAGAATTCTATGGGTTCTAGGGGAATGGTAGGTTCAGCGAACGCGCAACCACTGCACAAGGCTATGTATAATAACGTAAGTATCTAATAATTAATCATGTAATTATACGGGGTGTCCCAAAAAGGTCTTTACAAACTCAAAATGCATTAAAAAAACCAGGTTTATCGTAAAACGAATAACATCTATCTATAGAACAAGTCAAAAAGGTTTTTTTTGTCGTCTTAATAAAGTTCCATGTGAGCCTAATTTGTAGCACGTAGAATGTCCACGTTACTCCATCTCTCTCTCCAAGTGCCTTTCAGCATATCAAGATCAATAGTCGCAATTGCGGCTATTATTCTTTGTTTAAGTTCCTGCACGTTGTGTAACTTCGTTTTGTATACCATGTTTTTTTAAGTAGCCCCATAAGAAAAAGTGTAATGGAGTAATATCCGGTGAACGTGGTGGCCATGGTATAGCATAATCCATGGTATGCAAATCCAACGCTCTGGAAAATGATTATCCAGCGATTCTCGCACTTGTATTGACCAATGTGGAGGCGCGCCATCTTGCTGGAAAAAAGGTTTTGGTTGAAGTTGTTCTAGCTGTGGAAAACCGTAAATATCAAGCATATCTAAATACGTGTTCCAATTAATAGACTTTTTACTGAAAAAAAAAGGCCCAATTACACAATCGTGGAGAATTCTACACCAAACATTCGCCTTTTTGCTGCTCCGTTCTATTTCACGTACAAAGTGTGGGTTCTCCTAGCCCAAAATTCTAACACTATGCCTATTTGCCATTCCCGAAATATGGAACTGACTCATCAGAAAACATAACCTTCTTCCGAAAATCTTCATCCTGACGATGAAGCATTTCAACTGCAAATTCAAAACGCTTTGCATTATCATTCGGTTTTAAGGCCTGAAAGGTCTGCACTTTGTAGGCATGGAGATGTAACTTATCGTGTAGCACTCTGTATAAAGTGGACCTTGGTATTTGAAGTTCCCTGGATTCAGTTCTGATTGATGTCGAAGGGCTCATAGAAAATGTTTCACATATTCGTTCCACATCCTTGGCACTATTATTAGGGTATCCATACCATTTTTTTGTGATCCATATTTCTATTATCCATAAACTTCCGATATCAGTCACGAATGCTAGGACGAGATGGTGGTGCTTGTCCAAACTTCGTTCGAAAATTTCATTGAGTTTGAACGTCAGATTTCATCTTCATAAACCACTTAACACATTCAGCCTTGATAGCGATAGAAATCATTATCAACAATGAAAATTGAATTGAAATCTCGCATAATCAGATTAGTACTGCGTGTGCAGCCAATATTGCACGCGCCATCTATGCCGAAAAAAACTGAATTGTTCTATCGATAGATGTTATTTGTTTTGCCATAAACTTGGTTTTTTTTATGAATTTTTGAGTTTGTAAAGACCTTTTTGGGACACCCCATATAACATAACAAATCGAGTCTCTATTCGAAAAATATTCGAGAATAAAACCAGTGTTACAGTAAACAGTGTTATAGTGTTATACTAAATTGAAAAAAGAATTATAAGGTCATATAAAACTTTGCAGGACAGTATATAATACAAATTATTGCATGTCAAGAAGTATTTTTAAGGTTTTTGTAATTACCTTAGGTTATCAGGTTTAGGGTTATTAGTTTTTTCAAGATATTATTACCCTTCACAGGGATAACACAATTGCCAAACAGTCAACGCACAAAGCCACCGAGGCACGTTTTTTGTAATTTTTAGCGATGAATTTTTTTAGTAAGTAATTTTTAAATATTAGTAATTTTTAAATATTAGTAATTTTAGTAAGCAATTTTTAAATATTAGTAAGCAATTTTTAAATATTAGTAAGCAATTTTTAGATAGTAATTTTGGACACCCGCGCTTGAGCTCAAACTAGCGCTCTCAATGTATAGAAGACAAAGGGACCTCGAGCTGTCCTAAAGTCGAAATAGGGTCCCTCTATTAGATCCAAAACGTTAAGGGACTTAACCACTGGGCCACCAAGGCACCGAAACAACGCTCCCTTTCTTCGTATTTAAAGTTCAAGATATTATTACCCTTCTCAGATTTAGCACAATTATCAAATGGTCAACATACAAAGCCACCGGGGCATTTTTTTTGTATTTTTTGCAACATATTTTTTTAATTACAAAAAACAAGTCCCGATGACTTTGTGTGCTGACCATTTGGCAATTGTGTTATCCCTGTGAAGGGTAATAATATCTTACAAAAACCTTACGCAGTATATGTAGGAAAGGAGCTCCGCGTTCTTGTGACTTGGTGGCCAGTTAAATCACTTCGAATCTAATGGAAAGACCCTAGTCACTACTCTAGGCCAGAGTGATATGACTTTTCCAGCGATATATAGAAAGCTCTAGTTCGAGCTCAAGCGGGGCTGTCTGAAAATTACTATATAGAAGTATTTTTAAACAGTATAAACTCAATATGCAATATAATTTATTGAACCAAACTCTATAAAACTTGTCCCTAATTATAAATCGTATTGTAAGAAATATTTTTTCACTATAAAATAATCCCATGCACGCTTATTCAAAAACACAACGCATCTATAATTTAAAGGTTATGTGTTTTGATCGGTAAATCGTATTGGTTAGTTTAACACAAAAATATAATTTCATATTTATTGTTAGGGACACACGGGAGGAGGAGGAGAAGGACCTTCTCAACATTGTGCATGTGTTTAGCGAATGAAGAATATCTGCTTCATGCTTGCACATTAGATTCAAACAGGGCGTGTGTAAGTGCTTTATTTAATCCTTTCTGGGTGCATGTATGCAAACACACACACACATACGCAGTAGCGTAGCTAGGGGAGGCAAGGGGGCGGTCGCCCCGGGCGCGACAATCTAGAGGGCGGCAATTTGCCTTTAAAAAGCAATGACAGTTACAACAATTACGGCAATGAGAGTCACTCTCCCCGGGTGGCAAAATATCTAGCTACGCCACTGCACATACGCAAATTTAAGCGATGTGTTCAAAAGACAACACCTGAAATGACCCACATAAGCTGTTTAGAACTGCTCACGCAATAAAACTAAAGTTCATTATTTAGCCAATTCTGAAAATTTCCTCCTTTTGTGAACCGCAGGAAATTATTCTGCCGTGGTATACTAATTTCTGAAAGTACAAAAGAGAGGAAAGAAAAGTCAAGGCACTTTTAAGTTGAAGTGTTAATTATCAACTGTACATCACGGCATCTATCCCTGACATAGATTGATTGAATAAGCTGATTTCTTAACATCCCAAGCCTGCATTCAATCTTCTTAAAGTTCAAGGTATTGCAAATTACATTGTTTACGATGCTGTATATAAAGCTGAATAATGGCTTTTCCTGATTATGACATCACCATAACTTTCTTGATGAAAAATCGACAGGCATAACTTGCTGTGCAGTTATCGCTTGTGACTGGTGATTTGTGCCTAGGTGAGCTTGAATCTTTATACGACGTTCTTTGTGACTTAACACACCGGAAAAGAAGCAAAAGCAACACCCCCGACAAAGAATGATGGCCCACGTCACACTTGATTTCCACTTCAACGGTGTTCCAATCGACAGAGATCAAAATCTTATTCTGATTCTTGTGGTATTAATTGCTTTTCCTCGCTGGTTTCGAATACGTCATCGAGGACATGCCTGGTGTTTCGGTTTCTTCAGATCCGAGGGTTATCTGTTGTCGGATCAAAACTCATTACGCAAATGTACTTATTACGAAAAGATGATTACAGGAATGGAAATGAAGATGAGTGAAAACAAAGATGAGGGGAAAACAAAAATGAAGATAAATGAAAACAAATATGATAGAGGAAGGATGAGTTATGGAGTTACTATAAATGGTTAGAGGTTCTCATGATTGTTGAGCTTAAAAATGAATCAATGAAGATATTAATAGGAGAAAACAGAGTTTAAAGAATCACCAGAGTACACGAGTACAAGTCCCTTTTTTCAACCTAGTAACATCGATGCTTCAATTGAAATATTGGTATTTTGGGCGCTTAAATTGCTCTCAGTGAGACTATTGATTATAAAAGCTTCATTAATTCACGGCGTACCCTGCACAAGAACACCTAAATAGAATAACCCGAATTTTATGTACCTACCGCACATAGTAAGTGTATGCTTATGAATGCATGTGCAGAGAGTACATGTTATCGAATAGTTATATGTCTATATATGTTCGATTATTACACGAGCCAAGCACATGCGTGAGAGAACGTAAATCACATACAAGGTTATATATATAAACCAAGTGCAAGTATGGGAATACATAAACCAAGTTTATGGATTATACGTAAAATACGTGGGAGTACACTTGTTTTTAAATTTTAAGGCTCAAGATTTGGCAATGATACAGTAGAACGAATGTGACCTCGAAACATCGATATATTTACATATAATCAAATGTATTTGAATTCAAACGTATAGCGATATGTTTAAAAGACGTGGTTCCAATCACTAAGCAACAAAGAACAATGAACCATGGAGGGGAAACTTTTTCGGCCACTAAGAAAATATGGAATTACAAAGACACGCAGAAAACATTGAATCACAAAAGTATGAGCACATATTAAGAATAAACATGAAAAATACATGATCATACCTTAGAGTGCCGCCATTATTTCTGTAAGTTCCATCTCCGCTAACAGTGAACTGTGAATGTTGCTGGTAGGAAGGATTTCTGGACCGACTGTTGGATCGTCTGTGGTTATGGTGATGCAACAATTCATGTCCACGGTGATGACTATGATGACTATGATGATGTCCATGTGGTGCTCTCACCATAGGCACTTCTTCCCTCTCATCAGCGGAGGTAGAAGTTGTTTCCGATGGTGTGGGAGGAGCTCGATGATGGCTGTGCACATGGTGATGAGAGCCACTTCTGGAAGATGGAGCTTGCAGCGTAATATCTCTATGGCGCCATGCCAGAGGCGTTCGATGATGGTCACTCGTAAATGATCGCATGGCCCCTATAAATGGAAAATTATTACACATCACCAACCTTTTTTTATCAGTATATAAAAAATGGCATTCAGATTTAATATCTACTCTATATTAAGACTAAACGTTTTGATATGATGTCCACATTATATTCAAACTAAACGCTTTAATTCAAAGTTCATATTAAATTCTGAGTTTCAAATTGGTGTTCAAGATAGCTATTGTGTTTTATTATGCAAGGGTAATAACGATTTTCTGCTACGCCAAAATATTCAGAATACTTCATGTACACGGAATGTACTAATTATTACTCACCCAATAAATAAAATGGCGCCAAATTTTCGCCCATCAACCAGCAGAAAATTCTAATAACTACATGAAGTGTTAGAAATGTTAGAGAACATAACGGACAATGAATTCAAAATCGTTATTTTTAATGAATATTGTGGAGACATTAAGTAGAGGGTGTTGTTTTGTGATTGTTTGATTAATTATTTTACTTTTTACTGTACATTGGACTTGATATTCCATCTCTGTACTAAACCACGATAGATTTCATGTCACCCTCGGATAAAATTTCTTGTCTACACTGTATAAGATATTGTTTCATATCTATATTATGTAAGACTTTTTGTCTACACTGTATAAGATATTGTTTCATATCTATATTATGTAAGACTTTTTGTCTACACTGTGCAAGATTTCATAATGACATTTTACAAGATTTCATGTCAACATTGTATAGGATTTCATATCTACATTATACACGTAAGATTTTATATCCTGGTTGTAAATATATACACTGGTTGTAAATATTTGTGCATGCTGGACGGTTTTAGAACTGGCGCTGTGGGTGGTTTGCGACTTTAGATTCTATGACATATTATCGTTCACCTTGATGAGTACTATGACCCCTTGAAGTTTGTAACCCTGGTGCTTAGTGCTGAGACACTGTGTGTGTGTGTGTGTGTGTGTGTACACACATACACCTTAAAAGGAGCAAGAAAGATTAGCAATTTCTACACAATGATTTAAATGCCAATTGATCAAAAGTATCAATTAATATAAAAAAAATTATATTGTAAAGCATTTAAAAAGAGAATCTACAAATAAAAAATATAATGCTATATATCATGAAAGCCCAAGTCATTAAATCTACAAAAATTGCATTCATGAATAGGGTCATGCCAAGAGTGCAACAAAAGAGGCAGTTGCCTTAGATTAAAAACTGAAGAGGCGCTAAATGAAGTACCATGGGATTGTATTGTGGTTATATAGTCCGTTCGCGAAGAATTGGCGGTCAGGTCCAGTTAGCTGAAGTAGAAGACGGGTTGTTCCATTGCAGTAGAGGGAAGGGCGTCTTGACGTAACTGGTTTTTCACGCGAGAAAAACCAGTTACGCAAGATACCCTTCCCTCAACTGCAATGGAACAACCCGTCTTCTATTTCAGCTAACGGGATCTGGCCGCCAATTTTCCGCGAATGAACTATAAGCTGACACTCATATATAAGATATAAAAAATATAATTAATATTTCAAAATAGGAAATATTATAAATTAATATTATTTTATAGAGATGGTGGTGGTATTTTACATCTTTGCTCAGGTACGAAAATTTCTTGGTACATCACTTGTGAAAAACAGATGAGGAATTACTAATTATTTTCAGAAGTCAAGTTCCGCCACAATATATGGACTTGAATTCGATCCCGGATATATCTATATACCCACCCCTTTTTTTTTAAGTTTAAGTTTTCTCTTGCAAATAAAACAATATGCTGCAGAAAGAAAACAGAACGATATAATTATTGAAAAACAGCTGAAGAATTATAAATTTTCTCCGAAAGTCAATTTTCTTCACAATATGTGGTTCTGGGTCCGATCTCGGGAATGCGCACCCGTTTTCTATGTTATCATCTTTATTGAAAACTTCAATTTTGCCCTGGCAAATGAAACAATATGCCAGAGAAAGAATGTAAAACACATGAGAACTGAAACACAGCCGAGCATTTGTCGATTATCTTCGAAAGTAAAGTTTTTCGCAATATATGGTCCTGATTTCGATCTCAGGAATGATTGCATAAATGAGTTTTTTCATTGAAATAATTTAATGCTGCCTTGCCAAGTGAAACAATATGCCAACAAAAGAAAGGTGACCGTATAATAACTGAAAATGGGGGCCGCGCCGTGGATGGGGCAAACGGGGGTAGTTGTTTCAGGTTAAACGTTGAAGAGGCGCCAAATTTTGACAACATGGGGTGATTGTGGTTCTGGGAGGACACTCATGAGCTGTTTATGCGCCTAATGGCATTTACTTGGGGCCCCTCGCATGACTTTACGGTCAAATACATTTTAATCATATACTAGTATTTAAAATGTGGTGATGTTGTAATGAATGATATATATGTAATAGCTGTATTATTGAAACTATTTATAGCATGTGTTATGAAGGTTTCGGTTAAGAAATAAATACATAAAAAATATTAGTATTAAAAACCTAGTTAATAATTTAAAATGGAAAGTTTTATAAACAAATATTATTATAGGGGCGCCATTTTACATTCCTACCTCAGATACGAAAATTTATTAGCATGGTCTTGCTCATGCATTAATCCCTAGCATAAAACAATAACACCCCTAAATGTAACGTAAGTATGCATAACAAGCATTTAGAAAACACGCAAAATGGAAATAGGCCAAGTATAAGATCTTGTGGAACTCCTTTTTTAATATCCCGGAAAATGGTTTAAAACTTATCAAATGAACAAGGTTGATGTTTCCAAAAACTAACGTTTATTTTTAAGGATCACAAGCGGTTCATCCTATTATTGTAATTGCTCATTGTTCTTCCTCGTTTCTTCTAGTGTAGCACGAAAACTATTTTATTGTTTTAGTTGTATTACAAAGAAAAGGTTTTTCTATTTGCCGTCTCACTGGAGATTAAAAAAAATATACGGAACTGCAGTTGAATTAAACTAAACTTGAAGAACAAGTATCAAAAGAATTGTCTACCGAGAACTGCTTGTTTATTTGTACATTGTTTAGAAGGAATGAACAAAAGAATACAAGTGCAGGGACATCCCAGAGCCGACTGAGGCAGTTACCTCAAATTAGAAGTGTAAAAGGAGGGCGGCCAACAAATAGAATAAAATGGAAGTATATTGATTTATGGAAGGGGGAGCGCTATTTTATACCTTTTGTCTCAGGTACAAAATTTCACAGCACGGCTCTGTATCAGTATTCGCTCGGAATGGGCAATGCTATTTTGCATCAAATGCAAATTTTCATTTTGTTTAAATGTAGTAAAAACATTGGCAAAAATTAAAATTCGTTTGTTTGCGTTCCATGGCGTAAGAACAGCTCTGGTTAATTGTACAGTTTCCCGAAGTATCCGCACTCCTCTCGCTTTAGGAATCGGACACCGGGTTGCGGATCTATGGACGCTAACGAACTGGAATCACATCCGAATCATCCGTAAGATGTCCAAACGATTCACGGCTGCGTCATCGCAGAGGGATTCATTTATAAACAGAAATTAAAACTGCGTTAGGACTATTGTACTAAATGGGGAATATATCTGGAAAAAAAGGGATAAAATTTGGGAGCCGAGGGGATAAAGGGAAAAGTACACATTTTAGAGCTAACGCGACGTCATATTCATATCCTTCTAAGCTTACTTCCATATCATTTGATTTTCCCTGTCAAATGAAGCTTGATTCAAAGATAATAATTGCAATTACAAAGTTCGAACATGGTGTCTGGATAAATGTGGTTATCCATTCACTATGGATAACTATGATTAATTAAAATGAAATGAAGACGAATGGATGTAACATAAAACCTGTTCAATCGTAACATCACCGAAAAACATACCATTATTTACAGAATATTTGGACGTTGTTTTGGCAACAAGGGACAGTTGAAACTATTAGGCAGAAAATTATGACTTTAAAATCATAATGCATGATCATCATTTGAACATACCCATGGTTTAATTATCAGGAAGTAAATGGTAACTTTTGAAGCTATTATTGAATGGCTTGCGCGGTATCGTGCGTCCTATTCGTTAGATGTCGCACCGTACCAAGCATGATCATAATCGCAAAATTGCAGTACATTTCTAGCATCGAAAATCTTCCAAGAGTGGCTCTTACTACCCTAGGCATCATTAAATAACAATAAGAGTAGAAAGAAATGTTATCTGGCAAAACTGTTACAAAAGACATCGCGTGATGCTGCAATCCTCGAACAATCCCTTCACTGTCCTTGAAGTTTATAAGCTGCATTTTAACATATTTTATCATTTAAAAGTACACAGGCAGATGAAAAACTTGTTCTGCGTCTATTGTCTTTAACAAGTCATCTGAAAAGGTAAGAGTGAGAAGAAAGCGAGTGTGAATGACTCCTAAATATTTATAATGGGAATCGCAGAAGAGGCCTTGATGACGCATGATGCGATGAAGATGGTCAGCCAGTTAGAAGGTTCATGTTGATTATTTAAAGGCCAATAATTACTGGACAAAAAGGGTCAACTTGCATTGTCATACATCTCCTTGGGTAAGAATTAAGCGGAGATGAAGGAAGTGGATAGTTAAACCATCTGCAGAGAGCATATCAGAATATAGATAAAGTATTTATCAGCATCTTGTTGTGCCTCTCGAATTGTTAAACTAATTCAATGATAATGGATTTGCTCAATACACTTATGTACCCAATCAGTTCAAATTAGTACTCCACTACAAGGTAAATCATTGCAATCTCTTCAAGACGTAGAGTTAAGGACACAGTCAACTATTCTCCTAAAAGGGTTCCACACTGGTATAAGCAGGGGTGTTAAGAAACCCCTTATCCTGTAAGCTCCAAAAGAATATTCGGGAGACCTGGCCCTCCCAAAATTAGTAAACAATAAATAAAGAAATGCTGAACATAGACGAGGATGAAAGAGGTATCATATAAAAAATATTAATTATATAATTTGTTTGCTGCTTCTAGTTGATTCACGTGACTGCATGTCAGGCTCTTCCATTCACCTTTCTCAATTCTCCTCCTAATACATATTCTTTTTTAATTGGCGTCCTTGGATATAACCAAGCCTTATAAATTCTTTAAGACAGATTACAGAGCCGGAATTACAGCGGCCACCTTTCCTAAATCCCTGTCTTGCCTAAATTCATCCTTTCTCTCCAACCCTCTTCGAGCAGCGTTTCCAATCACCGGAATTGAAAGAGCTGGTTAAGGGCCTTGGTTTCTGGGCTTGACAAACATCCCCAAATCAGGGCTGGTAACAGGAATTAAGGGCAGTTTAGCAGATTGGGCCCCAACTAATTATGTCTAATAACAAATTATGTTCGTTAAGTTATAAATCCAGGCCGGTGAGGGGGGAGAACACAGTGTTTTATTTCTCGTTTACCTAAAAAACCTCTAGTTTAAGATCAAACGTGGGTGTCGAAATATTTATATTATTATTTATTATTCTATAACAAATTACCCGCGAAAAATCATAAAAATTCGCCCCGGTGGCTTTGTGTGTTGGCTACTATTTGGTAACTGTCTTAGCTCTGCGAAGGGTAATAATATCTTTCAACTTACATACGAAGAAGGGGGGCGTTGTTTCTGTACTCGATGGCTTAGCGGTCAAGGTACTCCCGGTTCAATGGAAGGACCCCGCTTATTTGAAATTGAACAGTTTGACGTCAACATTTTTTCTGTGGACGATACTAACTGCCCGACGTCACATGCCATCCATTCCAAGACAAATCTTTTGAAGGGAAAAAATGACTACGCACATGTAGGAACGCGTCCGATTTCGTGCTTGGAAAAGCGTGACTGCTTGTTTTCGAACTGAATGGACTGGCCGCGAACTGAAAAGGATATAAACGTTTTCTGAACGGTAAACCGTGACTCCATGAATTTTCACGTCACTTTCACAGTCATTATGGTTGTCTTTCTCACGATCCCGTTGGAAGACGGACCAAGTACGGCGAACGGACAAGAAAATGAGCAGAAAGTGAGCACAGTTTTGAAATGGATTACATCATTTCTCAGTGAAAGAAAATACATAATCTCGGCAATTAAGATCGTGACCCAACTTCAGATCCATTCTCCCACCATCTTATTGTCATTTCGTAACAAGAATGACATAAATTTGGGTGGGGAGGAAAGGATATAGTCATGGATTGTGGTTTAGCAAAGTACTTTCTAGCTAATCGATGATTTTGGATGTTATCGATTCGGATGGTTCGGTTCTTGGGATCCCCACTGTTATGACCTAATTGATCGCAAATGTGAAAAGTGGGAATCACGTTTGACTAACTATGGAGTTCCTCAAGGGTCGAACCTTGGTCCTGTATTATTTTTGCTTTATATCAACTGTATATTTGATATATCAGAAGATGAAGTTGAAATTGCTCTATTTGCTGACGATACTAGTGTAATTTTAACACAATTTTCAAATAATGGCCTACACACAAAGCGTGTTGACCATTATTTGGCAATTGTGTTATCCCTGTGAAGGATAATAATATCTTATAACCTTATATATATACGGAGAAAAGGAGTTTCGTTCCTGCCGTCGATGGCCTAGCGGGTAAGGCGCTCCTGGCTTAACAAAGATACCCTAGTTTGAATCTAGTTCAGGGACGCTATCCTTTTAACAAAAAAAACTCTAGTTTGAGCTGAAAAAACTTGGGTGTCGGGATTATTATGTGTAGCAATATTAGGACTGAACAAAGGCGGATCGAAGGGGCGCCTCCTGCGTCCACACTGGAGCAGCCATTATTGCCATTTTTCCTTAAGTCTTTAAATTTCCGCCCACCCCTGAAAGTATTTTATGGATACGCCTTTAGGACTGAATACATATCTATTCCAACGCAAAATGCCTATGGAAACAAAAAACAGTTACAGTGCTTGCAATTATTAATAAATACATAAAGCGAAATCAAACCTTTTAGTGAGATTTTTGGCACTGCTTCTTATTAACAAGCCTGTCGATATCATGTCTTATTTTTGACGTTGCAACCCTAAGAGTGTTTTCAAAGTGGACATCAATTACTCCAGTCCTAAATTTTGATTTTATCAACCTCATTCTTGAAGAAAAGAGCTGTTAGCAGACGCACTGGCCTACACAGGCGGAAGGGGGTTGATGAGGTTGTAACCCTATTACGATGAAAATTTATATATATATATATATATATACATAGTGTTGTATCTCTGTAACCGTCGTTATAAGCCTGTAAACCCCCCCCACAACTCATGAAGTTTCTACATGTGCAGATGTAAGTGCTCCCGAATAGCAACATTTTCAGAGCATGCAAGCAGACGGTTGGAAAAGAGGTTCTTATCGACATATTTAGAATTCAATGAGTCTAAAGATGAATTTATTTTTAAATCACTGTTGCACTGCAAATCAATAAAACTACCCCTAATGCCCAAACACTCAAGAAAACTGAAGCAAAACACGCAAGAAAACTGAAGTAAAACACGCAAGAAAACTGAAGTAAAACATGATTACGGAAAGACTGCGTGTTATGTTAGTTCTCTAGCATTTTAAATTATTTACCACGAAATGTTAATGGAATAAAATACATAGATTTAAGACTGAGAGGAAGCAAGGGACATTAATTTTGTGTGAAAATTTATTTATTTATTATTTATTTTATTATTTATTTATTTATTTTTTGTTAGTCGACGGGCAACAAGTAGTGGCCCGGGGAATGCGGATTGAAGAACCCTGCGTTAAATCATCGGAATAAAAATGCCTAAAATGACTGTAGGGCCAGGAGTGTTAAGAAGGTACGACGTCCTAATGCACCCAGAAGACATGGACTATTGATGATACATATATACATAGGCGTAGAGTTATATGGACCCGTGGGGCCTGAGCCCCCAATAATCTGAAATAAATTGAGATTTTACATATACTGTAATGTATAAATGTACATAAAATGTGCTTCCCCTCTAATAACTTTGAGAACTCTATATTGATGCATATATATATACGCATCTAAGTCAAAAGAGCAATAATGTAAATATGAGAACAACGATACCTGCAAACGTAATGTTACATACCGACAATAATGTACACTAGATCGTAGAATATGCAGGGTCTTTATAATTAAAGTTCCACTTTGAAATGGCCATCAAATGAAAACTATTAAACCAAATGTTATCAAACTTGGTAATAGCTTTCAGAAGGTCATGGGATTTTATTTTCCGTAAAAAATAAATAAATAAATGAAATAAAAAAAGTAAAAAACAGAAAAATAAAAGTTAAAAAATCACCACCAGCAGGAATGGCACTGTATGCAATATTGTTAAACGAAATAAGACATGAAGACATCGTTTTAAAACGTTTTTAATCGTTTCTAAAACGTGTTACAAAGCATGTTGAATGTGGCGTCCACCATTTTCTGAAAGCAAGTTAAATCGCATTACTGCGTTCTCAACAGCAGCTCTTAGCATATCAGGAGGAATGTTGCGGACATGTCGGTGTATCGCATCTTTCAATTCCGCCAAATTGTTTATGTTATCACCATAAACAATTTGCATAACCCCACAAAGAGTTTCGTTTTAGAAACGATTAAAAACGTTTTAAACCAATGTCTTCATTTTTTTTATTTCGTTTAACAATATTGCATACAGTGCCATTCCCGGTGGTGGTGATTTTTGAACATTTTTTTTTTTGCGGAAAATAAAATCCCATGACCTCCTGTAAGCTATTACCAAGTTTGGTAACATTTGGTCCAGTAGTTTTCATTTTATGGCCATTTCAAAGTGGAACTTTAATTATAAAGACCCTGTACATCGAAATTATAATAGGTTTCTGGAGCATTTACAGCTACAAAAGCTTTATTTTTAAACCGGATTAAAAATCATAAGTAAATTTTAAAACACATTACGTCATTCAAACGACTTGGTAGAAAATCCAGTTTAAAAACTGGGATTAAATGATTAAATATAACCGAGTTGTAAGCGCTAATGAAAAACAGGTATTAAGGTTAAATTACAAATAAATTATAATTTACAAATCCTAAAAAAGTGTTATTAATTAAAAAAATAATTACAACAGAATAAACTATTGAAAGGGAGAATTAAAAACTTTTAGAAGCACATGTAGTTAGGCTTACAAAATAAATGAGAATGTAGGAGTTTCATCCTTTTGACAGTTATAATTACATTTTAATTAGCACATTAAATTTAATTAGCAAATTTAAATTAAAGCCATACAAATAAGATCAACAAAGATGGCAAATTCGTGGAATAAACTAAGAATACCACACAAAAGTTACTTAAAATAAATGTTGATTAATTCACTTGAACCAATTGAGATTGGACCGCCCAGTCAGCGGAATTTTTAAGATTTTTTTTAGTAACCTTCCCAAATGACAGACCAGGAACTGTCTTCTTCTTCTTCTAGCTGACCGAGAATAAACCGGTTCAAAAGTTCTTTTCAACCGGTTTGAACTTTCGGTTCAGCGATGACCAACTGGAGGCGGAACCGGTCGGCAATTTCTTTGCTTTCTGTTTTCGTTACATCCTCTTTGTCCCCTGACGTTGCCCCGAACAAAAATCTTGAACTACCACCGCATGTCGCTTCTGCCAGAATGGTTAGTTCGCTAAATTTATGTAGTGTAGGGATAGCAAAGTCAGGAGTACAACGCCGCTTTCGGCGGCCACCCTTCCCAGTTCTATGCCTTGTCCAAGTCAAGTCAAAGGTTATATGGCGTTAAACTAATGCCACAAATAACAGTTTATTCCGTCAGGATGTAGATTTTTTTTTTTTTTTCCTCATTTGTGAATGGGAAAGTGTCCAACAGCACCATTACATTTTAGAATAATATTATCTATCTGCAGACGATAGAGCGATTCTTCAAAATTTACAAAATTAGATGGAATTTACATACATCATAATATGTGACACGACCACATATAGTGGATGTAAAGAAAGGAAAAACAAATTATATCAAAGATTTGAAAAACTTCACACAATGTTAACAAAGCTCCCAGACGACTTTTTACAAAAATATCTTGGAAAATAAGGACCACTTTTTATAAAAAAAAAAAGGACCAATAATGACCACATTTTTTTAAAAAAATTGCCAATAAAGACCAAATACAGTGATTGCACACGATTTTTTTTTAAATAATTTTCACTCAAAAGATAAAAAAAAAGTTCCTCGATATTATTTTCCAATTTTTTTTTTTTATATTGGTCCTTTTCCATAGAGAGCAATTATAAAAAATAATATTTTATGCTAAAAACATATAACGCTATAAATATTAATATTGTAAGCATGTAAATATTGCGGATTATTTAAGCTTAATTAACTAATTGCCGATTAAGCGTCCGTTAAACGTGAAAAAAAATAGGGACCAAATAATAAAGAAAACGGATCGATACGGACTTGAAACGAAAATACAGACCTTTACTTAAAAAAAACGAACCAACCCTGCGTTAATATAAAAAAGTGTTGTATTAAAAAAAAAGCTTTTGGAACGTAATATACGCCTCCGTGTCCGGAACCCAAGATGGCGGACGTTTGTGTTTTCATGAACAGCAAAAGCAGTGTCGCCCGGAACCTACAGTTCTCCACGTGGGATCCGAACCTCTGTGGTCAAAGGAACTAAATCCAGGACCACGGCGGGCAGAAAGACAGCACACCATTGGAAGTCGAACCCGGGTTGATGACGCAGTAGATAAATGCGCTACAACTGCGCTACCGTATAGTAGACCTACATTGTCCCCGAAGAATCCAAATTTTTTAAGACCTAGAGAACCAATCTCCAGACTAACGTGAACAACTACCCAGTAAGCGACCTCTTTTTTTTCAGGGGAAGGGGGTCAAATTCGGATTAACGAATCCGCTAGGTGGCGTAAAGCAAACGCTCTTAGCTGCTATGACAGTAACCTGGGTGTGATTACAGAAAATAAGAACCCCATGATTTCCAAAATTTGATTCTTTAGGCCAAGGGAGGGGAACCCGGGGCCTTAAGGCCACATGCGGCCTTCGAGGCCCTTATGTGCGGCCTTTTGACAGAATTAAAAATTTGCAGAATTTTTTTTTTAATTTTTATTCATACGATTCTGTTCATCTTTTTTATTTGAACTATAGTCTTAAAATGAACCTAAGTAAAACATAAAGAAAAAGCAGAAGATTTAACGAAGTAAGCTCCCTTGATTGACTGGCGCAAGCAAAACGCATGCGGCCTTGGTACATTACAACTAATTTAATGCGGCCTTCTAACATTAACAGCTAATATAATACGTCCTTCCAACATAAAAAGTTCCCCATCTCTGCTCTAGACGAAAGAGTTTTTTTATGTTCCTCTGGAGTTACAGGCCCTGACGCATCATGATCATAGTTATCCTTGCACCATAACACACATCCTAGCGTCATAACATAGCTAACTTTGCACCACAATGTACAAACGCACGCCACATATGTAGGGTTTAGTAAGAGACAGTATTACCTTTATCAGGGTAAACACTATTCACTAAACACTATTCACTAAACACTTTATCAGGGTTCACATAATACAATTATCAATTGGTCAATGCAAAAAGCCACCAGGATTTTTATTTATTTATTTATTTTGTGAATTGATGGATAATTTATGACCCACGTTTTTCAACTAGAACTTTTTATGTATAGAAGAGAAAAAAAATACACCGCTGTGGCCCAGAGGCTCTATTTTTTTTCTTCTATGTATAAAAAGCTCTAGCTTGAGGTCGAAAACGTGCTTAGCAAAGCATTATACATTACACGTATAGTCGTTCAACATGGGAAACCACGCAATTCGAAGAAACGTGTTCTTTCCCCTTAAATACACAAACAAATAAAGCGTAGCCGAATGGAGAAACAACGGAACTGAAGACATTTTCCAAAGTGTTTCAAGCTTATTTTTATATAGTTTATTCAGTTATATGCGACGTAGTTTTCTGTATACTTTCATATATGAGTTAGTGGGGGAGGGGTATTTTTTCGATGTAGGTAGTTTCACATTTTAAACCACACTATATCATACAGCACTCATTTTTGTTGTCCCAGGGCATTTTGGTTCATGAGATGGGACATACATTTTCACGCGACCAGTGGATTACGACTAGACAGACTTTGCAGACATAAAATCTGAACATCCGAGTTACACGAGCAACACTTTCACCACTAGGTAGCTCTTTTTTATCAATACAGTCTAGCCCTGTCATAGCGAATGAAAACGTGGCCGTTATGTCAAAATACTGAAGACCTCTTTGAATACCGCTATGATTGAGTGCGACTGCATGTTACAAGGTTTTATACACATTCCAAGAAACTGTCATAACTGATAGGTCAAGGACATCTGGAAAGATATTTGAAGATTACAAAATATTACGGTCACAAGAGAGATCCATGAAATAGGTCAAGAAAGATTACGCAACAAAATATTAAAAAAAAAAAGATTTCTGAGTTTTAACAATAATTTTAAAAAAAAGAGAGATTAAGGAGTTCCTCAAGGTGCATTCCTTAATCCCCTCACTTTCTTTATCTACAAACAATGCTAATATTATCATGTTGTTAATGCTTTTCACCAACAAAGCACGGCATTTTTAAGCTGCGGGTAAAATACTTTCTTTGTTACGATCCAATATTTACATTAAACATTAAGCAGTGTTAATGATGTCAGAGAAATGACAGCCAATTAGAAGCTGTATCAGCTGGGAAGACAGAAAGAGTAAAAAATGAAAATTTTTGGGAGCTCAGGTAATGACGACCTATTTTCTCCGCGAAACTTAAATGGCATGATCGTTGTTTCGTGACTAGAAGTAGAACCTCGCAATTAATGTACGAAATTATAATTATTAGAAGAAACAACTTCCGTTTCCTCTACAATTATACTGAAACTTGTTAATCGACATTTAAAGAAATTGGAAAATTCCTTTGTATAATCGATTGTGATGCATGTATGTATGTATGTATATCATATGTATCTATATCATATTATTTCAAAACTATCATTTCAAAATCTTTATCATAACTGTTATTTCAAAATCTATATCATAACTATTATTTGAAAATCTATATAATAAATTTCAATATCTATAATAACTTTTTTTTCAAAATCTATATCGTAACTTATTTCAAAATCTATATCATAACTGTTATTTCAAAATCTATATCATAACTATTTTTTCAAAATCTATAATATAACTGTTATTTCAAAATCTATATCGTAACTGTTATAAGCTATATCATAAACCTCTTACATGATGAGCTATATTATAAACCTCATACGATATATTATGAATGTTAGTCATAAAGCCTCTCCTCATCTTTTTACGCTGCTATTAGGTATGTAAGGTGTGCAAATTTTCTTATTTCGACATCATCAAAATGTTCAAGTTATACATATTTCAACAATTTCCGTACTTTGTTTTAAAAGTCTAAAAAAATCACATCATACAATTTTTGTTAATTTTGAAATTAAATGTAATTTTTTTCATCATAATTACCCCATTTTTATAAATTTTGTCAATAAAAATTACAGAGTTTTACTTCATGTAATTCTACTTATCAGCGTATTCTTCATGTACGTATTTCACATTATACGAATCAATGCAAAATATATTAACGGATTGGAATAAAACCATGATAAAAACCAATGTTAAAAGGGATCGTACACTTTGCAGTGGATTCGCATACTTTAGGTACTCGTGTGTGCACAGGGTACATCAGACAGGTACCTATTTTAATTTCACATCAATGATAAAATAAATATCATTTACTATGCATTAATAGTATTAAACGAGCCAATTGATAGTACTATACGAATGCATTAATATTATTAGATGAGTAGATTGATGGCATTAGACTAGTAGATTATAGTAGCATTATGGCTGATATTATTATAGCAGTATTGTAGCTATTATTGTAGTAGTATTAAAGTTATTATTATGGTGGTACTGTAGTTAGAATTTTTTCCATTATAACTGGTATTTTTCATTATAGTAATAGTATAGCTAGTATTTTTTTATTATAGTAATATTATATTATACAATAATGTTTGCCACCCACGTATATTTAGCTCAAGCTAGAGCTTTTTTGTTTTTGGAGGAAAAAAAATGTGCCGTAATGAGATAGGGAGGAGGACTCCAATTTCAGAACTTAATTGCAGCATATTGAATACTGTTTCGTTGCATAGTATTTAATTAGTGTTATATTATGCAGACGTATTCATATAAGAAGTGTTTATACTCCATAACGTTTGGACAAGAATGTGGAACACCGTATAAAAAATATGCATATCATTCTCGTTTAAACGTCGAGATCTTAAATACTTCCTAGGAAAACGCAGTAAGGAAGAAACTAAAAATGGAGATTCCTTGCAAATCAAAAGACCCGTTAAGTTCCGCGTGACGACATAACACGCGAGGCCAGGCGTTCAAAAAGTACCATCGCCATCTAACTATGTGGCCTACAGCACGGATTCTTCGACTCGTGGAATCTAAGAGACCGGTTTCTTATGTCCACTTTTAATAAGAACCAGGAATCAAGACTTCACAACACCCGTCTTCCTTTCAAAAACTGGTCGACGAAAGAAATTCATATCCGAAATTCTTGTCCAGGAAGCCATTCGAGACAGGGGTCAATGAGAACGGGTCTTTATACTTCATGGCAGTTAAGTTTCTCATTGACAGATATGATTCATACCTGAAAAGGGGTCGATTGACAACTTGAACTGTAATGGTTACTGCATAATTGCTCGATGAGTTTATAAATCGGTATTTCATTCAAACGCGGAGATAACGATACGATTTATAATCGATATGGGCTTGATGAAACTAGGTTTATGCGTTAGGTGTTACGGCAGAAAACTCGACGGATAATTGGATACAGATTAAATAATCAGGTTGAATTTAAGCTTCCAAGAAATGTTCAGTTTTTGAAAATGGCTCCATTAACATACATTTGTAATGAAGGAGAAAACATCAAATTAACGGCCACCTTTCTAATGGAAAGCTCTGGATAATTACCGTTTCAGTTACTATAATTGACAACGGAGAACTTAATGAATTTAATTGTTTTAATATCAGCATTTTACAGTACTCTAAATCGGAGATTGTGGATTCGTGTCCCACCGGGAGTACCAATCGTTTGAGGTTCTTCCTTCCTTCCTTCCCCAGGGGACCTTGTGCTTCCTTTATCCAAATCCCATTATTTCTTTTATTTATAGTAATATTTTGACACCCACGATTGCCATTGTGAGCTCCCACAATAGAAACACCATGTTCACTTCGCAGGCTTTCTTAACTGTTGCCACTTAGAAACGCAAGAAAGGAAACTTAAGTTTAATTCCTAAAATTGGCAAAATGCCAAATGGTTTCTTTTTACGTGATGTTTTCTATATATACATAATTTCGACTTCCGTATCTGGCAACATATATTGTATAATCATAATTTCACTTTTTATATTTAGCAACAGTACGTGCAATTGTTTTCCGAATTCTAAAATCAAATCAGTCTTCCGTTTACCATCGACGTGCTCATACGTACTACGAAGACTCCGCTAAAAAGACGTACTAAATTTCTTTAACGATGTATTCAAATTAATTAATTTTTAGCCTGTATTAATGAATTAACTTAAACATCGAAAGAATTAATAAATATTATATTAACTGCATGGAATTACTGCATTTCTTCAATACTTACTATTGCAAGCTCAGACTAGAACACTTTTTAATGTATAGGAGAAAAAGATCGTCCTGGCACGGAGTCGAACCAGGGTTTCTCTGTTGGATCCGGAGCGCCTTATCAGCTGGCCACGGAAGCATAGAAACGATGCTTTCTTTCTCCGTATATAAGGTTGTGAAATATTATTATTATTCTTCATAGGGATAACACAATTTGTTATTTATTTTCTACATCAAAGCCGTCCTGTGTTGTTTCTAGACAATCTTCCTATGGGAATACACAACTACTAATGCGACCACCTCTACACTGCTCAATAAACGAAGACAACAGGTTTTAATTATTGGAAATCACGACAGTACATTTAATTGTTTTAGAATTCCAAAAACGACCGCGTCGTCAGAATAGGACTGTTTTTCCATCACTGTGAACAGACTCATCCTGATAGGTACTTGTGCTACGTTTGCTCATTTTAAGACACAAGGATGTAAGTTACGACACCTATGCGAGCCTACATCTTTGTGTGCCGTGTACGGCCGACTTTCGAAAAACCCCTCCCTCCCTCCCCAGCCGCCTCGGTGGTTGGTTGCGTTGTTCAAGCGTCCTGTCTGGGATTACAGCGCCGCCTCCGGCGGCCACCCTTCCCAAGTCCCCCCTGCCCAATCACTCACTCGCTCACGGTACAAGGATAACTAGGATCCCACTGCCTAAGGACCTCAAAATTGTTTCATTGGTGATAAAATCATGCAATTTGCTTTTAAATATATTTTATTGATTTTATTTTATAATATTTCAGCGCAATTTTGAATATAATTTAAATTCACTTTGATTTGATTTTGACAAACTGGCATGAAATTAATGATATGTACATCTAGCCACATGGGCCACACAGTTTTTCATTAGAAAACAATTTTCTTTTATAGTTGATGATTTGGCAACACTGATTGCAAAGTACTTCACTCAATTGATGGAGTAAATTTAATTACATGTGTTTGTTGTGTTGGTGGTTACAGTCAAAACGTGTAAAAATTTTAACAAAGAGCCCTGCTAGGAACATTGTTCGAGCACAACATGAAAAGAAAACCCGGTGTGAACGAAGTACAGGCAAGCCTAAGAATACCATCGAGCATCTTGGCACAGAGACAGAATCTACGTCGCAGTCTTAATTTACTTAATATGTAATAAACCATATGCTGATCCACCAATAGGGAACTGGATAAAGTGTTCCTTCTCTAACGGAATGAACTCAAGAAAACTATACCCCTTATGAAGGCACAGGAGAATATTCGTATCTTAAATGCACTATGTGAAAACGTTTCTGGTAATTTTTTTTTCTGCCGAATGCATTTTATGTGCACGTTACAATTTTTTTACGACAGAGTTTTCTATTTCAAAAACAACCTATCCACTTTTCCCCAGGGTTGGAGCAAAGTGGATAATTCGACCTTTCTCCTTCAAACATTTTTGTTTTAAATTCAGTAATAAATAATGTCGTTAATGATACGTACTATGTTTCTTTGATGTCCACAGCAGTAAACAATGAAGTTTCAACCTTCATATATTTATTTATCACACTTTATAATTAAGATGAAATTAAGTGATCCGCTTTGCACTACTTTCCCCTACATATGTTGGGACCGAACCCTCGTCTTCCAAGAAAAAAAGAATTTACATGGCCGCGGTCTTTTAAAGGGTGAAAAACACACTTTAGAACATATATAATTAATAGAATTAGCACAGTCCATAAAATTCACATAATCGTTGGAACACGCAATTAGCAATAGAATTACAGTAAAACTTCTCTTAACGGACACTTCTCAGAATAGGTCAAATACAGAGGCGGATCGAGAGGTCATTCAAGGGAGGGGGATGATTAATGACTTGATTTTTGAAAATGATACCATGTTGTACCTGTACTTTGTATATTTTCAATGTTATATTTTCATTCGGGGGAAGGGGACGATGGCCACCATCATCCCTAAAACCGCCCCTAGTCAAAAAAAAAATAATAACACGGCAAGAATCCCTTCACAATAATATCCTCCTCCTTTGTGGTTACTCCTCTTGTATCGACTAATTTTCTGTCCCGTAATTATCCGCTAACGAGGGTTTTACTATGTCCATATTTCACCGCGCAATAGTACCGACGGTCATGCAGCGCTGGAAACCGTTTCCGAAACCGAACTTCTGTTTCAAGAAACCGCACTTGTGTTTTAAAGGAAACCAAACCCGACTACGGTGGTGGGAAAAAACGACAGCGTATTGTTATTGAATTGGTTAGAAGCATGATATGTGAACGTGTTACACTGTCAGATTATAGTGCCGCCTTCGGCGGCCACCCTTGCCCACTCTACTGCTGCTACTACTAGACGAACGTGTTCTTTTTACGCTGCAGTAGCGCTCCCATAGAATTAATATGTAGCATTCGATATGCAATGTTACTATGAATAAGGACACTCGCGGGACCGGGTATTTTGTTCCTTAAAGACAGGGCCCCTTCTTCGAACGTGCATACGTCCCTACGCAAAGGGACTGGGTATCAGTCTTCGGACCTTAAATAGGTGTCCCTTATGGGAGGTAAAACTCCGTACATATTTTGCGTATAACAGCTGAAATAAAATACCCTCTTCACATAAAAGCCAAAAGCAAATCAAGAGTAAAACTCGCCACGAAATTTTCAATAGAGACAAGAGAGCTTTCTTCCTTTGGTTGTGTTCTACTGCGCAAGGACGGCTAAGGTTATTCTGTGCCGGAACCTGCGATTTCCGAAGAACCTGAACCATTATTACTGATGGAACCGAACCTCAGACTGCAGTAGACAAGAAAAAGATTCCCAGCATTCTCTAGTAACGTTGTCATCCAATCCTGGTTAACGACTTGATAGACAAATGTGTTGCCCCCTACCCCATCATAGGGCAAATAACACAGAAATACACAATAGTACTTTGTCAATGAATACGGCGATGTTATTTCAATATTAATGAACGAATAAATTAAATTTTAATTCACAATTTAGTTTCTATTTAAACGAATCTTCTAACGCAATTGCCAGTCTCGCATGCAAGCTTACCATTACGAGTTCTACCTACCTACCTGCCTGCCAGTCTGTCTGTCTGTCCATCTATCTATTTGCTGGTATTAAAGAGACCTCAGTGTAAATACATTACACTACATTGTATAACATTGTAATACAATATGTTATACATTTCGAATGTTCGTTATAGCGACGTGAATAACTAAACCGAGGGTCGCTGTAAAACAGAGAGAGAGTATTATATGTATATATAATGAATGAAATCTCCAATTATAGTTAGCGTCATTGAATTCTAATGATAGGGATTTTTCGAACATTGGTAGGGAAATTATAGTGAATATTTTCCCCCTAAACATGAGGCTCAAAATATAATTTAAATTGCAAGCTATTTGGATATCAACCGAATTGGTATGTAATCTCATTGCAAACAGTATGGCGCAAAATTGAAAGTGACTAGGGTATTTTTATCTTCAACGCCGATGCCTTTCCTTGCCCGAACACAAATAAAAGATTCGTCAAACCACGTCGGGTAAGTGACTGCTATTGTCATTAACATCTGTTGAAATGGAAAATAATGACGTGATTGGTGGAGGAACAGGGGGGCCATTGAGGGATTAAGGTCAGATGATGACGGTTGAGTGATCAACCATGGCTAAGCACTGTAATTCTGCATACCTGGCATGTCGCGAAAAGCAATGTTTACTATCAATCTTGGTAACCGAGGGAAAAAAAAACAATCGTATGCTGAGGAATTCAACAATTTATTAATCGCTTTTTTATATGTAATTGCCCGTACTTTGCAGAAAAATTCCCCATAGGGGAATCGGGAAGGGTGGATATTCTTTATAGAGGAAATGGATTCCTCAAATTCTTGGAGTTGTCACTTGCAAGCTTTTAGGTGAAGTTCTACCTCCCGTAACGGACACCTCTATTTAGGGACTGTTCCTCCGGTCCCCAATATATGTATGTATCAACACACGTACCTCCGAAGGAGGGCCGTCTCTATTAAAGGGACAAACTGTCCGGTCCTGTGGTAATTCCCTTATTGGATGGTAACACTGTACTTGAATTCTCTAGGACAATAATAACGGGCGATTAAGACCGTAGCCAATTGAACCATCATGAGGAATTGTAAGCGTAAAGCTTCAAATAAAAAATTGGGTGAGCTCAAGCTTCGTTTGAAGCTGATGATGCGGCCAATGAAGCAGAGGCTTAGGCAGAAAGTTCATAATTGGGGAAGGAGGCGGTAAAAGGCCTATAATGGGAGAGGGTTGTAGAATTAAATGTATAGATATCATACTGTTTACTTTACCTCTTACTTATAACGTTCTGATGTCAGACAAATTTGCATAGCGTTATTCTTCCTTTTTTTGGCGATTTTCAGAAATTCCATATAATTTTGGAACACCTTTTTTAAACTTATTTTCTTTAAATGCTAATATACGTAAGAATTAATCACCTTCCGTTCATTAAACTATGTCTGAAAAGACAATTTCTTTCGTTTTCGCAACTATTTTAATGGGTTCAGTAAATTTTAAATAATGAAAAAATTATTTCGTTTTTATATGTTTTCATATAATGATGGGACACATCGTACTCTCCTCTGCATTATGATATTAACAGAAAGTACGTAAAGTGCTTTCAATGAGTTGAATGATTATTACAATAGCAGTCGCTCATGAAAAGTTTTAAGCTTCATTTAAAATGTATTTGCATAATGGAAAAATCTCAAACATCATTTAAGATATATGATTTAAGAAATACCATTTAATCTGAAATATTATTTAAGATATATAATTTAAGAAATATCATTTAAGATATACCATTTAAGAAATATCATTTAAGATATACCATTTAAGAAATATCATTTAAGATATACCATTTAAGAAATATCATTTAAGATACACCATTTAAGAAATATCGTTTAAGATATACCATTTAAGAAATATCATTTAAGATATACCATTTAAAAAATATCATTTAAGATATACCATTTAAGAAATATCATTTAATCTGAAATATCATAAAGATCCTCATAACATTATGTGCTAAGTTTCAAATTTCCGTCTGATCCCTTACCTAAATAAAAACCGAATCCGACGAAACTTAAGCGGAAATTTCTTGATTTTACCTTTAATTATTATTAAAATACACTTATTTAATCTACATTACGTTAAGCCACATTTTAATAAGCATTATTTTATTAAACTGCATTTTATATATTAAGGTTTATTATATTAAACTACATTCTATATATTAAGGTTTATTATATTAATCAATAGTTTATTAAGCTACAGATATTCCGTCCTAGTAAAACCTTTTTCTGGACGGATCGGAGATACATTTCTCACCTAAAAGACATCTCTATGTAATAGACACTTTTCCCAATTCCCAGTTAAGGTTTTTATCCCGACTCTTCCGAAAACCTATGTTCAGAACCCCTAGGTGACCGCAACTCAGAGGTTTTACTCAAATTTCTACACCTGGAGTGAATTTATTTTATATATTTAATGATATATATGAGTATTTGTACTCCTATGATTCATTTTTCCTCTGAGTCATAAATTCGTGTCAAAAATTACAACGCAATGAAACAATGAGTGTCGCAATTTCTTTGTCCGGCAACGTGTTTTCACACTAATAGATGTCTCAGAGCTAATGGATGTCTCATTTCAATGAACTCTTCCTGAACTCATTATCATAAAGCCCGGCTATTTCAGAGGCAATAGGCGCACTTCTAAGATATTCGGAACACAATTTATTTGGAATATTGGATGATATCTAAAATAAACTATTATTGATTTGCAGACACAGGTCTATTTTTCTTGATATCGTTTATGCTGTATGGCGCAAGGTCGTTTTGCGCCAGGATTGCGCTTGAATTCTCCTTGAAACCCCAACGTCCTTCGCATGGGAAATTAAACCCCAGTCTACAGATCCGTACGGTAAAAACCACAATCGATGGTACATTCTGGACTCCAACTTGGGTTAGTCGCAAGATAGTCCGCTGCGCCACTTCGACGCCCTGCGCTTGCGCAGTGTGGTAACGCGTTCGCATAGTGCGCCGTTAACTCGGGTTCGACTCCCAACGGTGCAAAGAACTCTTACTCAGACATCTCATAAAGATCGCACTGCTCGTTGCAGTACGGGGTTTGGTTCCCTAGGCCTTAAGAGGTTCAGGTTCCTTGGCAAACAGTAGGTCCAGGCACAGCAAGAATTCTAGTTCTTGAACAGTAAAACTACAAACGCCACTTAGTATATTTTATTCGTTTGAAAACTAAAATTGAAGTATTATACAGCCAATGGCGTACGCAGGGAATTATAACGCCCCATTTTCAATGCAATTTTGTATATATATATATACAATGTCGAAATAAAGGCACGCGTTCTAAGGTTTCATTGGAATCGTTAATTGGTTAAAACTTTGTGGCGCAAGAGCATTAACTGGTGTCCTTGCACCATAAATCGCGATGCTTGGCGCAAAACGGCCATTAATGGTCATTCTGCATCAGACGAAGTTCCATTGGACTCGAACACGTGATAATGGCACAATGGGAGAAAGCGTTACCCCACAGCAAAGGGTTAAATATTGGTGATATTTGTGCTCAGAGCTGCCGAGTGGGTAAGCGGCACTTTGTACAAATTTAAATTTCAGCTCCCCATTAAAATTTAATTTGCAAATTGAAGCGAAATTAATTTCAAGAAATTTTAATTTCTTTAATACGAGAATACAATATGTAACTTGCACCCTGAAATCGAGCCTACTACTACGTAAGTGGTACGCAGGCTCGATTTCAGGGTGCGATGAATACAATATGTACCTCGCACCCTGAAATCAGCGTACGTACCACTTACGTATTAGCAGTAGGTCAAGGCAAAACGTCTAATCCTTCGTTTACTGTTCATTTTTCATCGCTTTCCATTTTAGTTTGAGTTGTGCAATTCTCGTGATAAAATTTTACTTTATGAATTGTAAAAAAAATTATTATTTATCGTTTCGATGGATTTAATTATTCATGAATTTAATAATTAATCTGAATGCATTGTATGGAAAATTACTATATCGTCTTGAAATGGGACCCCACCTATCAGGTGCCTTTGTGCGGGGCACAACCTACATTCCTTGGCCCTATATGTCCTGGTCTGTCGGTCTCATTGGGGAAAAAACTACCAGACCCTAACTGGATAAAGATTTCAAATGACAGAAGAAAAAAAGATTATCTTTTTATAATCTTAATGCTATAACTGAGATATGTAAATTAAGTAAAGATTATACATTTTATCTGCTCTACCTTATCGTTCTTTCGCACTTTAAATAAGTCGGAAAGAAAGATTTATTGCAATTTCCTATTTCTCACGATGTTGCGTTATTTTCAAGAAACGTTCTAATTCAAAACTACTCTTTTAGAAACGGGAGCAGACCAGCCAACCAACAAATTATTTTATTCTTCACTTTTTATCTTCACGGCCATCGCAGGTGTAACCATAACGCTTTGGAAATCTGCCATCTGCGAGAAAAAAAATGATGTTTTACAAACCGCCGGCACTTCCTAAACGGGTAACCCTTTGGGAGGAAGCCATTTCGCACTGCGAAAAAAAAGACGATCTCCAGGGCGTTTTCCAACTCTTTATGGCTTTGTATGACAAGCCCAAATACTCTGATTAAGAGTAAGATTATGATAATTTAACCATCTGATGTTCTAAATTTGAAAAATAGCTAGACTACTGTTGGAAATCGGCAAATGCTATTTATTTTAGCCAATTATATACAACTACCACTGAGAAGAAGAAGAAGAAGAAGCAAGAAGAAGAAGAAGAGGGAAGAAGGAGGAAGAAGAAAGAAAGAAGAATGAAGAAGAAGAAGAGGGAAGAGAAGCAAGAAGGAAGAAGCAAGAAGAGGAAGAAGGAGGAAGAAAGAAAGAAAGAAGAAAAAGAAGGAGGAGGAAGGAGGAGGAGAAGGAAGAAGAGGGCCAGATCCTGGTAGTATATAGTGTGCGTTCGCGCAGACCTGACGCCTGATACCGTTAGCAGACGGGTTAGTCCATTGCAGTTTAGGGAAGGGCGTCTTGCCGAAACTGGTTTTTCATGTGGGAAAAACCAGTTCCTCCAAGACGGCCTTCCCTAAACTGCAATGGACTAACCCGTCTGCTAACGGTATTACACACCAACTGAGCGCGAATGCACAGTACGTAGATTCTAAATAGGGAAATTCGTATCGGATATAACGACGCGACTTGACAGTCATAAAGCAGAACCACGTGGGCTAGTTATTAAAATTTAAAGTTAGTTATCAAAATTTAAGCTTTATTCTAATCTTGTTTATTTACAAATGTAAGAGAAATTTTTATTAATGCTAAACCTGAATATTAAAGGTCTTTTATACCACCAAAATTGTTTAAATCCCCACGTTACCATAATCCGACCCTTGTGACGTCACCGATATCGGTGCATGGAACTGAAGTTGCCATCTAGTACATTGCTATTATAAACTCCACAATACGTTAGAAATTCAATTTTTATAACTTATTTTTTATTATATAACAACTAATATTTCCAGACTCCAATATTTCCAGAAAAGCTCAACGTGAATGGAAAACTATAAAATAGTTAATTTAGTTCATCTGGAGTTGTTAGTTGCGTTTTTTTCTGAGCAACAAGTCGCTCGACAATCGGTATATTTTGGAAGTTGTAGCTAACTCCTTGATGGCTCAGGCATTGTTGTACTCCCAAATATTGAGCGAGAACGTGTAATGTGTAAATTTGTAAATAAATTTTTTGCTGGATTTGTAAGCTATGACATTGTTTTGATGCTTTGACCACCAGAGACCCTACCAGAGATCTGTCAAAAGGAAAAGTCTACGACCCTGTTCAATTCCTACATATAATATTTTTTTTAAAGTTTTATGGCCCAAAATGGCCTTACGTTTCTGTTATTGTTTTTTATTGCAATAATAATAGTTTATTCAACTCGGTGCTTAATAGTGTGTAGTATGTTTAGAAAAAGGTAATATTACACAAAAGTTGAGCGAAAACTATTATTAAGCAATAATTAAGTTGCAAATGTTGGTAATTAAATATCACAAGCTTTGAC
>QLNU02014802.1:98179393-98192695 GCA_006491805.2 Dysdera silvatica
CGAAAGTCTTTAAAATACCGCGAGCGACACTGAAAGAGTACGTGAAATCAGGACTGCCCTCTGAAGATGTTTCTAGTAGGAAGATTGGAGGGTGGACAGTTTTGACTCCTGAGCTTGAAAACATGCTTGCTGATTATTGCTTGCTTATGGAAAAAAGCTTTTATGGATTGACTGCTCGGGACCTGAAGCGAATGGCCTTTCAGTTGGCCATACGGAACAGTTTGACGCATCCTTTCAACTCAGCAACAAAGGCAGCCAATCGCAAATGGTTAAGGTCATTTCTGAAGAGACATCAGAATCTATCGTTGCGGAAGCCGGAAAATTTGTCGATGGCACGTATCCAGGGATTCACGAAACAAAATGCAGACAAATTTTTTGAGATCCTCAAACCAGAATTGGAGAAAATTAAATTCAATGCCACAAAGATTTTTAACGTCGACGAAACTGGGCTTACAGTTGTCCAGCACAAGGCTAGAAGAATTATCGCATCTAAGGGAAAACCGGACTGTCGTCTGCTGAGCGTGATGCAACCATAACTATTATCACATGAATGTCGGCAGCTGGACAGTACGTTCCACCGATGTTGATATTTTCACAGAAAAGATGGCAACACGAACTCATCGACGGTGCCACACCAGGTTCTATTGGTGTTTGCAGCGACTCCGGTTAGGTTAATCCTTCACTTTTTTTTTTTGAGATGGATAGAACAATTCATTACCATTGTAAAGCCGTGAAAAGGAAGTCCCATTGTCCTAATTTTGGATGGCCACTATTCACATACAAGGAATGTTAACGTCATCGACAGAGCACGTGAGACTGGCATTTCGATTACCTGTCTTCCACCGCACTGGATAAACAAGATGCAACCCCTTAACGTTTTTTTCATGTTCCCACTGAAAACCTATGCCATTGAAAGTTAGCTTGTTAGTCTTCCCAACCGAATGGTTAAGAAGTTTCAGGTCGCCTCTCTCTTTGCAAAGGCCTACGACCATTCTGCAACCATACAAAATGCGTTGAGTGGCTTCCGTAAAACAAGAATTGCACCACTGAATCCAAATGTCTTTACGGACGCTGACTTTCTAAACCACGAGCGGAAATTTCAAGAAGTGATGTCGACGGAACAGCGGGAATTTTCAGTTCCAACCGCGTCTACAGGACCAATCTTTCCGGCTAGTTCAAATTATGAGCAACTAAATAGATCCTCTGATACGACGTCTACAGCGCTCGTTACTCCTCAAAGTATTCGAGAAGTTCCAATCATTATGCCACGAAGAGTGCTAGCCGAGGAAGAGCGATCTTAGTCACTGATTCACCTCAAGAAAAAACATACCAAACCCTCAATATCTGTTGGAACCGGGAGAAAGAAGAGGAGGCAAGTAGGCCTAAAGCAAATTCCTCAGAAATGCGTTCCCTGAAAAAAATCCCCAAAGGGCAAAATCCCTGCAAAAAGACGGAAGAAGAGTTTGAAGAAGAAACGATTGCTAGCGAAAGTGATGAGGAGGTAGGCTTAGGTTATGTATCACGGACGATGCAGACAGTGACACCGATTTAGACGTTGACTGTGTGTTGTGTGCGAGGAACCTTTCTCTAGAGACCATACGGGAGGAAAATTGATTAGGTGCATGCAATGCTGCAACTGGCACCAGTTGCAATACTGCAACTGGTGCCACGAGAAGTGCACCACTGTACCAGTGGTAAAGAAATTTCCTTGTGATTTCTGTATGTAGACAAGGCTGTGGACTGTCTGCATTTATTTTGTGATATGTTGATTAAATTTGTGTTATTTTCTAAAGATATACTATAAAAAATGAATTGTTTATTTCCTGTTTTGTTGGGTTTTTTCAAATGTACATCTAAAAAGTATATTTTCATTAATTAAATATCGTATTCTTTCAGATCAGTTGATATAAGACTCATTTAGAGCTTCTTGATAAGTGAAGACTAAGGGGACGAAATTAGGAACACATTGTTCAGAAACGGAAAAATAAGTGTTCTTGCTTTGATATTTCTAACCTTTTTTTTAGGTAACAGATATCGGTGAATAGATGCCAGGGCCATTTGCTTAAAGATTTAAGGTTGCTTCTTCATTTTTATCCGACTTTGGCGTTGGTTAGTTCTTCCGTGAGACAGGGGCACGAAATTAGGGCCCCCCCCTACTCTATTTTACCTTGTCGAACTATTGTCATAAGTAAATTATATATATATATATTCACTGCTTTTTCCTCCATTTTAGCATCTTTAATTATGCTAATTATGCCAAAGGGGTGGGAAGGAAGCTGTGTAGCTACTACGGACGATCAAACGCACCAATTAGCGACTCCCATATCCCACTCCTAATCCTTCATTGACGAACGATTATATTATTATTGCCATGTAGTATGACCAGAGCCGTAGCCAGGCTGGAATTATATTGGGCTGAAGCTCCTCCCTGGAAATGTAGTCAGCCCCCCTGAAAAATATTTTTTTCTCAAAATCAAATATTGTAGAATTTTATTTTAAATTTTTTATTTTGTACGAAATTGTACATAACAATGGGAATTGTTCTTTGACGTTAAAAATGTATTCAAAATAGCTTTCTACAGTAGATCTTGCTTATAATTTTTTTTTACATAGTTTAGTCTTCATATACTTATCTTATCTTCATCTTATCTTTATCTTATCTTTATCTTATCTTTATCTTCATCTACTTTATAATAAGGATAAGAGAAATTATAGAGAGGTATACTAAAATTTATAAGTTTTTAATGCAAAATTTATGTTAAGAAATTTATTTATTAACGTTAAATATATTACTCTCCTTATATATTTAGTATTATTAAATATATTAATAAAATACATTAAAATATTAAAGAATTTTAAGCGCCCTCTATAGCTTTTTGAGGTCCCCCCGCCCCCACCTACTGGCCTGAATACGACCCTCAAGTAAATTCAATGCCAATTATCAAATGTGTGCTCCAAAGTGTAACATGGAATAAATTTCATAAAAAAAGTGTACATTAAATAAAACAATGCCCCTTTTTTTCTCCTAGAGCATAAATCCCTTCCAAGAAGAATTGGCGCAGTATAGCCCAGATGCTCTTGCGCCATAAAAAAGCCAAACAATCAATCAATCAATCAATCCCTCCAAGAAGATTGCTATTTAGGCTACAAATAAATATAAAAATATATAGAACATTAATATATATAAGGTATCAGTGGCGGCCAGTGAATTGGAAATGTAAGAGTGCTGTGAATGAATTGTATCTTAAACTAAATTATACTTTAACGGCACACCTTTGATATGGCAAACGTCATCGTCTCCCACGCATGCGCATCAAGTCTTCCCATCCAAAGCGAGAGGATGGACGTTTCGCAGCTGAAAAGGGAAATATTTTATTTATTAAATTATTTTCCACATGATTTAAAGTTAACAATCGGATTTCCCACTTGTTTTGGGATCCGAAAGAATTCGGATGCATTCAATGCGTCCAAATAATCGCAAAAATAGTAAAAAGGCGATGAATAACTTGCAGAGAGTGTTACAGCTCTGCAGCTTTTATGGGTTGCAATGTAGTTAAATTCTCCAAAAGCGATATCTAGCCGAAAGCAGCTGTAATAAGACTTTTGTTTTCCCCTGTGAATAATTTTATCGTCTTAGGAAAGTCCTTTCCCTCAAAAACTTCAACTTGTTTAATATTTTATGTGAGAAAGGGACAGTATGGGACATGCTGCACTTATCTCTGTCTTGTAAATATAGGCCAATAAAATATGAAATGATGGCAAACTTTATAATAATATCTCTTAGAAGTCCGGATGTTAAGCGACCGGACCATTTTTAACAATCGTCTGTTTTGGACATCCTTTTGCTTTTAACATTTTTTACTTTCTTTCGTCGTTTTGCCGAGTAAATACTATTCGTGTGGCCTTTCAAAACAGTTTAAATGATGAGCAAACTCCGAAATAAGAAGTTGTTTGAAAAGGTTTATTTCTTACATGTGATTTCCCCATCCACAGCCTTCAACTACCAGTTATTTGGCGCCAGGGGGGCAAAACTCGTAACCGCGGGATACCGTTTCGTTTGAGTTACCATTTCCCCACTTTCGATTAGATAAAGCATCAAAGAAAAAGAAATCGTCTGTAATGGCTCGGCCATTAGAACAAACTATTTTATTTTAAAATTGAATGCCTTTCTATAAAAGAATACATGTTACCGGGTCACTAACGTTACTGCAACTATTTCTGGTCGTGAAAATGCCGCCTAAAAAAATGAGGTCACTATGGCGAGTTTTAAAGCACGCCGGTTCTTTAGTGAAGCTGCCTCAAAAATATTTTACGAAGAAGGGAACTTTGGTAACAGAACATTAATGGACCTTGGACATTTCTAACGGTTTTGCAGGCATCTGGCAATGCTAATAAATGACTATGACTGTTTGTTTCTTTCCTATGACAGCTGCTGATTCATAACGATGTGTTGTTCTTGATTATTATACCGGCTTGGCGAAGCGTGGGTTATCAATGACCATCTGCTATTTCCGCATGGGGGCGCCACCCACGCCGAAGACCATTCCTGTATGCAAAACACTGTCTCAATCAAGTTTACCTGCGAGGACAAGCTAGACACCATGTAGGACAGGTAGGCGATATTGAGGTACCCTCAGCCATTGCAGAGCGACACCCAACACAGAGAGGTAGGCATTTTCAGTCACGTTGAAAGCGTGAGAGATCTGACCTTCCATAGCTTGTTGACAAACTCACGCAACTGAACGCTATGGAAATGTGTCAACCACCAAGGCAAGTCAAGAAGTTGGAATACAGCAGCCCACGCAGCAAATGCCCACATGTTGGGATAAAAGTCTGCAGTTTTAAGATTCTGTTAAGGATACCAATACAAAGGAAGAACAACTTACGAAATATCGCTTGCGTACCTTAGCAAAATATTTCTAAATGCAAATATTTAAGAAATATTTTTTCCTCTCGCAGCAATGACGTAGGAAGTGGGGGGGGTCCAGGGGGTTCACGCCCCCCACTAGATGTCGAAACATCTTATTTTCTCTAAGACCGCATCACATATTCTTTAAAGTAGCGTTCCAGTATTACATATGCACCTTTAAGGGGATGCCATTGTGCTCATTTTCCTATGTTAGCCAATAATTAATTTTTACGCGGGGATTGAAATGGCAAAATATTGTCTACGGGTTAATTTCTAAAACTCCTCAAAGTTACCCGGCATGGGTTTTAATTGGTACAATCGACCAGCACTTTCAATGGAATACTTCAATCTACTATTTCAACCAAGCTGCGTCGACCAAAGGCCCACAATGAGCGTTGCTTTCAGTGAATGTAAAGAAATATATTTTCAGAAAGAAAAGAAGTCACCCCTAGGTGATGTGATGAAAATTACATAAAGAAATGGCATAAGAAAATTACATAAAGAAATGGCATAAGAAAATTACATAAAGAAATGGCATAAGAAAATTACATAAAGAAATGGCATAAGAAAATTACATAAAGAAGAAAGAAATAGCATAAGAAAATTACATAAAGAAGAAAGAAATAGCATAAGAAAATTACATAAAGAAGAAAGAAATAGCATAAGAAAATTACATAATTCTTTAAACAAAAGACATGCAGCAACAAAATGCTGTTACAGAAACTACAGACAAGAATTCGGCCGGTTTAACTGGCCCCCCCCCTTTAAGAAAAAGTTCAGGTTAAAGCAAACTCGGTTAAGAGGGAACATAACCTGAAGGCATCCCTGCCAACATGTCAATTTCAAAATCCTTACAATTTTTAAAACGCGTGTACGTCATAAGCTTGCATATCATTAGACAGAGCTTGAAATATATGCAGTATAACATGTCCAGAATTGAATGAGGTACTATATTTTTTCCTTATTATGCACAGATAACTAACAAATGTAGACTATATTAACCAGAACATAAAAAAAAATTCAAGGTAATTTCCCAAATTAAAATACATTATTTAATTATAGATATTTACATAGGCGTAGGGTTATATGGGCCAGTGGGACCCCAGCCCTTCAATGATTTGAAATAAATTACAATTTTACATATATATTGCAATGTATAAATGTTCATAATATGTGCTTAGCATCCCCTTCCCCAATAATATTGAAAACCATGTTGATGTATGCTTACATCTACAAAATTATAATTAGGAAAAAAATACTGTGTTAATTAAATCAAACTTTTTTTCTCAATTAGTTAGCGCGCTCAATTAGTTGCCAGGCTGACGCCTTAACCAACTACGCCATCGGTACGCCTACGGCATAATAGGGTCGTTTTCGCTACCGCATTATACCAAATAATCATGATAACACAAAAAATATTTCTACAACGGAATTAATAACGTCGATTTTTTCCACCATACTGTACGTAGTACGTAACGTGCCATCTGCACTTATATAATGAATGAAGTTTTATGGAATTACAAGAATGAATGATTGAAGTTAACATGAATTTTGAAAATTGAAGTTAATGATTGACATTAAATCGGAATTTTGACCAACAATGGCGTTGCTGGACGGATACCTTAAAAACCTAAATCACGAATTTTGCCCTATTAAGGTGGTGAAAAAAATTTGTTTCTTACTAATTAGTTGGTGCTTAACAACTTTGTAATTGAAAAATTTTCTGTATCTCCTCTAGTTCCAGAATTAGGTGCAATAACTTCCCAATTTCGCCACAGATGACGCTGCCGTCGATCTCATTTCTTCAGCCATAGGAGCTGTGCTATACCTACACCTAACTTTTACAGCTCTACGAGCCTTCGTTGAAAAGTTATTTGCGAAACACCGAACTTTAGAGAGCACCCTGTATATCATTAATATAATAAATATTAAATTATAGTATATCAATAATATATATACGTTTTCTTTACTCCATTAAAAATTATTTTATTATATGACTGTGATGGTAGCAGACTAAGGGAGGGGTCGCATACTATTTGGTTAATATAAAAGAAGGGTCGCGACTTGAAATTTGGGAAACTCTTCTTTAGAGAGTAGCGGTTTCAAATTGTAGTAGTCCTATTTTAAACCTTGTGGGCTGTTTGCAAAGGCTCTGTCCTAAATTTCAAGAAATTTGCATGGCTAAAACTTTTAAAAACATTACGTTTAACAAGTGATAAGCAGCTTTCGTCCAATGTAGCGTTCCGTGCATTGTGTGCAGACATTGTCCGGTAGCCTCTGTACTACTTTCCACCAACGCCGCTTTGTGGAACGATCCTGACCTGAAAATGTCTCCAAATTTCAAAATATTTTTTGCTGTTTATTCACCGGGAAAATTGTGCCGCAGTTGTCATTTCGACAGATTTAAGTCACTCTCTCTCTCTCGATTTGGTGTTTTTTTATTCAATACGGGGAATTATTCATGGTTATGCGTTTTGGATTCTTGCAACAAGGATAAACGGCCTTCTAAACAAGCAAAATTTACTTGTGAAGGACCCGCATGCAAACTTCCACTGAATTTACAAAGCACGTTGAAATTCCCTCATGAAAAACTCAATATAAACAGTGCATGCATTTAGTATAATTTGGGGGGTTGAAGGCTTAGCTCTTTGGCTAGAAAATATTTTAGCCCCCTTAGTACGGATGTAGCGATTTAAGGATTAGGAGGCTCAATACCTTTACAACAAATCACGTAATATGACGCTAAACAAAATAATGTGTTTTACTATTCGATGTGGGATTGAACCCCTTCTACCCTGGGTTACTGCCTCTTAGGAAAATGAAATTTACCAATGAATTTTACATACGGAGCATTAGTAGTAGATGGGGCTATAAGCCCCCTGAATATCTGAACTTACTACGCCAAGGAATGTGGGTGTATGTTGAAAAAAAATTTCCTTGTAAAGCTCCTGTGGGCTTAAGTAAAAAATAAAGAAAGCATAGCCAGCAAAGGATTTGTAAGAGCTTTCTTTTTAAGGCCCAGCAAATGATTTGTAAGAACTTTCTTTTTGAGACCCTGCAGAGGATTTTTAAGAGCTTTCTTTTTAAGGCTCAGCAGAGGATTTGTAAGAGCTTTCTTTTTGAGGCCCTGCGGAGGATTTTTAAGAGCTTTCTTTTTAAGACCCTGCAGTAGCTCAGTGCTAACGCGTTTATCTATTATGTGGCAAACCAGAATTCAAATACTATGGAACGCTTTCTATATTTGCTATTGACTGATCAGTAATTTGGGGTTTGAAATTCTAGACTAGTGATATCCAATTAAAATTGATCGAAGGCCAAGTCACAAAGGTTATCATCAGAGAGGTTCATAATTTTTTAAAATTCCATTTTGAAAATGCAGATGCCATCAATTTATAGCATTATTCGAATATCAATGACCACAATATTATTTACAATTTCCAATAATATTTAATTTTCAAAAATGATTTGACATGGCATTTGATAAATGTAATTGGATAAAATGAGAGTAATATGCAGGCCGAACTAAATTAGTCAGCAGGCCGCCATACGGCCATGCATACACTGCACAATTAAGGACAGAATTTCTTGGAAATTTGTGATTACCAAATTATGTATACGGCCTGGGAAAAGATACGTTCTTCGATGTGAGCCGCCATATATTCAACCATCTTTAAACCCCTATAAATGCACCGAATTAAATTATAATAATTAAATTATAACAATAATGATTAAAAATTATCGATAACTGACTTGATTATGTCGGTATTGACTGTGTCGGAAGATCTCGAGCGATTCTTTTTCACGTTATCTCAACTCATTTTCTGATCTCATCCATTTGGGATTCAGTTGGACAATATTAATCTTTTTAAAAATGCATTCTGTCATTTTTGTTTCATTAAAGCAAATACGTCATTTCTGTATCATTCCTAACATTGCATAGAAATACGTAGTATATACCATTCTTTAAACGCGGTTCGATCTTCGGTACTCTTTCACCTTAGGAAAGATCGATCTCGTTTTCACTCATTCTCTTAAGGGCTTTGTCAAACCATGGTTTTTTCCCGCATCATCCAGGTATATTACGAAAATACTGTATATGATCTATGTATAATATGTATATGGTGTTTTGTAATTTTGCCAAATAAATTGAATTGAATTGAAAAATCAGTCCTTTTGACTGGTTCACTTTGAAAGAAGTCAGTCATTTTGACTCGTTCATTTCGGGAGAAGTCAGTCATTTTTGCTCATTCACTTTAGGAGAAATCAATTACTTTGGCTCATTCGCTGAATTGGAATGACCATTCCCAATCACTTCATATGGAATGCACTGTTTTGACCTGTTCCTAATTCCCTTGCATATTGAAGGTGCGCGAAACCAGGCACTGTCTCAATCAATGAACAATTCTGCCCAGCTAACATAGACGCGCAGGAACTGTGTTTGTACCCCGCTACTGCGCGCCTCTAAAGGTGGGCTTACATGCTCATGCAATTTGCAAAAATTGATTTGTGCAAGTAAATTTGTACAGATAAATCGTGTGTAAACATAAATTTAAAATCTGCGTAAGCCAAAAATTGCCTTGCGTAAAATCTGTTTTGTCAGATAATGACATGTGAGGTTGGTGCGTGTGCAACCGAACGTGTAAACAGGTGTTCAAGACCGACACTTAACCATTTAGACCCTCCATCGAGATGGTATACAGGAAGTTTCCAGTCTGGAGCATCTGTTTACAACTTTCTTTTCTCTCTCACTTTTTGGTTTACACGTGTGTTAATAATGTTCCCCCACCACCCACATAAAAAAGAAGATAATTCCTTACCGAATGTGTTGAATTCCATAAATCAGGTTTCCTTACTTTTGAAAAATTATATCTAAGGAATACAGTAGTCGAAATCAAAAATCCAAGGCATATTAAGTTCTGACTGAAAAAGTGCAGATACTGATGCAATGTAGATTCCGATGCGAGCAATGCAGATTCCTCTGCAAGCAATGTAGATACCGATGCAAGAAACGTAAATTCCGATGCAAGCAATATTGATTCCGATGCGAACAATATAGATTCCGATGTAAGTAACCAATGCGGATGTTAATGCAAGCAAGCAATGCAGATTCTGATGCAAGCAAGCAATGTAGATTCCGATGCAAGCAAGCAATGTAGATTTTGATGCAAGCAAGCAATGCAGATTCTAATGCAAGCAATGCAGATTCTGATGCAAGCAATGCAGATTCTGATGCAAGCAATACAATGCAGATTCTGATGCAAGCAAGGCAATGTAGATTCTAATGCAAGCAAGCAATGCAGATTCTGATGCAAGCAAGCAATGCAGATTCTGATGCAAGCAATGAAATGCAGATTCTGATGCAAGCAATGAAATGCAGATTCTGATGGAAGCAAGCAGGCAGATTCTGATACAAGCAAGCAATGCAGATTCTGATGCAAGCAATGTAAATTCTGATGCAAGCAATGCAGTTACAAACAAAGAGGTAGTTATGGAAAAAAAATAATCACTGAGAGCCAGTTTTAGGAAAAAAAAAATCCGAAAATATTTTGTACAAACGGGCTTGCTTGCGCCAGTAATTTTCACAAATTTACTAGTTTTCGGCAGAATCCGAGTCTCTTAGGTCCTACAAAACCAATCGCCGGGCTACACTGAGCACAGTTAGTAAGCGAATTTTTTTTTTTAACCCTTGTATGTCGAACATGGATTAAAGGCATACCAGGTTGAAGCGTTACTACTGCATTGTCGCAGGGCCGCAAATTCCTTTTATAATCTCGGCAGATATATAATAAATTTAATTGTGTCAGAATTCGCCTCCAACTTTTTGCCAAATAGTGAAAAAAAAAAAAAAAATAGACAAAATATTTTATAGAAACAATACTGTAGTTAATATAAGGATGAAATATCCAGTTCTATAGAATTGGAACAGATGTTTTCACGTTACATAGAATAAAACGTTGCCTCCTAATAAGGAATACCTTTGGGACCGGAGGTTTTGTCCCTTAGAGGTGCCCTTTCTTCAGAGGTGTCTTCATGTGTCCCTATTCAAAGGGACTGGAAGCTAGTGGAATTGTTCCTTAGGGGTTCACTTATTTGGAGGTGTCCCTTTTCACAAGTTTAACAAGTAAATATATAGGCGTACTATAGGGGAATGGTGCCTAAATCCCCCCCCACTCTGGATACGGGCATTCCCAAACTACAGTGTGGCAATTATTCGTATGCTTTCACTTTTGACGCCCTTGGGATTCGAATCCGGGAATGGCATGCCGAGCAATGCTTACCGCTGCTCAGCCTGGATGGCTAAGATATGCTGCTAGAGAATTTAGTTACTTCTGCCGACCTTTTACAAATTTAGTTTCGAGAAAGGGGACTGGTGCCTAAGATTAAGATTCCCCCCCCCCTCTGGATACGGGCATTCCCGAACTACAGTGAGCAATTACTCAGTATGCTTTCACTTTTGACGCCATTGGGATTCGAATCCGGGATAACGGCCTGCCGGACAAATGCATTACCGCTGCTCAGCCTAGAATGGCTAAGATATGCTGCCTAGAAATTTAGTTTCTCGAAGGAACCGACCCTGGTGCCTAGGGTAGCAAACTCTGGACTACAAACTGGTAAACGCACAGACAACGAAATTCACATTATGTTGATTGTGTACACCGTTCTTAAAGCAATTTAGAAAAATATAAATCTGGTTTTAGTTTGTTTTCCGTAAGAAACGCATAAAAGTTACCCCCCGGGCGCAGCGTTGAGCCACCCCTGCTATGTAATGTTGCACGGGTTTATTACATCAAAAACGCTCCATTTCGTTTCGTAAACATGGCTTTTTACTAAAACCATCGACTAATAAAGAGTTTCGTGGTTTGAAACATAAATTTTTATTCTTAGCACCCCGCACCCCACCCCAGCAAGCTCCGAAGCGCCCTCTATAATTTTGAAACCACCTCCGCTGTATAAACACACCTGAATTTTTTCACTTGCACACCTGAATTTTTTCACTTGCACACCTGAATTTTTTCCATACAGCTGACGTTTTTTGTTATATGACGTACAATTCTATGATAATTGCGTATTACATATTCCATGCAGGGAGCCAAATCTTAAGATTTGTGGCGCAGTATAGCCCAGATGCTCTTGCGCCATAAAAAAGCCAAACAATCAATCAACCAAATCTTAAGAAGTCAAGGTCTCTTTAGCCCTCTCCACTAACATACATAGGGGGGGGGGGTTGTAACCCCCATTGCGGTGAAATTTTGCGCATGAACATATGAAGTCGCAACTCTATAAGCCTCCCTCCCTCCCCCCAAACTTCACATTATGAACCTCCCGCATGCATTAATACATTTGCAGATCTACATTTTATGGACGATAAATAACGATATGCGGAATATGTGTAGTTGTGCATAACATAAAATATATTAATTATTATTGTTTATATTTTTCCTATCTCTGATTTGCTCACTTGGATGCATATCATGCAGGTTCTTTCATTCAGAACCCCCCATTTTTTTTTTCAATTGACGCCTCTATGTGTGATCATAAGTAATTCATTCATTTAATTTAAAAGAACAAAATATTCACAGCGCCAGTCCATTAAATTCCATTTAGTGGTCCATTACGTAGTTTAAACGTGTTCTTTCGTTGGGGCCCTGCGGTGGCGCAGTGTGGTAACGCGTTCTCCTAGTGCGCCGCTAATCCGGGTTCGACTCCCAGCAGTGCAAAGAACGCTTACTCAGAGATCTCATAAAGATCGCACTGTTCACTGTAGTCCGGGGTTTGGTTCCCTAGGCCTTAAGAGGTTCGGATTCCTCGGAAAACAGTAGGTCCCGGCGCAGCATGACCATCGTAGTCTTTGAGCCGTAAAACCAAAAAGAAAGTTCTTTCGTTATTTCGATTCGGAAGGTGCAGAATGGAGCCTTTGGGACGGGATCGTTATACATAAGGTGATACCCGAGTCAGAATACACAGTTGCTATTACTGAGGCTTAACGCCTATACTATGATTGCTGTAGTCATCAACCCCTTACAGGGGAAGGGGCATCGGAAACGCCATTGAGTAACTTCGAAGTTGTTTTAGACTCTATACTTTACATATATTCTCTAAATACTCTTTTAAAGATCTGATTTAAAGATCTTGTTGATCTAATTTAAAAGCTGTATAATGGCTACTTTCAATTCCTTTGACATAACTGCCCTCGAAGTCTGAAGACGACAACTAGAGCCCAGATCCAATACTCTGCACACAGCAGCCATTTGTAATTTTAGTTTGAGGTGGGGCGAGATCTAAGCACTCCCCAGTGACAATGCTTAAATTAGGAAACGATATCGATTTAAATCTAATTTAAGGATCAACATTTTCATAACTTGCACGACACAAACCGATCCCATTAACATTAG
>QLNU02014802.1:98192795-98212351 GCA_006491805.2 Dysdera silvatica
CATTTCATTTCCAAAATTTACGATCTAATCAATTCAATTATTAGACATCCAATTAATCAAAATCCTGGAGTTACATTAGACATCAAAGATTAACGGTATCTTCCTTTAGTAGGCATCCAACCAATTAAAAATTGAATTACTGAACTTCGAATTAACAGAAGATTTCGATTAATAAATAATCAACCAATCTACAATTTAAAAAAAAATAGAAATAATTAATTAGTGAAAAGAGATTCAATTATTGATAAATTAAATTAGCCTCACATTGTTTTAGTTATTACCCATGTGAAAGTTCGAGGTCTTAGGCATCGATGTAATCGAAATTTTTAAATGTAAATTTTTCCCCATCAATTTCACACGTATATTTCACATGTAATTCCCCATGCATTTCACATACCAAAGAAAACGTTGGACATCGACTTAGTCTGAAATTGCTGGTTCAGTTCAAACTTCGCCCAGAGACCAGAAAACTGTCCATGTACCCCTTCTCATAATTATTATTATTATTATTATTCAAAACTACATGTTAGCAAAGGTCAAGGTAGCTGTAAAATTTGAAGTATTAGATACTGGGTTGGTCAAAAAATTTAATTACTAAATATCAAATCAATCTAAATTTCTGAATTAACAGATATCGAGTTACCCAATAATTTTAATCATTATTGGATACCAAGTTAATTGGAAATTTTAAATAACTGGGCAGCTCCAGGGGCGGACTGTGTCCTTTCAAAGGGCGCTTACCTTGGATTATCGGATGGTGCCAGCCCTATATTCCATGAGGGCGCGAGTCCTATAGCCCATGAGGGCGCAAGTCCTATCGCCCATGAGGGCGCATCGGGCCGATGGGCCAGCTGCCCAGTCCGCCCCTGGACAGCTCAGTAATGGAAAAAATTCAAAACTGTTAAACGATTCACGAACTAAACGTTTAAATTATTTAAAAATACAGGTAAATAAGAAAATTCATGCTTCATTTAAGCATGGCCAAATATCGTGTTCGGAAGTTCCAAAGAGCGGTGAGAGCAATTTGATCGATGGACGAATAATTTCCGGAAACGGAAATCATAATTTCCAAAACAATAGCGATCGGCCTGCCAAAACAAAAACTACTTCCGGCTTTCTCCGATGTCACCTAATCGTAAGGAATTCATAAACAACAACTACCCGACAAGGAAAATACTCCCGATTCTATCTAAAATACTAGAAAAGTAAACATATATCACTAACCTTTTTCAACTAATGTATTTGCGGTTTCCACTGGCGAAAATCACTAACCATCTTGTGGAACCCCACACCGATGGAAATTCCAATACATATACTCCCTGAAGTTTGACGGAGACAGTTATCCACAACGTCGCGTTTCTGAGGTTTAACTTCGTGTGAGCCCGAACTTTGTAAAACTTGTTCTCCAGCGGACACCTGTGCTGTCCGCGCACGCGTAAAAACTTCTCACGTATTTTTTTTTCCCCTTTCCGGCGAACGTTGACACCGGCTTCTTTCTCAACGTTGTTGTAAGCCATTCATTGGCTCAGAGAACGGTAAAAACATCGCCAACTTACGATACTTCTGTTGTGCTTTTCCCATTCTTAAAGGATCTTGGCAATACCTGAGGACGCAAACTATCGCCAACTTTCTCCGTTATCTTGATAAAGGAATATTGCCGTATAGTTCTCGATTTCGGTAAAACTGTACTGTTAATTAATTAATTTATAAAAGAAAGAAAGGAAGGAAGGAAGAAAGAAGCTATGTTTTTTGGGTCTTTCAATGCAATAATAATATATATATTGCTATACAGTAGCAGTTCTCAAACACTGATTGCCTACGGGTCACTGAAGCGGATAGAACTTTCTGAGAAAAAAGCGAAAAATATATTATCTGAAACAATAAGTCGGGGGTGGGGTCCAACTTTTTATGATAAATGGGCCGCACGAGTACTTCGACAGGCAACCCGTGGGCCGCACATCGAATTAAATTTTAATATCGAAAATTAAGATGCTTGCAACATATTTAGCATATACAATTGAAAAAATTAATTAAATATGCAATCGAATATGCAATTAAAAGGTTCAATTATTAGGCAAATTTATTACAAAAGCAGATATTGACGCTTTCTTCATAACAACTATTTCTTTTGATACCCATAATCAAAAAGTAATTTTAAATTTTCGCACTGCATTTTTTATAATTGTTAACTTCAGTATTTTTTCGTGAATAAATTTATATATGTACGACGAGACCGTCAATTCTATAAAAATTTATGCAAATAATTAAATGTATGTTAACGGACTTCAATTAAGGCTTTAGGATTTTTCTTCCCTCTTGAATGTAGCCGAGGGTCGCCAAAAACGTCATCACGGGCCACAGGTTGGACCACCCTGCTATAAGGTGTTGCCAATTTCATAGTTAATAATATTAAGCTCTACTGATCGCTATCAATTTCAGGCTAAATAATTTGGTTTTCTGGACATCATCGATAAATTCTATGAAGTATAAAGTTTTTATATCCTGATGTAAATTTATTAAATTACTTAGACATCTGCGAGGTTGCCACCTGAAATTTTATTGCACGCACTAAATTTTTATTCTTTGCAGAATTAGACTTTTTCGAGCAAAGAACATGTTTTTTTGTTTTTTTTTAATATTTTTTCTTTTAAATTTTTTTGAGGATCATACGCACTACTTGATAGGGTGTTAACCATGGATCACACTTTGAGAAACATCTCTATAAAGTGACAGACAGACAGACAGACAGTAGGTGAATGGATGGATGATCGAGGGATAGGAGGCAAGGCTAGGAGATTTAAGAAGTCTGGCACGAGTTTTTTTTTTTTTCGTTTTTTTTAGATTACAGTTAAAACCCTTGATAACGGACATTCACCGGACACAACATCTGTCTATGAAAAAGAAATAATATTTTGTAAGAAATTTTTGAATGAAAATCTTACAGTAAGACGATAGTGTTGATGAAACAAATATAGTAAAAACGGGATGACCGTATCTGAAATTTGTCCGTTAAGAAGGGTTTTATTGAATCTATGTCTGTAGGTTCATACAGATTCAAAAGTCGTGGGGGAGGGAGGCTCAAATAATTTTAAAAAATATCAAGTGATTCGACGTTAACGAGAAAAATACACATCGATATCCCATAGGACAGTGGTCGCCAGCCGGAAGTCCGTGGACCACTGGTGGTCCGCAGAAAAATCTGGACATTATGTGCATTTTTAATGTTTGATTAATAATAAAACAAAAATAATATTCTAAGAAATTCTCATATTCTGAATGACAATTTCCACCTTTATATTGCACTAAATTCACGAAATGTGCTTGATTGGATCCTAAACGTTTAAGCACTAATTTCTAACTTTCTGTTAAAATAATTAATTGTAAATTTTTATATCTAGAATGTACTTGAGATAATTATCGGCAATTAGTGAAAAAACCTCACAATTTGGTTACCATGAAAAGCCCTGTATTTATTTTTTTTAAATTCATGTTGATGATCCGTCCGTGGGATTTAAAATTATGAATTTAGTGGTCCCTGAGGTCCGAAAGGTCAGCGGCCGCAGCCATAAGACATGAGACTAGATCTCACGCATTAAGCCCACACCCATTCCTGCACCACTGTCTTTACAAGAATTATTTGGAAAACGGCAAGTTCTAAATAACAAGAAAATAATAATCAGTTAACTTTTAAGTCTTTAAACATTTATTTATTTATTTATTTATTAACTCATTCACGTACGTTACATTGCACCTAAAAATAAGGTATTACTTAAGATAACGTTACTCAGCCAATATACCAAGCGCACGATGGTTTTAAAGATGGTTATTAAGACGGCCGTAGTGTTTTCAAAATTAATAGTGGTGTGGGGGGGAAGGCTAGCATATATTAAATTCATTTATGTATTAGGATATATGTAAAATTGCAATTTATTTTAAATTATTGGAGTGGTGGTGGGGGGGGGGTCTTGAGTCCCATAGAACTCTACGCCTGTACACTCAACTAAGGTTGTCTTAAAATGTATCAGCATTCAGGTTAGAAACTTACACTTTCCCTAATATAGACCAATAGATGGCGCTCACCCAATAATACATTTTTTCGCTTTATTTTCACATTCTAAATAACAAAATATTCAAGTTTTAAATATACTCTAAACTTATATATACAGATTGACGTAGCTTTAAAAGTGAATCCCGCTATAAGGAATTTTAGGTGTATTCTCCCAGGGGCGGACTAGATTCTCTCTAAGGACGCAAACCTTGTACAACCGGGGCCAGACAACTTACCGTTACGTGTGAAGGACGGTGAACAGATACTGGCAGGAGTTAATTAGACAAGAAGTTAATTAGACAAAGAAATCAACTACCGAGGGATGCCAATCTGATCGGCGTGGGCGATGCAGTCCTATGATATCCTATTCGTATTCGATTTCCGTTACCTGGAATTCACGTGTTAAAGACAGCGAAGCTAGAACTAGTTCATCCATACAATCGAAATCACATTCCATCTGAGGCAGCGCCCAGGTGTTTCACTTTTCTGTGATATAAAATTTCCCTAAGCGTGATTCCTTTTATGGGACGTCCCTTATTTTAATTTGATTTATTTAACAGGTGCACCAAAAGATAATATAAGTTTAACTCCTTAAGAGACCCTTTTTCTAGCCACTCCCTGAGTACATTTGGTGGATCCATATGTCTAAATGTTTATACCGCATATGCTATATCTAATGATAATAAAATAATGATCAGGAAACTTGATAATTACTTGTTGAGTTTTGTTACATGTTGGACTCAATTGCGTCAGTTCTGAGAATGGTAAAAATGGCCGGGCATTAAATTGTATTTAGAACCTGGGTAAGTAGGAAACAATATGGTCCCTAGAAAGGACTATCAAAGTAATATATTAAGTAGCCTTTTTAGAGTTACTATCTAAAAGTTTCGTAGTGGCGGTGGCCATTAAAGAAGCCGCCTCGTAACAAAGGTTTCCGCTCCAGGCTCCAAAGCAGTAGGAAACTACTTTTCCAATTACTGCCAAGTACCAAATCTTGAGGTAGCGTTTGTTAGCACCCCCAATTATGGTCGGAGATTGGAAAAATTTACAGAGGTGTGATAACATTTATCTAAAAGGTAAGAGATGTGTGATGACAAGGAGAGGAGATTGTCGATTTGGACTCCAACATACTTTAAACTGGTAGTGATTTTGATGGAGAAGTTGTTGAGTTTGGTGATTGGGTGGCGTTTCAGGGGCTTTAATTTGCCAAAGACAATGGCATGGCATTTAGCAGGAGAGATTGAAAGGTTGAGAGATGGAAGGGTAGTGGCAATAGTGGTAAGAACGGTCTTCGTGTTTGTTTCAAGCTCTTTCCGAGTTATTCCACATGTAATTACTGCGAAGTCGCCGCAAAGCTTGTAGATGTTTTCATTATCCAAGATGAGAATTTTGTTGAAATACAGGTTCCAGAGAACCGGAGCCAGAACGAAGCCATGGGGGACACCTTTAGACAGGGATTTTGATACTGAAGTAGTACTATCACTGAAGGAAACTGTCGGAGGGCGCGGATCCTTGCCCATTTGAGAGGGAGGCGCGAGCCCTATCGCCAATGAGGGCGCATCGGCCCGGGGGCCGGCTGGCCGGCGACCCACCCCGCCCTGTGTTCTCCACTGTCGTACGCAGGGGGGTGTCGATGGGGGTTAATACATCCCCCCACTGTGATGAAAGTTTGTATGCATATGAATATATGGAATTGTGGCTTTGTAACCCCCTCCCACCTTCTTATGAGCTTTCTGCGTACACCTATAGTCGTCTTTCGAAATAATTTGAGCATCCTGAAAATAACCCAAATTTTAAAATGGCGGAGCTGCGCACGCTCTTTTCCTGTATGATGCCATCAGCGTGCGGATAAAATTGCCAAAATTAAAAACAATTTTTCTGTTAAGCTGTCTTGGAAACATCAACTATGGCAGTGGTTCCCAACCTGGGGGTCGCGACCGTCAAGGAAGGTCGCGAACAAATTTCTGAGGGAGGGAGGGAGTCGCTGCGACTATTTTTAGTTGCAATTATTTTTATAAGGAATTTCATACCAAATGTTTCCAACGCTTTTATATTTCAACATGGCTACACATATTGCAATATTCTACCAATGGTTGTTAATTATTATCATATACATTAATATAGGTAGTCAATATAATATATATAATGAATATAATATACATGATTAATATTTTTTTTTTCTTTACTTTATTAAAAATGCTTTTATTATGCAAATATGGCGACGGCTGACAAAAAGAGGGTTTGCGGATTACTTAGCTGCTGTAAAAGTGGGTCGTGGCTTGAGAAAGGTTGGGAACCACTGAGCTATGGCAATGCTATTTCGTCATTATTTCCCCACCCCCCCCTTTTTCACATCTTCTGCATTTTTCTGAGAAAAATAATTTATTTATTTTTTTTTTTTTAAACGTTTATGAGGTAGAGTTAAACAGGCGTAAATGAGCAATCTGGAACCCACCTTTGTCCAGTAAAATGTAGTCTCCTAAGTTTAACTTTCTACGTTTAAATGGAATACCTTTTTTTTTTTTAAGGTACTTCTATATTGTCTAAGGTTGTAAATGCACCATTGTTATTGCCACTGTCAGGGGCGAACTGGGTACTCTCCAAGGGCGCGTACCTTGGATTTTAGGAGGGCGCGATTCCTTGCCCATTCGAAGGCGCCTGTCCTATCACCCATGAGAGCGAAGAGGCCCGGTGACCGGGTGGGCCAGTCCGCCCCTAACCACTGTTATTCTCCGTCGAATTTTCTAAGGGAACAAAATTCCAAATAATGTAATTTTTTTTTTTCTTTCTCTTTTAACAAAAATTGCAATTTAATAATGTCGCAGCATGAATCCGAGAAAATATCTGAGCTCTATAGCTTACAAAAACGTATATAATACGAAAGAAAAAAAAAAAAACTTGCCGTGACCAGGATTCGAACCTGGGTTATTGCGGTCACAACGCAATGTACTAACCACTATACGATCACGGCTTGTACTCCTTCTTTGAGAATAGCTTTAACAGTGATATGTTTAAGAAAATTCGTTGAATGTTGGGGAAAATAGGAATGAAATGGGTTGGAACGCTCATTTTGATCGCTTCTGTAAGCAACCTAATTACCAAATAAATGAAAAAAATTGTCTTGTATAAATCCCACGAGATGGCAGCACTAATCACTGTAGTCGTTACTTGCTCGTTTCTACAAAATATTTTATGAAATTGTATAAATTATCGATGATAATTTTATTATATTACTTGTTTACTTGCATAAGAAACAAAATTGGCGATGTGACTGTGAGAATAATTTTGGAAAATAGAAGGAGAGGATACGTAGGGTACAACAATGGGCGCCCATACGAGTACTTCTAGGTGGTTGTGGGGGGTGGAGGGGAGGCTGAGAAAAATTACCCAAGACGCTAGCGGAAGGAAGTAACTACGAAAACGGGCAGTTTTGCCCCTCCTTCTGCGCATGTGCCTGGACTTTGAAAAAATTCCTATCAGTATTTCCATCCAATAGTAGGTTTTGTCTAGAATGGTCAAGCAGTATCAATCATTTTTGTAGCGTATTGGTATCCTGTACATTCACTCATAAGCGGTTGCAGCTTCTCAGATTAGGCGGCTGAAGTAATTTTGGCGCCCTTTGCTACTAAATATAAGTTTTATAATGTAACGAGTAACGTTTTATACATAAGCGTACACAGAAAGTTCGTAAGTGGGGGTTATAGGCTCAATGGGTGGGGAGTTATACATCTACAACTCACATATTCCTATGTTAAATATACAAAATTTCATTGCAAAAAGGGGGGGTTACAACCCCATCAACACCACCTGCGTACGCCAATGGTTTTATCATGTAACGAGTACCGTTTTATAATGTAACGAATAACATTTTATTATGTAACGAGTACATGGGCGGATTTACCATTTTGCCACCCCTTCCTACCTGTCCACCTCCCTCCAATCAGTAGTAGGAACATAAAAATTGCTACATTCAATTTACACCAAAAACTTTTGTATTGACAAAAAATATGTCAAAAAACGAAGTCCTAAATTGAAACACAAACATTAAACAATATTAACTTACACTGAAGTATTATCTCTTCATGGAATTTTTATTGTTTTTTATTGTTTCCATAAAATTCAATTTTACTGAAATAAATTTTAATTTTAGCAAAAAATAAATAAAAGCCCATTAAACACTGGTATTTAAATGGAAAGCATGACGTCTAGCTTTCTTCTCGCCAAAACATCTGATTATATCATCGTATGGTATTGATTTTGTTATATCAGACTCAATACACAAAATTTTGCCGAGCTAGTCTATAGCCTATTGGGAAATACGGCACTGAACGAGTAACGTTTTATAATGTAACGAGTAAATATTTTTTTTATTTCATTTTTACAGTGTACACATTTCGAATTTGTTTGCAAATGTAAAAATATTGCCAATGCATGATTTCTGATGACAATCTTTAAGGAGAGCCTACGACGCCCTTCCACGATGATTAGGCGGGGCCACTGCCCTGCCGGCCCCGCCCGTGCGACCAAGTATGCATTCACTAAAATTCTCGACAATTTAAGCAGGAGATAATAATTTTTCTCAGACCACCCCCAAAACCTAGAAGTACTCGTATTGGCGCCCATGAGATACAGTATAAAATTCAAATTTACATGATGTCAACGACCAAAATAAGTTCAACGTTTTAGGCGTAGTATATATATTTATTTAACAAAAATCAACGTACGTTTCGGACTGACCTTGGCCATCCCTCATCAAAAATACGCATGCGTCATAAACATTCCTCACCAGGGACGGATTTAGGGGGGTGGGATGGCGATCGCCACCCCCTTGAATGGAAATTTAACGTTGAAAAGATACAAGGTAAAGGTCCAGTGCTGTGTCATTTCCAAAAATCAAGTCATTTATCTCCCTAACCTTGAATGACCTCTAAATCCACCCCTGTTCCTGACAAGGGACTGCTAAAATTCCTTCCAAAACGCGATGTTATTTCATAGGCATAAGCAGAAATTTCGTAAGTGGGTTATAGACTGAATGGGGGGAGGGGTTACAGAGCTACAACTCTCATATTCCTATGTTAAATATACAAAATTTCATTGCAATGGGAGTTACAACCCCCATCAACACTCTTTGTATACGCCAGTGTGTTATGGTTTATTTATTTACCCCTTAATAGGGCATATAATTCTAGACTAAAACCCTTACTTTTCAAAATGGAGGACGGCTGACTCGGTTTTGCATAATCCGAGAATTTAATTTTCATTGAAACTATGTGAAGAACAACTCTCATTTAAAAAAAGCAGGTTTAATTATATATCATTAAACTGTAATTGATGGTGAAATGCGTCAAAAAGTACATTTTGTGTGTTAATTAAGATATTATCTACTTTAGAGAAAGTATTCTAAAATGCAAGTATATGAGCGTTTCTTCCAAAAACATTCAACGAATGTCTATTAAAAAGAGTGCAACAAACATTTCGGTTGATCGAAGTTCGAATAATCGGGGTTTTACTATATTAATAATTGCTACGGAGACGCATCTGAAGTTACACAAAATAAAATACTGTGTGCGTCCGTAACCAGGGGCGGACTGGGCCGCCGGCCAACCGGCGCCCGGGCCTGTGAGCTCTCATGGGCTATCCGGTATTCCAAGGTATGCGCCCTTTGGGAGGACCCGGTCCGCCCCTGTCCGTAACTGACGGAAGATCACGAAAACACGTCCCGGTGGCTTTGTGTGTTAACCGTTGTTGTCAATTACATTAGCCTTCAGAAGGGTAATAATATCTTACAACCTGATACACGGAGAACAGGAACGTCGTTCCTGTTCCCGAACCAGACAACTTACCGTTACGTGTGAAGGACGGTGAACAGATACTGGCAGGAGTTAATTAGACAAGAAGTTAATTAGACAAAGAAATCAACTACCGAGGGATGCCAATCTGATCGGCGTGGGCGATGCAGTCCTATGATATCCTATTCGTATTCGATTTCCGTTACCTGGAATTCACGTGTTAAAGACAGCGAAGCTAGAACTAGTTCATCCATACAATCGAAATCACATTCCATCTGAGGCAGCGCCCAGGTGTTTCACTTTTCTGTGATATAAAATTTCCTTAAGCATGATTCTTTTTATGGGACGTCCCTTATTTTAATTTGATTTATTTAACAGGTGCACCAAAAGATAATATAAGTTTAACTACTTAAGAGACCCTTTTTCTAGCCACTCCCTGAGTAAATTTGGTGGATTCCAATATTTAAATATTTATACCATTGATGCTATATCCAATGATAATAAAATTGTTGTCAGAAAACTTAATAATTACTTGTCAGTTTTGTTATATGTTGCACTAATTATGTCAGTTCCGAAAACGGTAAAAATGGCCGGACATTAAATTATATTTAGAATCTAGGTAAGTAGGAAACAACGTGATCCCTAGATAGGACTATCAAAGTAATATAGTATATTAAGTAGCCTTTTTAGAGTTACTATCTAAAAGTTGCGTAGTGGTGGCGGCCATTAAAGAAGCCGCCTCGTAACAAAGGTTTCCGCTCCAGGCTCCAAAGCAGTAGGAAACTACTTTTCCAATTACTGCCAAGTACCAAATCTTGAGGTAGCGTTTGTTAGCACCCCCAATTATGGTCGGAGATTGGAAAAATTTACAGAGGTGTGATAACATTTATCTAAAAGGTAAGAGATGTGTGATGACAAGGAGAGGAGATTGTCGATTTGGACTCCAACATACTTTAAACTGGTAGTGATTTTGATGGAGAAGTTGTTGAGCTTGGTGATTGGGTGGCGTTTCAGGGGCTTTAATTTGCCAAAGACAATGGCATGGCATTTAGCAGGAGAGATTGAAAGGTTGAGAGATGGAAGGGTAGTGGCAATAGTGGCAAGAACGGTCTTCGTGTTTGTTTCAAGCTCTTTCCGAGTTATTCCACATGTAATTACTGCGAAGTCGCCGCAAAGCTTGTAGATGTTTTCATTATCCAAGATGAGAATTTTGTTGAAATACAGGTTCCAGAGAACCGGAGCCAGAACGAAGCCATGGGGGACACCTTTAGACAGGGATTTTGATACTGAAGTAGTACTATCACTGAAGGAAACTGTCGGAGGGCGCGGATCCTTGCCCATTTGAGAGGGAGGCGCGACTCCTATCGCCCATGAGGGCGCATCGGCCCGGGGGCCGGCTGGCCGGCGACCCATCCCGCCCCTGTGTTCTCCACTGTCGTACGCAGGGGGGTGTCGATGGGGGTTAATACATCCCCCCACTGTGATGAAAGTTTGTATGCATATGAATATATGGAATTGTGGCTTTGTAACCCCCTCCCACCTTCTTATGAGCTTTCTGCGTACACCTATAGTCGTCTTTCGAAATAATTTGAGCATCCTGAAAATAACCCAAATTTTAAAATGGCGGAGCTGCGCACGCTCTTTTCCTGTATGATGCCATCAGCGTGCGGATAAAATTGCCAAAATTAAAAACAATTTTTCTGTTAAGCTGTCTTGGAAACATCAACTATGGCAGTGGTTCCCAACCTGGGGGTCGCGACCGTCAAGGAAGGTCGCGAACAAATTTCTGAGGGAGGGAGGGAGTCGCTGCGACTATTTTTTGTTGCAATTATTTTTATAAAGAATTTCATACCAAATGTTTCCAACGCTTTTATATTTCAACATGGCTACACACATTGCAATATTCTACTAATGGTTGTTAATTTTATTATCATATACATTAATATAGGTAGTCAATATAATATATATAATGAATATAATATACATGATTAATATTTTTTTTTTCTTTACTTTATTAAAAATGCTTTTATTATGCAAATATGGCGACGGCTGACAAAAAGAGGGTTTGCGGATTACTTAGCTGCTGTAAAAGTGGGTCGTGGCTTGAGAAAGGTTGGGAACCACTGAGCTATGGCAATGCTATTTCGTCATTATTTCCCCACCCCCCCCTTTTTCACATCTTCTGCATTTTTCTGAGAAAAATAATTTATTTATTTTTTTTTTTTTAAACGTTTATGAGGTAGAGTTAAACAGGCGTAAATGAGCAATCTGGAACCCACCTTTGTCCAGTAAAATGTAGTCTCCTAAGTTTAACTTTCTACGTTTAAATGGAATACCTTTTTTTTTTTTAAGGTACTTCTATATTGTCTAAGGTTGTAAATGCACCATTATTATTGCCACTATCAAGGGCGAACTGGGTACTCTCCAAGGGCGCGTACCTTGGATTTTAGGAGGGCGCGATTCCTTGCCCATTCGAAGGCGCCTGTCCTATCACCCATGAGAGCGAAGAGGCCCGGTGACCAGGTGGGCCAGTCCGCCCCTAACCACTGTTATTCTCCGTCGAATTTTCTAAGGGAACAAAATTCCAAATAATGTAATTTTTTTTTTCTTTCTCTTTTAACAAAAATTGCAATTTAATAATGTCGCAGCATGAATCCGAGAAAATATCTGAGCTCTATAGCTTACAAAAACGTATATAATACGAAAGAAAAAACTTGCCGTGACCAGGATTCGAACCTGGGTTATTGCGTCCACAACGCAATGTACTAACCACTATACGATCACGGCTTGTACTCCTTCTTTGAGAATAGCTTTAACAGTGATATGTTTAAGAAAATTCGTTGAATGTTGGGGAAAATAGGAATGAAATGGGTTGGAACGCTCATTTTGATCGCTTCTGTAAGCAACCTAATTACCAAATAAATGAAAAAAATTGTCTTGTATAAATCCCACGAGATGGCAGCACTAATCACTGTAGTCGTTACTTGCTCGTTTCTACAAAATATTTTATGAAATTGTATAAATTATCGATGATAATTTTATTATATTACTTGTTTACTTGCATAAGAAACAAAATTGGCGATGTGACTGTGAGAATAATTTTGGAAAATAGAAGGAGAGGATACGTAGGGTACAACAATGGGCGCCCATACGAGTACTTCTAGGTGGTTGTGGGGGGGGAGGGGAGGCTGAGAAAAATTACCGAAGACGCTAGCGGAAGGAAGTAACTACGAAAATGGGCAGTTTTGCCCCTCCTTCTGCGCATGTGCATGGACTTTGAAAAAATTCCTATCAGTATTTCCATCCAATAGTAGGTTTTGTCTAGAATGGTCAAGCAGTATCAATCATTTTTGTAGCGTATTGGTATCCTGTACATTCACTCATAAGCGGTTGCAGCTTCTCAGATTAGGCGGCTGAAGTAATTTTGGCGCCCTTTGCTACTAAATATAAGTTTTATAATGTAACGAGTAACGTTTTATACATAGGCGTACGCATAAAGTTCGTAAGGGGGTTATAGGCTCAATGGGGGGTTACAGAGATACAACTCACATATTTCTATGTTAAATATACAAAATTTCATTGCAATGGGGGGGTTACAACCCCCATCAACACCCCCTGCGTACGCCAATGGTTTTATCATGTAACGAGTACCGTTTTATAATGTAACGAATAACATTTTATTATGTAACGAGTACATGGGCGGACTTACCATTCTGCCGCCCCTTAATACCTGTCCCCCCCCCTACAATCAGTGGTAGGAACATAAAAATTGCTACATTCAATATACGCCAAAAACTTTTGTATTGACAATAAATATGCTGAAAAACAAACTCATAAATTGAAACACACATATATTAAACAATATTAACTTATATTGAAGTATTATCTCTTCATGGAATTTTTATTGTTTTTTATTGTTTCCATAAAATTCAATTTTATTGAAATAAATTTTAATTTTAGCAAAAAATAAAAGCCTATCGAACACTGGTATTTAAATGGAAAGCATGATGTCTATCTTTCTTCTCGGCAAAACATCTGATTATATCATCGTATGGTATTAATTTTGTTATATCAGGGCCGATACACAAAATTTTGCCGCCCTAGTCTATGGCTTATTGGGAAATACGGCACTGAACGAGTAACGTTTTATAATGTAACGAGTAAATATTTTATTTCATTTTTACAGTGTACACATTTCAAATTTTTTTGCAAATGTAAAAATATTGCCAATGGTTGATTTCTGATGACCATCTTTAAGGAGAGCCTACGACGCCCTTCCACGATGATTAGGCGGGGCCACTGCCCTGCCGGCCCCGCCCGTGCGACCAAGTATGCATTCACTAAAATTCTCGACAATTTAAGCAGGAGATAATAATTTTTCTCAGCCCACCCCCACAACCTAGAAGTACTCGTATTGGCGCCCATGAGATACAGTATAAAATTCAAATTTACATGATGTCAACGACCAAAATAAGTTCAACGCTTTAGGCGTAGTATATATATTTATTTAACAAAAATCAACGTACGTTTCGGACTGACCTTGGCCATCCCTCATCAAAAATACGCATGCGTCATAAACATTCCTCACCAGGGACGGATTTAGTGGGGCTGGGATGGCGATCGCCACCCCCTTGAATGAAAATTTAACATTGAAAAGGTACAAGGTAAAGGTCCAATGAGGTATCATTTTCAAAAATCAAGTCATTGATCGCGCCCCCCACCTTGAATGACCTCTAAATCCACCCCTGTTCCTGACAAGGGACTGCTAAAATTCCTTCCAAAACGCGATGTTATTTCATAGGCATAAGCAGAAAGTTCATAAGGGGGTTATAGACTTAATGGGAGGGGTTACAGAGCTACAACTCATATATTCCTATATTAAATATACAAAATTTCATTGCAATGGGAGTTACAACCCCCATCAACACTCTTTGTATACGCCAGTGTGTTATGGTTTATTTATTTACCCCTTAATAGGGCACATAATTCTAGACTAAAACCCTTACTTTTCAAAATGGAGGACGGCTGACTCGGTTTTGCATAATCCGAGAATTTAATTTTCATTGAAACTATGTGAAGAACAACTCTCATTTAAAAAAAGCAGGTTTAATTATATATCATTAAACTGTAATTGATGGTGAAATGCGTCAAAAAGTACATTTTGTGTGTTAATTAAGATATTATCTACTTTAGAGAAAGTATTCTAAAATGCAAGTATATGAGCGTTTCTTCCAAAAACATTCAACGAATGTCTATTAAAAAGAGTGCAACAAACATTTCGGTTGATCGAAGTTCGAATAATCGGGGTTTTACTATATTAATAATTGCTACGGAGACGCATCTGAAGTTACACAAAATAAAATACTGTGTGCGTCCGTAACCAGGGGCGGACTGGGCCGCCGGCCAACCGGCGCCCGGGCCTGTGAGCTCTCATGGGCTATCCGGTATTCCAAGGTATGCGCCCTTCGAGAGGACCCGGTCCGCCCCTGTCCGTAACTTCAATCTTCAACAAGTAAGACCATGTACGGGACAAACCTTGCTTGCCTTCGCTGAGGGCGTCTTGAATCAAACTTTTGTTGTACAATGATGCCCAAAATCTTTCCATCTACATAGGAAGCTTCGTGGTGGTGTCAATAGAAGTCAACGGGAGTGGTTCCGCAGAAGACCTTCTTTCTCACCATTTTTGATTTACGTTTGAAGGTAACTGTCAAAAACATAGTCAACACGGCTGAATTTGCAGACATTATTGACTACAGCTATTATTAATTCCACCAGAATATAGTGGCAACAATCATTTTTCATTGGTTTTAACACAAACAAGCAAGTGAAAGAAAATCGCCTAAGGTCGATATTTAAATTTAGCGGGTTTCCGTTTAACAATAATTCGTGGCACTCTAATTGGAGACTCTAATTGGTGGCCCTGTAATTGGCGGTCCTATAATCCGTAGCCCTCTAATTAGCGGTCCTATAATTGATGGCCCTCTAATCGGCGGCCATCTAATCAGCGGTCCTCTAATTCGAGACTCTCTAATTGGCGGCCCTCTAATTTGCAACCCTCTAATTGGCGGACCTATAATTCGCGGCAATCTAATCTGCGGCACACTAATCCACGGCTATCTAATTCGCGGCCCTCGAATTGGCGACCCTTGAATTGGCGACCCTCGAATTGGCCGTCCTCTAATTCGCGACTCCCCACCCTCTAATTCGCGACCCTCTAATTCTCAAGTAACTCGTAAGGTTTTCGACGTTAACAATAGCCATCATTATTACATTTACGAAAGACATTTACCTTACCCTTTTATTGGGGACAGGCAGGCAGGCAGGCGGGCGGACGGACGGACGGACGGACAAAAAACAACAGCGGGTTCAATATCTATTGAAACCCGTTAATAATTATATTATTGATACAACTACAATAAAGTGGCAACAACAGCCTCCTACTCTTACTAAACCGTAACGTAAAAAATTTGACGCAAAAAAATAACGAAATAAAGCAACGTTTATTTCTAATTGACCTCCGTAAAAACATTTTCAACGTAAATAAATTCCTCACGGAAGATCACGAAAACTCGTCCCGGTGGCTTTGTGTGTTGACCATTATTTATCAATTGTGTTAACCCTAAGAAGGGTAATAATATCTTACAACCTTATGCACACGGAGAGAAGGAGCTTCGTTCCGATCCTCGATGGCCTAGCGGTTAAGGCACTTCGAGGTCAACGGAGAGACTCTAGGTCGGGGACGATATTTCTTTTCCTCCTATTCCTAAAAGCTCTAGTTTGAGCTCAAACGTGGGTGTCGAAATTATTAACTTCAATCTACAGTGATGTAAAATTAAAATATTATTTTTCGACGTACTCTTCCTTTCATTGCTATTATACAGTTATCTACCCCATTAGAGAAAAAGAAAGAGAGAGAATTTAGTCAAAACAGAGAAAGTTGAGAAAAGTGGCCGCCGAGGTCTGAGCTGTACTCCCAGAGATTTCATCATTGAAAAAGTTTTTGCTGGTCATTTATCCAATCGTGCATTACCTTCTTGACCTCTTCATCACTATCGAATATTCGATAACGCAGAGCTTCTTTTAGTGGTCCAAGTACTTTCCGGTTTTTAAGATTATCGTGCAATATTATATGGACAAATCCGATGTTGATGTCCAAACCTTGGGAAATTTGAACTACAGAAATTCTGAAGTCTTCTTCAATCATTGGGTCAAATCTCTTCATGTCCTCTTCAACATGCAGGGTTCATGGCTGACCGTTTTGGGCTTCCTCAGGTGCGTTATTTCTTCCGTACTTGAACCTTTCCAACAATTCTTTAAGAACTGCAGCTGATTCCATATTATGCCAACACTCCTTGATGAATTTCAGCAGATGGATGTCCTCCGTCCACAGAAAGTTGATTACAGGATACTATTCCTCAATGGCGCAATCACTGAGCGGAGCATCCACATCTTTGTAAAGAGATGGTTTCAAGTTCAATGACGGTAGCGTGCAAAACGATGTATGACCTGTCTTGCCTGAAATGTGCTCATACAGATGTTATACGTTGGTTTACTCCTACCTGTAAATGTGTCTGTGGACTATCAGCATGGCTTTTACTTTTTGCATCGTGTTAATTGTCTGGCTTCATATTCAAATAAATGTTTTAATAATAAAGAACTTCGTAACTTTGAATAATGACTTTAATACGTTTCATATTAAACATTCGATTATCGTTTCCTGTTCGATTTATTGCTCTTTCCCCGTCCTCCCAATAATCGATTCACTCAATTGCGATTGATTCCTTTGTGTTGCCTGTCTCCTACCTCCCTCTCCCGTTTTGGATATTTCGACAGTCGACATTCCAACCAACCACCCTGCATTTGCATGATGGGTAAATCCATTCTTAACTGAAAAAATTGTTTGAAAAATTTTAATCTATGATAACGAAATAATCGTGATCGTATGTTAAGATGATATATCATATGATGCCATACCAATAATCACAAACAGTTTTCTAGTATATAGATTTAATGTTTCATAATATATTTGGAGAATTAATTACATATGTTTTCATGCCCATAGCGCTATGCTTTAAAATCCACGGTGATAGTACGTTGAAGAAGACATCTGCATTAAATTTCACTAATATTTCGATCTCAAACCACGAGAGAAAGGTTGGCATCTACAATCATGTTCAGAATTTCTATCCTAATAGCAAGATGCCGGATCGTTTGTTGATCATCAGCATTATCACCAAACATATTGGCATATGTAACCAACAGGTCTTGCGCAGTCGAAATCGTTCCACATGTAATCCATCTCTGACATCATTTGGACACAATTCTGGGTACCTCCAGAGTCGTTAGGTTGTCCTGGACCCCACATCTGAAACTCCTCGTCATCGAAGATTGTTCCATCCTCATAGTAGAAGACGCCATCTCTTTTATTGAGACCAAACCAAATTTGAAGCACGTTCATATTCTTCATCATCCCCATTAAGGTTTCGTGGTCTTTCAGCGTCTTGGGCATCGCTAAAAGTGCTCCATCACTTCGACATGCATTGCTGGCTTCGTGCCATGACATAGGAGTCTTGAATAGTTTGAATTTCACTAGAAAGATTACAGTATATGAATATGTAAGTGAATATACGAATCAACACACATGAGTAAAAGTATTAATAAACACATAAAAGAATACATGAACTCACATTAATGATAATGGGTTCTTCTTTTTTGTCAGATTCAATACGACTGAGTATTTTTTAAATTTATGGACTGAACATCGTTTTTTCCGGATGAAATACAGCAGCTTCTTATAAAAGAAATGTCTTTACAAATAATATTCAAATTTAAGCATTTCTTTTATCTCATTTGTTTCTTATGTATAAAGTTTTATCCGGTGAAGATGCAAGCATTATGATCTAATAATGCAATCATTATGATTATATTATAAATTTATTAGGTGTGATTCCATTTTTTGGCGTCATTATGATTTAATTCAACGAAATCTGTCATCATGATCTACTTCAATGAAATCTCTCATTATGATTTAATTTAATAAAATCCCTCATTAGGATTTAATTTTATAAAATAATTACTACTTATTATTAATTACTACTTACTATTATGAAATTAATTACGACTTATTATTATTAATAATTATTACACGAAATTATTATGGTTTATTTCTATGAAACCCTTACGATTTAATTACAAAAACTCACCATGAGTTAATTCCACGAGATGGTTATGATTCAACGGTATAACACCATTATGATTTAACATTATATATATACTATGATTACTGTGCATATAATATAAAGTACTATATATATATATACTATAAAATAATATATAAAAGCATTATAATTTGATTCTATGAAATCTATGAAATTATTAACACTTTATTTTTAAGAAATCATGATTTCATTCGACGAACTTACCAAGGTTTAATACTAAGGAATATCTATTATTTAATCCTATGAATTTAATATGATTTAATCAAATTTGGAATTTATTCATACCCACTGGTCGCCTATCACTCTGCTGGAGATCTTGTCGGCTGTTTACTGTTTCTTCACCGGCACGGGCAGCTACATCTAGTTACTATATTACTCCAGGACTGTAGCCAAGCCGGGGTCAGTAGGGACGTGGACCCAGTTTCCTAGTTTCCATGCTTGTTCCCCAGTTACACCATCCGGCTATTTATATACAGGGTGTCCCTAAATTCATAGCCAACA
>QLNU02014802.1:98212451-98222552 GCA_006491805.2 Dysdera silvatica
TTTGATATCCCCTACAATCCCTTAACGTTTTGGCCATGAATTCAGGGACACCCTGTATATAGAACACTTTCCGGCTGCCCTGTGTCCCATATGCCCTTTGCTTTGTCCCAGTTGCCCCTTCATCCTGGCTACAGGCCTGGTGTTCTCCTTGCTTCTTACATTAGATTTTTACTTGGATTTTTTCATTTCTACACGTCTGTTGGCTCTTATTGGCTCCTAGTCAAACTTTATCACCGTACACCTGAACTTCAATAACTATCACTAACCGTCTGTTCATTTGACTATCATCATTGACTATTAAACCGCTTCACAAACTTACTACGGATCTTTCTTAGGAAATCTGCCCTTTATTCTAGATCATTGGACATCGATGCAACCTTATCTGGAAATACAGTGCCGCTCGCTCGGCCAACTTTTCCAACACTCACACACACATTCACACGAAATCCGCTAGTGTTTCTCAACTGCGCTATCGTTTATACAAATCAAACACTACGCAGATTAAATTAAGAAACAATTTTTATTAACATTCTTTAGGCGTAGTAATATGAACGCCGATGTTATGTCACAGTTAGATGGTGAAACGTTCGTAAAGAAAAGAAATGTTTTTTGCGTTCGGTGGGGCACGATTCCAGAAACTTTTACAATTCGGGCAGGAGATCTATCATTCCTGCTCCTACAACGGTCTTTTCGATGAATTTAATACCGATCTCTTCGCAATTTGGTTTAAAAAGCAGTCCATGTACTGCCCATTCGGCGAAATATCCGGTTTCGGAAAATGCGCTTCAAATACGTTCGTAAGGGATTGAATGTTCGCAGTTCGTAGCTCAGTTGGTAGAGCTTCTGTCCCGATTGTAGAAGGTCATATGATCGTGACCCACAGGACGCAGAAAACATTTCTTTTCTTTGTGAACGTTTCACAATCTAACCATGCCATAACATCGGCGTTAATATTACTACGCCTAAAAAACTTTGATAAAAATTGTTTCTTAATTGCTGTTATCATGTTTCGGAGGTGCTAGAATTAGGCGATGTCAGTTTGAATTCTCTTGACAAAGAATGTGGTTAACATATTAAAGGAAATTATGTTTGGATTGAACGTCCAATGTACACATGAATTTAAATAGAAAAACTTATTAACAATAGATCCTAATCACGTCCCCAATTTATAATTATCCACATTTCCCTTACGCACTAATCATAAAAGTACACAACCACTATCGGGTGACATATTATCACACAATTAATATTGTATTATAATACTATGCATTAATCGTACATAATTGCATGAATTAATCATGCATAATTGAATGCATTAATAACACATAATCATATTCATGTCAATTAATATTATACGGGTTAGTAACAATGATAATCACGTGAATTACAATAAAATCAATGTTAAAATTACATTCATCAATCGCATGCACTAATAACACAATCCATATATAATTCTTTAACTTAATAACATAAACCACAGTAACTTACATTAATATTATTAATCATAAAAAATTCATTCTGCTTGTGTTAATCTTATGATTAATGATATTAATGCAAGTTACTGTGATCTATGTTATTAAGTTAAAGGATTATATATGGATTGTGTTATTAGTGCATGTGATTGATGAATGTAATTTTAACATTGATTTTATTGTAATTACCGGCGTGACTATCGCTACTAACCCGTACAATATTAGTGTTTATGGTATGTTGATATGCATTCGAAATATGCATGATTAGTCACCTGATGTCATGGTGCTACAATTATATATGATGATTAATGCATAGTATAATATTTATTATTTGTGTGATAAAAATATTAACTTACAAGCAGAATGAATTTTTTTTAAGAAAGGGAAAATGCGTATTTCTTATGATCATTATCATCAGCGTAGAGTTTTCAAAGTTATTTGGGGGCAATCACATATTATACATATGAATCATGCATGAAAAATTGCGCTTTATCTTAAACTATTGTTGTGGTGGGGGCTCATACCCCATGGGCCCATATAATTCTACGCCTGTATAATTTCGAAATATCCAACCAAGGTGTGGTAAAATATAAAAATAAGAAAACGTTAAAATAGTTGAAAAATAAAGAGAAAACATCAAAATTCGCGTATAATGATTTATAACAGAATTTTATTGACTGATAAGAATCTGGAAGAAGAAAAAGACTACACCGCAGGCTAGTCTAGATTCAGCGACTCATTTGCCTACTTATTTAATCAATTCTCTAACTCGCGCAATAAGACGGAGCTTCCATTTTAATGAGTCAAGTGGTCGAGATCGGCCAAAGGTGCCGCCTTTTTCTTCTTTCCGACGCTAGCGAGTCCGTTGAGCACTGGCGTACGCAGGGGGTGTTGATGGGGGTTGTAACCCCCCATTGCAATGAAATTTTGTATATTTAACATAGGAATATATGTGAGTTGTAGCTCTGTAACCGCCCATTGAGCCTATAACGCCCCATTATAAACTTTCTGCATACGTCTGTGCAATTGAGACTTACTATGCAGATCTAGGCACAGGACTGAAAGAAAGTGACTGTCTTTAACGAAAACAGGGGATATTTGATGGAAATTAAATTTTCGTTCGCAAGGACATTTGCATTTTAATTCTTTAATTTTCTTCAAATGGGGGTTACTTTAAAAAAAAACTTCTCCTTGTGCCCTGCCCTACTAGCATGCATCATAATACGTGGACTTAATTTATCATAATAAAACTTTCTCCGAAACCATTCTCCACCATGCTTTATTACATAAGTCATAAGATTAGGGGTACGGGACATGAGGTCGGAGAAAGGAAGAAAGAAAATCAAGAATGGAAGGAAAGAAAATCGTAAGAATGAAAGGGAGGAAAGAAAATCAAGAATGAAAGAGCAGCAAAATCAAGAATGAAAGGAGGAAAGAAGAAAATCAAGAATGAAAGGAGGAAAGAAAATCAAGAATGAAAGGAGGAAAGAAAATCAAGAATGAAAGGGAAGAAAGAAAAATCAAGAATGAAAGGAAGAAAGAAAATCAAGAATGAAAGGAAGAAAGAAAAATCAAGAATGAAAGGAAGAAAGAAAATCAAGAATGAAAGGAAGAAAGAAAATCAAGAATGAAAGGAAGAAAGAAAATCAAGAATGAAAGGAAGAAAGAAAATCAAGAATGAAAGGAAGAAAGAAAATCAAGAATGAAAGGAAGAGAAAATCACCAAAATGGAATAAGAAAATCAAGGTTTGAAGGAAGACAGGACTAAAGGAATGACATAAAAATCTTAAAAACTTACAACACTTGCTACTACATCTTCCAGTTGTTCCATTACTGTTTGACTGGGAAAATTCAGCCTAAAATATAAAATACGTATAAATATATTAATAAATTACATTTAAGACCACCTCTCCTTCCTTCATTTTTTCTTTTTCTCAAGAAAAACACTTCATCTCATTACATTAAACGATAACAACTGAAGACATTAATTTTATATGAGGAACAAATCCACATAATTTTTATCATAGTCACCCAATTTATTATTTTCAAATTTTTTTCCATCCAGCCACATATGCCTAAAATTATAAAATGGGTGTGGGGTGGAAAGATTTAATTCCTATGAATGTTATAAGAAGGGCTCCAACTCTAAGGGGCCCTGGTCCCTTGGCCCACCAAGGGAGCTGGGCACTTCGAAAATAAATGGACAATGAATACAGGAATGCGGAATATATTTAAGAGTGAAACACATAACATATGAAATATATATTAATTATTTATGTTTTTTACCGTCTCCGGCTGATTCACTGTATTTGTAGGTTCTTCAATTGAGCGCCCCTCCCTGTCAACGTTTTCTTTAAGTCAGTGAGTGCAACTGGATATGAAAGTTTGTTAGCTTGTGTGTGTGTGTGTGTGTGCGTGTGTGTGTTTAAAGAGTATTTATTTAACATGCACCATAAAATATTACATGCTTTGATTTCCTCATTTAAGACATATATATGTTACATTGTTAATAAAATTTACGTCATATATATACACATACAAATGTGCGTGTGTGTGGTGTGTGAGTGTGTATGAATGAGTAAGTGAGTGAGCGAGCGAAATGTGAACTGTGTTTACTGATATTAGCGCTTTAAATCATAATATTTATCTAACGACCACGGCGTACGAGGGGGACAGTAGGAGGGCTGCAGCCCGGGGCCAGGTGTGAAGTCTAGGAGCCCACGCTGTAAGCAAGGACATATGGTGTAGAACTTCCCCTTTAGACGGAAGGCCAGAAAAATTGTTCTCTAAATCCAGATTAATAAGATTTTGTGCATTTTTAATGCACAGTTTTTTAATGATTCTTCATTATCCTGACTCGATTATTAATAAAAAAATAATAGTAGCTTACGTTAGTTTCTTTTTTCAGCAGTGATCTTGTAAAATAATTAAGTAATAAGCAAATAAAAAAATGGCATAGTATAGCCCAGATGCTCTTGCGCCATAAAAAAGCCAAACAAACAAACAAATAAAAAAATGCGTTCTTATTTCATATCTTTTTGTTTATTTGGGGTTCACCCCTTCCCCAAAAAAGAAAAAAATATCTGTGTCACTGTTCTGGAAAGGGGTTATGGGGGCCCGTCGGAACGAGCCTGGAGACCTGCGTTGACTGTCGGCGTCCCTGCTAACGATTTACATATCAGTATCATATCGGAGCTCAAAAAGTTTTAAAAATTGGAGTAATTTGGCTTAGGGATGCTTAACGGACATATAACAGGAAAACGTAAATAATATTGATGCTTATTTAAGATGCGTGTAAACTTTAAAACGTTGGTAATTAAACACCTGAACTTAAAAAATAAATAATTTTAACTGTAACCAGTTACTCGGATTATTAAATTGCTTAAATTTTTGAAACATGGCATCACATTTTTAAGTTGCCAGTTAAAGAGATATTAACAAAATATACAACATAAAAAGAAATAACGGTATAATAATAATAATAATGGTATTAGACGAATTAATTTGATGCAAAAACTCCAGTGTCAAAATTTGTAATGAAGGTGAATGTTAATGATTAAATGTTTGCTATTTTAACTATTAAAATAATCATTATTTCAGGAGTTTGTGATAAAAATACACAGCAATGCGGTAAGTTCAGAATTGAAGAATTAACCGTTTTATCGCTGGGATTCTGAAGATCTAAATGTTGACTTACATCTTCTTTATGATTAACCACTAGATCGTAGTAACTGTATCCTGGAGCATGGGTCAGATTCTTCTCTCCGTCGCAGACGAATGTATTCAATAGATAGCAGTTCCCTTTACCATAGTTGAAGGACTGGCAGCGCTTGGATTTCAGCTTGCTTTGCTTGCGCAAGCAAAGGCTCAGGCAGTAGATCCTCGAAACGCCGTTGATCACCTCCAGAGCTTTGGCTTTTAGGAACTTGCCCTGCCTCTGTCCAGAAGCGCTGTAAGTGCTGTAGAAAGGGTTGACAGGTGCTGGAGGAGTAGTTGGTAAGGTTGGTGTTGGTGTAGTTGCTGAAGATGCATCAAGGACGTCGATGGCGAAAGTCAATAGCACCAAGAAAGCGAGTCCATGTACCATTCTCATCTTTGCCACGTATGTATTACCATCAGAGAGGAGCCTAGAGATTTGATATGGATGTTAGGCCGGTTACATATCGTTCATAAGCATTGCTGCAAACTTCTCGTAAACTCTGGTCACGTGTCTGATGTCACGTACGTAGCAAAGGCGCTAAAAAATAGGCGTGGTCACATGACCATCTCTGGTAATGCGTTAATTCGAAGACCACGCTTTGATTAAAAGCAGCAATTTGGAAAAGTGCTTCTTGACCAATTTTGTGAGTCAACTAGCGGTTGTTTCTTCCATGCGTGGCGAAACTTTTTCTCAAGTATAATGGTTGCAAATTTAATTTAGCGAATGACTCCTGAATATGGGGCGCTGAACCGTGCATTATTAAGGTAGTTGTACCAGGACCATTAAAAATAGCAAACTTCTTGTTTTTTGACTACGGCAAACCAGTTTATAGTATATTTAATAAATAAAATATAATTTTCGAAAAGAATTAATAGCATGTAGTCAGGGCCAGCGCAAGAAAATTTGTCGCCTTAGGTAAACAGCATGTGCTCCCACCCCTCCGTAAAAAAATCTACACCCCAATACATCTTGCAACAACCAAAAAGTGAAAAAATTACACACATTTTTGTGCCGCAATTAATTGACTCTAGTGCAACAGCAATACTGATCGCACCACTGAAAAAAAGTGCACCGATGATGAAAAAATATTCAGAGCTGCGCCAGTTGGTTAGAGGGAAAATAAGAGGAAGTTGAGGTTATGGAAAAAAAATGTATATTTATGAGAAAGATTAAATGTTGGTGAAGGCATTCAATCGAAAACAATCTATTCAGTTCCAGAGGCGTAGACAGGAAGTTCATAAGTGGGGGGTTATGGGCTCAATGATGGGAGTTACAGAGCTACAACTCATGTATTCCTATGTTAAATATACAAAATTTCATTACAATGGGGGGTTACAACCTCCAAAACCATCCCCCGGCTACGCCTATAGTCAGATCCATTTATTTATTGTCAAATTTATCTCACTCATCATACAGTATTAAAGACCTTTAAAAAAATCCGTTAGTGGTGCCGCCCTAGGCGGCTGCCTATTTCACCTATATGGTCGCGACAGGCCTGCATGTAGTCCATATCTGATATATTGTCTCCAATATCATTGGCTTATCCAGCGAGGGGCGAAGGGACCAATCGCCCTCCCTCCCTCCGTCAGGGTTAAATAAGAAAAAAAATTAAAGACGATGAAGAATATTTTATGTGTTGTTTGTTACAACTGTAATAAATAAAAGTCTTACACTAAAGTCTCCAAATCTTGGAGAAATGCGATCCAGACGTTTTTCCACGAATCTACAAGATACACATTTTCAGTAAGGGTTACTTCAGCAGAACGTAGTTTTTTATCCTTGAAGCGCCGTTAAACTTGGCTTCGAACGCGGATGACAGAAGAGACTTTTAATACACATCCATAGAGACATTCATATTGATGTAAATAAAGTGATTGACAAATTTTCAAAGAAACCAAGATGGCTCGACTTTGCACTATAAACTTCAAGTTTTTTAAAAAGTTGCTTGTAATAAAAAAAGTAAAATAATTACAATGTTTTTATAGTTTAAATTTAAACTTGTTCTATTAATTACATTGTAAATTATCGTTTTTGGTTATTGTATATGTCTCCTTTACTAGCTTATCCTTCTGTCATACTTGACTATAATCTACCCTAAACCATATAGTTTAATTAAAGAAAAGACCATCTTTAATTCATTGTCGTAAATTAAATATTTTGGTGAGTATAAAGCAGGGTTGTCCAACCTTTTTGGGTAGCCAGCCACAAATAATTTTCACAAATCTTAAAGGCCAACAGTCTCTTAAAATAAAGGATAAAAAAACGAACTTACACTTAATAGCCTCTCTTCAGAGCAGTGGTTCCCAACCTTTTTCAAGCCGCGACCCACTTTTATAGTAACCAAGTAATCCGCCAACCTCTCCTTTTATAGTAATTTGCGACCCCCTCTGTCCGTTACCGCATCATTTTCATAATAAAAGCATTTTTAACAGAGTAAAGAAAACACATTAAATATAAAATTATATTATATTACTTATATCGCACCCTTGTGAAGAAAGTGTTAAAACTCAAAATTAGGTGATAATGACTTAATGTTAAAACCAGATGTAAAAAATAATGCTGCATACCTATGCTGTCATAATGATTTTTTTCTGAAAAAAATCTAATATTTTTGTTTGGGAAACTTTTTTTATTTCAAACAGTTGTAGACAGGCCAGATTAACATTGTTTGCGGACCGGATTGTGACATATGTTGGAAAACCTTGGTATAAAGGAAGGCTAGTAATATAAAAACATTTACCTAAACTATTTAACAGTCCAAAACAAAAAAAAATTTCGATGAGGGACCCCGAACCCCCATAATAACATCCTGGATACGCCTTTAAGTCATATTGATGTAAATAAAGTGATTGACAAATTTTCAAAGAAAACAAAACGGTTTGACTTTTCATTAATTATAAACTTAAAGTTTTTAAACAGTTGCTCGCTATAAAAAAAAAAGGTAAAATAATTAAAATTTTTTGTAGTTTAGATTTAAACTTGTTCTATTAATTACATTATAAAGTAACGTTTTGGTTGTTGTATATATATGTCTCATTAATTAGCTTATTCTCTCTCTCTCTCTCTCTCTCTCATACTTAACTATAATTTTCCCTAAACTATATAGCTTAATTAAAGATAAGCCCAACTTTAATTATTTTTCGCGATTTAAATATTTTGATGAGTTCAAGGAGGGCTAGTAATATAATTTATGAACAAAGACATTTACCTAAGTTATTCAACAACTCAAAACTAAAAATTTACCCCCTGGAAAGACCCCTGAAATCACCCTCTACGTAATCAAACCCTGAATCCGCCCTTGTCCAATGTACTATATATTAGTCTCTTATTTGTTTGCAACAGACCTCCTGTCGTTCAGGAAATCAATCCTCGAAATACGGTTTGATAGAAAAAAAATTGAAGTGCTCGTTGTATCAAACCCGGATTTTGCGCACGGTAAACAAACGCGTTAAACTTGCATGATTATACATCTTGTATTGATTTGTGTCTTCCATGATGTGCATTGATTTGCTTCTACTTACTAATTTTAATTAATATAATATGTACTACAATGTCTGTCTAAATTCTTGCCTTCGCTTTCTTTTTGGTTTTACGGCTCAAAGACTACAGTGGTCATGCTGCGCCGGGACCTACTGTTTTCCGAGGAATCCGAACCTCTTAAGGCCTGGGGAACCAAACCCCGGACTACAGTGAGCAGTGCGATCTTTATGAGATCTCTGAGTAAGCGTTCTTTTTGCACTGCTGGGAGTCGAACCCGGATTAGCCGCGCAATAGGAGAACGCGTTACCACACTGCGCCACCACAGGGCCCATAAATTCTTGCCACTAAAATTGTTAATAAAAATTATGTGACTATTGCCCAGGAAGCAAGCACATCTTCTGTTGCAGGTACTTGCCTTTTGTTTGTATACTATGACGCAAGGACCTACAGTTTTCGTAGAAATTAGCACCTCCTTCGCCTAGAATATTAAACCCCAAACTATGGATTTGCAGAAATAAAAAAAAAAAAGTACATTGGAAACGTGTTGGAATCAAATCCTGATTATTCCCACGATGTCCAAAGGTGTTCCACCATACCAGAGTAGAACCAAGGGCGCCGAGAGACAGCGCGGGTCCCCCAGGCTGATTTCGACGGGCACCCATGATCCCTTCTTTGGGCAGTGGCATAGATATTTTTTTCTTTTTATGGAATGGGAGTTAAACCTCCAAATAAACGAACAGTATGAAATAAAAACGCATTTTTGTTTTTGTACTTACTTATTACTTAATTATTTTACAAGATCCCTGCTGGTAAAAAAAAAAAAAAAAAGAACTGACGTAAGCTATTCTTTTACTTTTTTCAATAATCGAACAGGCTGGCTAATGAAGAATAATTAAACTGTACATTAAAAGTGTTCAAAATCTTATAAATCAGGATTTAGAGAATAATTTTTCTCACCGGTGAGTTTTAGGGGACCTTACACCGCACAGCATAATTTCCTTGCCAATGTGGACGCCTAGGCTTCATCTGGGCCCCCCGGGCTGCAGCCCCCCCTCGTCAGTTATGAGCATGGCACCTATTTATCGCATGCGCGTATAGGTGTCGGTATACGCGTATGCGTTATTATCAAACCTGCGGTTTCGAGTTCGATTCCCTAAAGGAAAATTTTAGTGATTTTTTTTTATACTTTTGGCGTACTAGAATGAATTCTGGTGTACAATTCATTTTCAGATATGAATCATTAGCCTTAGCTAACACAGCAAAGGCTCCTATATGATAAACTGTAAGTGCCTCAACTCTTGCTTATTTTCAAGTGTCGCCTTCTGCGAAAATTCCTAGTCGTGATCTATTTACATGCCTTTCATTCAATAATAATATAACATACAACGCTGGCAAGGTTACTGAAAATGATCTAATCAGGTTCCCGTGGGACTTCCGTATCCAAATTTA
>QLNU02014802.1:98222652-98243428 GCA_006491805.2 Dysdera silvatica
CAACCACCTTGCGCATAATGCGCCTATCAACTCTGGAAAAAAACGTGTTTAGATAGTTAATGTGGTTATTCCTGGTGACTCGAGAATTCGGGACAAAAAATTATCTGCAAATCGAAGTCGAAATGTTATGGGAGGGAGGAGGGGAAAAACAGTTGTCATCTCCATAGTAATAGGAACGCCGGCAGCAATCCCATCAAACCTTGAAAATCATCCAAATGTAATAGGAATTGACAAAATTGCAATACACTAACACCAAAAGGCCGGTTTGCTTGGAACTGTCCATATCCTACGAAAAATCCCTTTGAAATCTCAAGCCTTTGAGAAGGACCCGATATTAAAGAATAGACCCAGTCGTCAATTTCAAGATGGACTGTGCAAATGTATCATAACATAATTTCAGTGGTGGTTGGAGCACATGCGACCATTGCAGCAAACCCGAAGAAATACTTTGATATCATCATCATCATCATATTCAACCATTATCTATCCACTGCTGGATGAAGGTCTCTCCAAATGCTTTCCACAAGTGTTTCTTTTTCGATCTCTCCTAGTTATTCCAAGCATGCACCTCTCCATGCTCCTTTGCGTTGTCTGTAACTTTCGTATTGCTCCAACTGTTAGACTCCATGTCTCTGATCCATAAGAGAGGACTGGCAATACACACTGGTTGAAGACCTTTCTTTTTAGACATAAAGGCAATTTCCCCTTCAGGATAAAACTGTTTCTTCCAAATGCACTCCAGCCAAGTTTAATACGTCTGTTGAGTTCTTTCATAATGTTGCCATCCATTGAAATCAGCTGGCCAAGGTAAATATATGAATCAGCAATTTCTAGCTCAATGTTGTCAACTTGTATTTTTGTTTCCTCTACAAAATTATTGAACATGATCTTAGTTTTTTGTAGGTTCATCTTGAGTCCAACTTCTTTACTTCTAGTTGAGAGCTCCTGTACCATGTCTTGGAGTTCTAATGGGTTCGTTGAAAAAATAACAATGTCATCAGCAAACCGCAAATGATTTAAATATTCACCATTTATTTTTATTCCCTTGTTATTCCAATTTATCAGCTGAAAAATCATCTGTAAAGCTGAAGTAAAAAGTTTTGGAGAAATGGTATCTCCCTGCCTCACCCCTTTGCCAAGTTTGATAGTTTTGGTATCTTTATGTAACCGAAATTTTGCACTTGCATTTTTATACACACGTTTCACCATGTCAATGTACACATCCTCAATGTCTGTTGATCTTAAAGAGTTGATGACTGCTGATGTTTTAATAGAGTCAAAGGCCTTCTCATAGTCAATAAATGCCACACACAATGGAAGTTCATATTCATGTGTTCTTTCAATTAATTCTCTTAATACTTGAATATGGTCCACTGTACTGAATCCACTTCGAAATCCAGCTTGTTCTCTTGGTTGAGCTGCATCTAATTTTTTCTGCAGGCGATGTGTTAGCACTTTTGTGAAGATTTTATAAATAGCAGGTAACAAGCTAATTGGTCGGTAATTTTTTAAATCCTCTTTATCACCTTTTTTATGCAAAAGAATTACTGTTGCAGAATCCCATTGGTTTGGTATGTTACCACTGTTGAGGCATTTGGTAAAGAATTTTGCAAGTATGTCTTCTACATGTTCTCCAGCTTCTTTTAAGATATCTAATGTAATGCCATCATCGCCAGGGGATCTTCCTTTCTTCATACTTTTTATTGCAAATGCTACTTCTTCTTTTAAGATTTTAGGAGCTGTTCCTTCGACTATCTCAGAGTCTTCGTTTAATCCACTGTTTCCCTCATACAGCTTTCTGTAGAATTCTTCAACTCTTCTAAGTATTTCTTCCCTATTTCTTGTTACAGTGCCATCCTCTCCTTTTAATGCAATGATGTGTTTCTTCCCAATAGACAAACTCCCTTTAACAACCCTAAGGCTCTTGTTGCTTTCAATGGCCTTCCTTACTAACTCACAATTGAATTTTCTTATATCTTCTTTCATGTTTTTGCGCAAAGTTTTGCAAAGTTCTACATACTCGATCCTGCAACTGGTATTTTGATTGTCCACCTTCATAAGTCTTCGCCTTTTCATGAGTTGTTTCGTCTTCTCAGATAATTTGCTATTCTGCTTTTTACATATTACACCACCAATTTCCCCAGCAGTTTCAATTATTGTCTTAACAATGTTTTCATTTGCTTCTGAGATGTCAACTTCTTCAATAAGTCCTTCCAGTGCAGAAAAGCGATTTTTTAATTCCAACTTGAATGCCTCGGTATTTGCTTTCAGCCGACCCACCCTCCTACTTCACATATCATACAAGTGAATATATACAGTGTATACTACAACGTTTTTTTTTTTTTTTATTTCTGTTTTTTCATCTTCAAAGTATATACAAATATTGCCACATTGCTACTTGCCCATATTGCCCTAATCTTCTTTGCAAACTCATTGTAATAGTGAATAACTTGTTGTTGCCAGTGTTAATACAATTAACAGAATTCGCAAATTCCCGAAATATTTTTATGCCACTCCATCCTTACAAAAAAAAAATTCTTATTACATTCATCTTCAAAAACATGGGAAATGTCTTAATATATTCAATTTCAAAGGAATGCAAAAAACATAAATATAAATAAACAGTAAAATTGGTAAAAAGTATTATAGTTTAATCATTTATGTAACTGCATAATTTCAGGATGTCCTTTAACTCACTTTTGCTCAATTTGCAATTATTTACTTTGGTCTTGACTGGGAATTTTGTGTTTCCATGCATGTTTAACTAGTTATTATGTATGTGTTTACTATCATCTCAACTAGGGATGACTACATTGTACTTTGTCTTGCAATTTTATAAACAATCACATTACATTTATACATAAAATCGACTATGCCAGTCAAATATTGCACCATAATCAAGGTACTGGGAGGTATTTAAAATATTTCTTACCTATCCTATCCGTTTGATTTCTTAGTTTCCCCACTTCCTTGCTATCCAAAAAAAAAAGTTTGTTCTTTGAACAAACATCCCCCCCCTCCCCACCGATACCATATGCTATTGTTGAGTAGACAATTTATGTAACAAAATTACTTTTTTTCAACAAATTACATTAAATATTTAAACCCATTAAAATAAACCCCACAATCCGGCCATACATCTTTCACTTAACACATAATAAAAAAAAAATTGCAAGACAAAGCATGTCTATTTTGTTTTTATTACTCTGTCTCGGTCTTTGTTTCTTTTTTCAGGTGGGTTCAAGTGCATAACAGCATAGATTAAATGCCTAGAACTATTAAGCAACCATTGTAATTTAAAGAAAGAAAAAACTCGTATGCCCAAGATAAAATGAGTGGACCCTACCTCAATTGAACCAATCTATGTAATACATTTTCTGAAGAATAAATCGGGTGAATGTTTCTATTTGAAGTGAACTAAAATCCAAAAACTTTTTTTAAGCCAGATAAGAAGAATTTAAATATTAACTTTTTTTGTAAGCAAGTTAAAAAAAATTATAGCGAGGAAGATATGATCAGTGAACTTCATTATTTATGACGAGCTATTAACTATAATTATTGTTTGTTTTTTGTTTTCATTATTGTCAATCAAGAGAAGCTATTCATCAGTAGAAGTAGTGGTGAATTCTCAGAGATAATAATTATTATAATATCTCATTGCTTATTACAAATTTGTGTTTAATCCATTTGAATTAATTTAATCATGTTACTTTGCCAAATAAGCATTATCCCACTTAAAACTACGTTGGCAATTTTCTTTCTTCAACATTTCTAACTATAAATTCCCCTCTAAAGTTACATGTATGCACCCACTTCCTCTTTCTTGAAATTACAGTTCTTCTTCCATTTGCCCCTCTTTTAACATCCCTTGTAATTTCACACCCTCACTCTCAAAATGCCTAATCCTCTGAGATTTTTGTTCCAACCACCACTTGCAACCCATTAAATTTTCAGCAATGCACAGAGAACGTTTCAGAGTTGTATGTTAAATAATAAATCTTCAACCAAAGCAGTAAAATAGAGACATTCGACAGCAGTTTCCCATGGCGAAAGGGGAAAAATTGGCAAAGAAGATTACACGCCAGTGGCTGCAACACTTAGAAAAGGGGTTTGATAAAAAAAAGATAAATAAATATAGATACACTGGGGACTAGTGGACATTCTGCTATCCCCCCCCTCTTACATTTACTTGCATGGACGGGTAACCTTGGCGTAAAGGGTAAATCTCCGCCAACTACTGACCACGGAAAAACTTTCACTGGTTGCCAAGACTTCATACGAAAAAGATGTAGCAAATTTTTCTCCCTCAAAGGCAGGGGGGTACTCCAGTCCCCTCCAATAAAGTGTATGGCCAATATAAGTTAACTATCAATTTTCTTTTACCTTCTCCTGTTTTTTAATTTACCATACATACCTCCCAGTGTCTTATTACTAAAATTGATATATTAGGTTTACCGGAAAGTTCTGTCTGTTTGGGAAGCAAAAGAAAATAATGAATTTTTCATACCTTCAATAACATTTATTGTACAATATAATTTCCGACGTTACTTATGACCTCTTGTCAGCGTGATGGTGATTTGTAAATACCATTTTTTTTAAATGTCTTTTTCTTACAGGCGACGAATTCAAGTAGTGCTTGACTGACACCTGCTTCAGTTTTGAATTTTTTCCCCTTCAAATAATTTTGCAAGGTGAGAAACAAGTGATAATCGGAAGGTGCTAGGTCTGGGGAGAGTGTGATTAATGCGACAGAATTTCCCAGCCTAGCTCTGTAAGTTTCTGACGAGTCACCAAAGCAGCATGTGGTCTAGCATTATCATGGCGCAGTATGATGTGCTTCTTATTGAATATCGCCGGCCTCTTTTCTTTGACTTCTTTGTTTAAATCATCCATTTGCTGACAGTGTCTCTCTGAATTGAGCTTCTTGTTAGGTTTTGAAAGCTTATACTATATGGGTCCTTAGATGTCCCACCATATACACAGCATTCTCTTATTCAGGCTCAAGCTTGGTTCAAAGGTAGTAGAGGAAGTTTGTCCAGGCTAACAATATTCTCTTTTCCTAACAATGTTTTCTTAGTTAATCCACTTTTCATCACCAGTTATCATCTGGTCCAAGAAGGGTTTGTTTTTGTTCCGAGCAGGCAGAGATGTGCATATGGCGACTCGATCATGCACATTTTTCTCACTTAACTCATGAGGCACCCATCTGGAATATTTATAGACCAATCCTAGTTTCCAAATATGGTCTGAAATGGTTTGTTGGGCTGAGTTAAGCTTTTCTGCAATCTCCGATGTTGTCGAAAAAGGATCTTGCGCTATCATGGTCTTGACAATATCGTCATCTATCAAATATGGCCACCCAAAGCGTGGTTTATCATTAAGGTCAAAATCACCTGATTCAAATTTTTTGAACCATCTCCTGCATGATTTATCCGAAACTGCATCTCTACCAAAAACTTCCACTAAATTTTGACCTGCTTCTGTAGCATTTCTGCCTTGTTGGAATTTGTACAAAATACAGTGTCCTAAATGAACTTCATCCGCAGCCAGGTTTACGCGATCGTGTTTCGCTTGATAATGAAATGAGATACTTCTGTTCCAGTTAATTTAGAAGAGCACATGTGTATAAATACAATGATAAAGAGAGACAGCCATGTGTGTCTCAAATAAACATGTGCATGCATGTTGAAACTTGAGATAACATTTTCGGACAGACAGAACTTTCCGATAGACCTAATATTATTATTTAACAAGTCAATTTTTTTTGTGCGTGAAATTCGCAGATTAGGGTTAAATTTCTAAGAACTTATGCTTTAAGATTGACATAAGGATAACGATTTAATTTCAAAATTATTGAAAGAGAATTTTATTTTGTTACTTTAAAACAAATTATCATTATGTGTCATTTGTTTTATTCGGCATACTACAAAGAGAAATTATACTGTGTCAGACCTAATTTTATGGTCGAAGTAGAATTTTTTGCAGAATTGAATATACTTTTTCCCACTTGAATTTTTTCTCATTTTTGTTTCTATGTATGTGTTAAGTAATCTTGACGTGGAGGTTTTCAGCTAATAGGTCAAAAATCTGCATGTCAATATGCACCCCCAAGGGTGTAAACTCTTTATTTAATACATTTTACATTCAATCTTATTGCCTTACTGATCCATGGTCTGCTCTCATGTGCCTGTCCTGTGTTATTGTCAAATAAAACCATGTTCTACCCTATACAAATCTATCACATGCCTTTATAAATTATTAATTATATTTCTATTAACTGGGATGTATAAGTTAACGATTTGGAAATCAAACCCATTTTATTGATTTGAGGAATTGAACCTGGCCATATATACTATTATTAGGTGAATTGGACCTGGGTGTAAAATTGAGAAATCAAAGCCTTCTTAATTTGGAAATCGAACCTTCAGCTAGTAATTCTGTCAGAAAACTTTTGCTGTGGTTGTAGTTTAATCATCGCCAAGTTGGCGAAGACAACTAAAGTATCTTTACTCGAATTCATAATTCAAATTTTATTATATCTACTCCCATAACCAACAGTATAAAAATCTTCTACCAATCATATTATTAATTACCTTATTCAAATAATAAAATTCTTGTAAAATTCCAACAGCCAACCCACCATAAAACAATATACAACACTTTAACAGGTGTGTCCAAAATGCTCACCGAAGGAATGAGTGAGCGAATTTGCTCACCCACCATAACGAAAAGACTGATTCAGTGAGTCGGTCATTTGAACGATTCAACATATTATTATTTAGCAGTCATTCAACGTAGTTGCTGCATAATAGGTGTTTAACGTACTAAGTGCATATCTCTTAATGCTTTCAAATGAACAGCGTTGAAGCAAGATTTGTATAATCCAAGCAAAGGGGGTGTTAGTTAGTACGTGTTTGTTTGTAGTTCTACGGCTCAATGATTAAAATAGTTCGTTTGTGGAAAGTTGACTGATGGTAACGTTAGAATTCACAGGAGCTGACGTCACAAACAGGCTAGTTCATTACAGCAGAAGGGATGATGTCATTTCAGAAATGATTCTTACCGAACGTTTGCCTGCGCCAAAAACCAGTTCGGAAATGACGTCCTCCCCTCTGCTGTAATGAACTAGCCCGTTTGTGACTTCAGCTCCCGGGAATTCTAACAGTACCATCGGTCAACTTTTCACGAACGTACTATATAATGGTCTTGCTGTGCCAGGACCTACTATTTTCCGAGGAATCTGAACCTCTTAAGGCCTAGGGAACCAACCCCCGGACTACAGTGTGTCAGTAGATGTAATTAACATTACATGTATGATAAATGCGAATTAATTTAACCCTTTATTTTATATATCCATTCATCTATTCTGAGACTATTCATTAGGTCTCTGACAGACTTTTGGAATCCAGCTGAGAATTTCTCTTATCCGTCATCGGTCAGTTCTTCTTACAATATATACCCATTTCAGTTTTTATACTTTAGCAATAATGTTCTCTACCTTCGTTTGTTTTCTCCCCCAAGCATTTCTTTTTTGATCTGTTCTAGTCATTCCAAAAATGCATTTTTTTCGTACTCCTCTGGGTTGTTCACAATTTCCATATTGCTTTTTTTGACTCCATGTTCCTGGACTTCAAAAATGGAATGAATAAACACTAGTTGAAGGTCTTCCTTTTTGTGATACAAAGGAACCCCCCCCTCCCCCCCCCCCCCTCCAAGGATAAAACTTGTTTTTTCCGAATGAACTCCAGCTAAATTTAATAAGAAATAAATAGAAAGATGCACATCTGCTAAAATAATGTGTAGCTGTTAAAATAATAACAGGATATATATCTGCTAAAATAATAATAATGTGTAGCTGTTAAAATAATAACAGCATATATGTCTGTTAACATTATAACAGGGTGTATATCTACTTAAAAAAACAAAAAACAAATGTAGCAATTAACTGTAGCCAAGACATTCCACTTAAAGCAAATGCTAACTAAAAGTTGAAATCCAAAGTTAAAAAAAACTAAATTAATTAAACTAAATAACTAACAAGTTCTAACAAAAAACAAGTTGCTTAACCTGAATTATTTAGAATCCAGAATATTTTAAAAATTTCCCGATTTTGGAGTAGGTATATGTAGTGGAACTAAAAATAAGAGAATAGAAATTAAAACTTCCATATTTTTTATTCTTTTTAAAAATCTTGAAAAAAACAAATTATGATGAAATTTTTGTTTCCATAATTATGATATGGATGGACTCTTGGAAACGTAAATCTAATCCTCAGCGACGTAAATTTTCAACTAAATATTTAAAGAAAATTTCCACGGCCAGTCTTCTTTCCATGGACACCTCCAGTCTTCTTTCCATGGCCACATCCGGTCTTCTTTCCATGGACACCTCCAGTCTTTCCACGGCCACCCCCAGTCTGCTCCTGGTAGGCCTCAATTATGTCCTCGTCTTCCATCTCTAACTAAAGGTAAAAAGCATAATTTAGCATAAGGTTCATAATGCTTTGAACATAATAATGATGAAGTAGTTACAAAAGATTCAGAGTGGTCTTAATTTATTTAGGCGGCCCTGGAATCTGTCACTTTTTGGGGCCCCTTTAACACAAACTTTTAAAATTCCAAATCTTTAAAACAAGAAAAATATAATATATACTAAGCACAGGCTTTATCAGTTTGGGCCAGAGCACTGATGGTTCCCAATTGGCCTATACCCATTTAGGCAGCACTGATAAAATTGGTCATTGAGTTTCACACTCTGAAACTGCTTACGTGTTGCCAAAGATAAGGCATAATGTTCTTGGTAAACGAAACACCATGACAAATCTAGGATGGCTTTGAAACACATCGAATGCCACTACTACTAATACAGTGGAACGTGGTAAAGTGACCATGTTTTATGAGAGAGAACTGGTAGGAACTTAGTCATGCCTGTTCCAAAGTCTGTAGCATGCACTCACCCTATGGCGGCCATAATAGTCTAGTTGCACAGGTGGTCGCTTTAGGCAGGTTCTACTGTATTTATTTATTCCTTGCTGTTTAATAGATCGGACGATTTTAAAAGCAACTTGAGATCTGAAGAGCATTATTGTTTAGGTTTGTAGTCAGAATATTCTGGAAGTGCTTTTGTAATTCGAAAACGGAATTCTCAACAATATAGGGTGGTTTAAACAGATTCGGGTCTGATTGGTTATGTTTCTACGACGCAAGGATGGTGACCATCACATTGTGTCAGGACCTACAGTAGTTTTCTGAGCAATCCGAACTTCCACTGCCAAGGAACTCAAACCCCAGACTACAGTGTGCAGAAAAACAGCATGCATGCTACAATGTCATTGGCAATAGAACCTCAGTTAATAGCACAATAGGTGAATGCGTTATCCAGGGGTGCTGAGAGCCAATGCGGACCCTCGGGCTCACTTCCACTGGCCCCATGATTTCTTCCCTGGGTAATAAACAACTAGTGGATTTGATCAAATAGATCAAAAATAATATGCCCATTATATAATTTAGGGGGTACAGGGAGCTTGGGAGGGGGCCCCGAGAGAAAAAGATTGAGAGTCTATGGTTTAAATAAATATTTAGCTGTGATCATCAAGCCAATAACAAATTGCATCATATTAAACATACAATTGGCAACTGGCCCTCCTCATACTGTAAAAATCGGAAAGAGGAGGATTTCCTTGCTAGACTTCGCATTGGGCATTCCCATCTCACCCATAGACATCTGTTGGAAGGAAAACCAGCACCAATTTGCCAAGTGTGCAATGAACCCATCAGTGTTTTACATATTTTAACTCAATGCCCCTATTATAGACTTGCCCGCACTCTTACTTTTAACTCTTCATCACTGTCTGACATTTTGAATGACCATGCTGACCATACGCACGTTTTAAACTTTTTAAAAAGTACTGGCTTTTACTACAGTCTTTGATTTTACCATGTTTGGCGCAGTATAGCCCAGATGCTCTTGCGCCATAAAAATCCCAATAAATGTATATTTTATATTTTCTACTCACAATATGTCATACATCGAGGGATATCAATTCTGCCAGGGTGGTTGTCACTTTGTGATTATCTGCTAGTTTTATTATTCTCTGTGTCTTACATATACATGGTTTAGATCCCCTTCCCTTCTGTCAGAAAAAAATAAGCAAATCTCCCCCACCCCCCCTTCTCAAAGGTGCTCACATAATACTTGAGTGGCCCCATCCAACAAATGAATAGATTTGAAAAATACCGTATTCGGAGAATCGTTAGCATTGATCCGGTGACCATCGAATAGAAACCGCATGCTGGATGTTGGAACGCCCTTCAAAATAAAGAAATGGAACATGAGGAAACATTTTTCGTACCTTATCTGGTTTTAAATTACGAAAATTTAATAAGTTTACAGATTGAAATTGTTAAGTATTAGTTCTTACGAATTTGTGCTTTTCGACAAAAACATTTGGAAGACTTACAAGACTATGACAAAACTTGTCCATCAGCTTCTTCAAGGGAAGTGTACGCTTCAATTTAAAGATTACCTCATTCCCATCTTGGCTAACGACTCGAATGCGGATATAGGGATCTGGAACAGTGTTGGCTGATGAGCCCTCCTCGTTAGCTGCTGGGCTTTCGGCAGTTGCTAGGTTGTCACTGGTTTTTGAACTCTAAAAAAAAAATTATACATATGTAAAAGTTCATCAAAGGTTAATTGACTATCACTCTTAATGACTTAGCTAACTTCAAAATCTGGGGGGATCTGTAGTCCCCACCCCAATACTCCATATATATATATAGCATTTTTTTATTCAATTTTTGGGGGCTATTTTTTTTAGGGATGACTAACTCCCCTCCTTGTTAATGCTCCCTTGTCTCGGTACATTGATTACATAGGCATAGGCAGAAAGTTCAAAAGGTGAGTTATAGGCTCAATGAGGGAGGTTACAGAACTATAACATATATTCCTATATAACTATAACATACGTTAAACACACAAAATTTCATTGCAATGGGGGGGGGGCTTACAATCGCCCCGAAATGACCTCCTGGCTATACCTATGATTGGCTATCTCTGAATGATCGCTTAATCTGGCCCTGATTGAGGCTCTTGCATTCAACAACAAGAAATGGGGAATAAAGTCAAACCCGAACGCTGGTAACCAAAATTCTAATAACCAGAAACGTATCAATTCAGTGACAGCAAAATATTGTTGTTAACTGGACAGTGCGGTTAATTGAAATGACGTTATTGAGGAAATGTACTACAGGGGAACCTGGTAAAGTGGCCACCTTTGTCAATTGATCACCTGAATTAAGTGACCATGTTTTATGAGCGAGAACTGGTACGAACTTAGTTATGCCTATAGGGACGTGTGTAGTGTGCACCCACAGAGGCAATAATAATAATATCACTTCTGGGGACATATCACATTACACACAAGTATCTTATGAAGCCCTTGGAAGGAGAATAATTAAATGGAAGCAGTGGCGTGGAAAAGGAAAGGGGCTCAAGCATCCCCCCCCCCACCCATTGGATGACAAAATACATTATTTTCCCTAAGGCCTCATTACAGAATTTTCTTTGAAACCACTTGTTGAATCCTTTCCACCATAATTTGTGAATTTCTAATTTACTGAATAGAAAGAGCTAGTAAAATACAATATGAATAGGGGTGTAGCAATTCAAAAATTATGGGAGGAACTTAAATAAGTTTTAAAAAATATTATGCCATTTGGTGTTAAAAAGAAAAATTGGCTTTAATGTCCACTGGAAGTCGTTTGGGCCCCTTAGCCACCCCCCCAGTTACGCCAGTACTAATGAGCAAAGATCATACCTATCCTAAAAGATTCACTAAGTGCAATTCTAAAAATAATTTTAGTGCATCAAGTCCCGTTTCCACATGCAATGACACCTGGCGCCAACAGACCACGTGACTAATGGCAGTCATCAACTGGCGTGTGAAAACCTACAAGTATATATATACTGGTAGGTCATCATCATCATCATCATCATCATATTCAACCATTATCTATCCACTGCTGGATGAAGGTCTCTCCAAATGCTTTCCACACAAGTCTATCCTGGGCCATTCGTTTCCACGTCACCCCAACCTCTTTTCTTATTTCATCCACCCATCTAGTTTGAGGACGTTTTCTAGGTCTTCGGTGGTCTCTTGGAATCCAGTTCAGAATTTCTGTTGTCCATCGTTGATCAGTTCTTCTTGCAATATGCCCAGCCCATCGCCATTTCAGTCCTTTTACTTTAACAATGATGTCCTCTACTCTAGTTTGCTCTCTCACCCAAGTGTTTCTTTTTCGATCTCTCCTAGTTATTCCAAGCATGCACCTCTCCATGCTCCTTTGCGTTGTCTGTAACTTTCGTATTGCTCCAACTGTTAGACTCCATGTCTGGTAGGTACCAGCATATATATTCGAAGGAAACGAGCAAAATCAAGTGGTGTCATTCGACTGGCGTTTATTTATTATATATTTTTCTAACTGAAATTTTTATTATTTATTTGGGGTCCCAAAGTTTCTTTTTGTGCACTGGGCCCCAACTCACCTTAGTCGGGCCCTGGAATAACCGTGACGTTTATCGCAAATTTACTTTTATTTATTTATATTTATTTATTTATTTATTCATTCATTCATTTATTTATTCGGGGAACCCCAAAATTTCTTTGTGCTCTGGGCCCCAACTTACGTTAGTCGGGCCCTGGAATAGACGCAACGTTTTAAGTGAATTTATTTATTTGTTTATTCATTCGGGGACCCCCAAAATTTTTTTGTGCCATGCTTTACGACGGCCCTGTATATATATATATATGTATTTTTACAAAGAAGACATTAAAAGAAATTTGGATCTCTTTAAAAATAATTGGGGCGAAGAGGGGTTGGGATTGATTGGCGGGGAAGCTCGATCTGTTAAACTTCTTAGCGTGTAATAAATCCCATCCCGATCATGATTGCTGGGATGATTTTAAATTTTTAAAATACTGTCTTACAAGGTTAATCAAGCAAAATTCATTTATAATTACAGTATTCACGTTTTAAATTTCTTTTTAAAAAAATTAAAGATTATAATTATGAATTAATAATTATAATTTATTATAATCGTGAATTAATAAGTATAGTTTACTTTAATCAGGAATTACTAATAAGTTATTACAATTATTAATTCATAATTATAAATTATTATTTGTTATACCCTAAATATGAACGTTACTATAAAAATTGTATTTAAATATCAAAACACCCCAATGGTGAAATGCAATATTTTTCAAACTACCGTTTCTTATTACAAAAAATGTAATATGAAACCATCCACTCCAGATCATGGATGATCTCCCAAATTAAAACAATATCACTTGCCACAAAAAATGATACAAAATATTAATGGTAAAAAACATAAATGATATAAATATATCAATATAAATTATAAAATACAAAAAATTTCAATGAATTATTTTTTAAAATCACCTCAACCTCTCTTTTCCCCAAAAATAAGGGGCACGCTATTCGCTAAGCCTAATTTCTAGGCCTAACTTACTTTTGCTATACGATAAACCCGCTTTCAAAAGTATTAAAGTTTGTACAGAAAAAATATAAATTTAAACGGCCACTCACCATTTTCGCCTGTTTAAATATTATTTCCTATTAAAATTTACAGCGGTAAGTTGACAGAAAGGTAGTCTCGAAGACTTATGCGTGCGTAATTACGTTTGAATCTGTCGTTTGCACTAACGGTTAAGTGTGTACGGTTAATTTCACTGTGAAGTGTCAAAGCCACAAAAGACAATTCCTAATAATGTCTCATCACGAGATCATTGATGTAGGTGTGGAGAAAACGGTTTCACCTAAGGCTCCCAGAAAAGAGAGCTGGCGCCTTCGAGCATATATATTGGTAGAGGCCGGATGATGTCAGAAAACGAGCACTAAACATCTCTACTAGCATCTATATCCTGACATGAATCTCAGGAAAATGATGCATTGCGCATGCCCACGGACTTTTCGTGCACGGATTTCGATGCTTCTGAATCTTCCCTTAAGGGGTGGTATAAGAATTGCGGAAACGTTATACTTCGACAAATGCTTTACGACTATAATCGTGAACAGAGAAAGAACCGTAAATTAATGATGACGTTTTACTCCTGCTATGGGTCCCAGCGCAGAGCTGGGCGGCCGCCCAGGGTCGCTAAAATTTAGAGTCCCCCAAAAAAAAGTATAATTCAAGTACCAAGAAATCAATTTTGTTTTGTCAAAGCGTTTTCCAGGGCCGCTAACACCGTAAGCCCAGCTCTGCCTAACGTAACGCTTTCCGCTAAGGAATGTTAGTGTAAAATATATTATGTGGTTACAATGTGATTGAAATCGTAAACCGTAAATAGATTCCCGTGCCTAGGTATGCCTATAGATTCCCGTGCTTAGTTAAATATAGCATAAATACGGGTGACAGTATAGAACACGCATCTTAGTGCTTTTTTTTCCTCTCGAGTCAAAAGTTGTTGGAAATGGGCTTCGGACGTCATAGATTCAAACCCCCCGAAACCTCCCCCTGGCTACGTCTCTGAACCGAAATCCCTCTCTAGATTCACTTCTTGCAGTAACAAAGAAACTCTGTAAATATTAACGTTAATTTTTATTATCGTAGTCTCATGGCATAGGCGTAACAGGGGGGGGGGAAATATAACGTTTGATTTGATTTGATTGTTTGGCTTTTTTATGGCGCAAGAGCATCTGGGCTATACTGCGCCAAATATATAAATAATATGTAAATGTGTAAATATACGTAAATATATATATATATTTAACGTAAATATATATATATGTAACGTAAATATGTATATGTAAATATAAAAATATGCATATGTAAATATAAAAATATGTATATGTAAATATAAAAATATGTATATGTAAATATAAAAATATGTAAATATGTAAATATAACGTAAATTGGGTGGGGCAAAAAAAAACAAAAAACTCAAAATTGCATGGGGGAAAGTACGATTTTGACTCTTTCCTAAAAAAACTGGGGGGTGAGGACAAGAGCTAATACCAGATTACGCCAATATCCTAAGGTACGTATTCAATGGAATGCATTTACAAATTCAGTCACATCGTAACACGCATTAAAAAAAAAGAAGGAAAATGCCTAACACATTGGGATCCATAGCAGGATAAAACGTCAACACTAATTTACTATTCTTTCTCTGCGGTGGTGTAGTCCTAAAATAAAAAGCAGCCTAGCGTTCTTCTGAATCAAGGGTGGATTCACGGGGGAGATCAGGGAACCCCCTAACCAGTCAACAGCCCATTAATCTGATAGGGGCAGAAATTATCATTATGTATGGTATTGGCGTACGCAGGGGGTGTTGATGGGGTTGTAACCCCCCATTGCAATGAAATTTTGTATATTTAACATAGGAATATGTGAGTTGTAGCTCTGTAACCCCCTTACGAACTTTCTGCGTACGCCTATGATGCATGGGTTGTTGAGCCAGCATTGCAAGACCCCCCCCCCGACCAAATGCCCGACACTGCCTACAGTATATAGCTTCGGGGTATATAAGCGTGAAATAATAATACCGTGATACAAACGCATGTGCCCAAGCCGAACTAAACCAGGAATGACCTCTGAAGTGAGCTAATAAAATAAAAAGAAATAATTGAAAAATATAGCCAAAAGTCCGCCTTTTCGTCTTCATTGTGTCAAACGACACATTGTGGCTTTTATTATTCGGAACGCAGTTTATGACACGTGTTCCAAGCTGTAATTTCGTTTAAATTCCCACGATTCTTAGTTGATTTATTCAAAATTTTAGGGTCATTGCTCTAAAGCAATTTTCTTAATAAAATTGTAGAATCCACATATTTTTTATTTACAACTTGAACAGAATTTCGTTTGTAAAATGTATGATTTCCTAAAATTTTCCTTAGCGCCGCTAGGCTGCGCAGGGCCTTGACTACACCCCTGTTTCTCTGTTTACGATTATAGTCGTAGCGCATTTGTCGAAGTACGTTTCCGCAATTCTTATACCACCCACTAGGGAAAGGCTCGGAAGCATCAGCATGGGTTTCTATTAGTGATCTTCAAATGTGAGGTGTGCTGCGTTCAACTATTCCGAAACTTCTCGAAAAGGAAGTGTAATTTCTTTTCACGAGTAAGTTCAGAAGCTTTATCCTTTAAAAATTGGTATAATACTTTTAACTATTTATTGCTAAATTTTTTTGCCATAAACGAAAAGGAGCTGAGAAAATATCTATGATATCATAAACTTCTAAAACTGAGATTCTTAACTTGTTTTGGACTGGACCCTCTAGAAATGAAAACTGTGAATGTTGGTATTTACTTACTTATTAGAACCATGAACGCCCATACGAGTGCTTCTAGGAGGTGGGGGGTGACTGAGAAAAAATAACGGGTACTTCTGGGGGGAGGGCGCTGAGAAAAATTATTACCTTCCTCAAAGCTGTAGAGAATTTTTGTGAATGTACAAGATACCAAAACGCTACAAAAATAATTGATATTGCTTGACAATTAGTAATGAGCTAAAAAGTACCTTATTTTAAAATGTGACTGTAAAACTTTTGAAAGTAAATGCATAGCAGGTTCGGGTGAATCAAATTTTTAAACGGCTAGGTGGGGGGGGGGAGCTTGAGCCCCCTCTGAGCCCCGTATTGGCTCCCATGCTTAGGTCTACATTACTTTATACTGGGATTAGATGAGATCTTAGCCATTACCAATCCCTTTTGAATCCTGTTTATAAATGTATTCTTTGAGTGTCCAGTTTTACGCTAAAATAACTATTAATTATGTTGATTAATTAATTCATTTTATGTAATTATTTAATTAATTACGTTGATAGCAAATCATTTAAAACATTTTCTCCATTGTACATGGACGCCCATATGGGGGAGCAGAGGGGGGCTTGAAGCCTCCTAGCCTTTCAAAAATTTGATTTGCCCAATTCTGCTGTGCATTTACTTTCAAAAGTTTAACAAGCACGTCTTAAAATCAGATACTTTTTAACTTACTAGTAATTGTCAACTATTATCAATTATTTTTGTAGCATTTTGTACATTCACTAAAATGTTTAACAGCCTTGAGAAGAAGGTAATAATCCCCCCCCTCCCCCAGAAGTACTCAGACGGGCGCATTGTTTCACTCAATTTTATTTTATTATTTATGCTTTAAAATTGTTTTGTATACTGCTGCTGTATGTAAATGTCCTTGCCCCGCCACAATAATGATTGATTCTGGTATATGGTATGTATAGTAATATTTAATCAATACACTTCCTTTACATTCGTTGCTCAATTTTTTTTAAACTATAACGGGAGAAATGTAAGAATAAATGGTAAATGGCTGAAGCAAGAGAAAATAATGTAGGCCTACATTTTATGAGATTATGTAACTTTAACTAACAATATTGAATATGGCCTGGGCGGAGCGTTCCATGCTAAAAACTTAAATTTTTACATTAGTCAGTTGTGTACATAGACACAGGGAGTTTGCTATACCCAGAGACGGATACAGACTTTCATTTGGGGTGGGGAGGTCCAAATGCAGAATTTGCCGTGATTTTGGAGTAATGCCCTTCATTTATCATGAAAATTGGAATTTTTTACAGTGAAAAAATATATTTTGGGGGTCATGACCCCTGTGACCTCTACTACGCAGATTAAATCAAACAACAATATAATCTGCGTAGTGTTCGATTTATATAAATACATATGCTGCAACGTGCATTTCGATCAATTTAATACCAGTCTCTTTGCAATTTGGTTTAAATAGTAGTCTATGTACTACACCATTCTGCGAAATAACTGGCAACAATATATATACGTTCGTAAAGAGATTATATATTGTCCTTCGTAGCTCAGTGGGTAGAGCCTCCGCCCGGCAAGTGGAAGGTCGTGGGTTCAGGTCCCACCGAAGGCAGAAATATTTATTTTCTTTCGAACGTTTCACCATCTAATCACGCCATACCATCGGCGTTGGTATCACTACGCCAATAAACGTTGATTGATATTGTTGTTTATAGAAAAATAATTTGCGCAATGTTTTTCTTTCTTGTAATTTGAATATTTAGCGGGTATATGAACTTTGAGTTTTAGGGTGTGCCAAGAATTGGGGGTGTTGGAGACGTAGAGAAATCCTGGTTTATTATCCTGCAACTTGCAATAATCATTTCACCTAAATTTATATAAATGCATTTTTGGAAAGAGCCAATGAGCTGCAATTATGCAAATTGTCTTCTTTTCCTTCCTCGCTGAGTAGCATAGCTAGGGAGGGAAGGGCGCGGTCACATCGGGCGTCCAATTCAGGGGCGGAAATTAGCCTTTAAAACACAATGACAGATACAACAATCACGGCAATGACAGTCACTCGCCCCGGGCGGCAAAATATCTAACTACGCCACTGTCCTCACGATTTCCTTATTTAGGGTCAGCGACATGGCATCGACGCTTCCATTATTTCCTGCCTATGACGTTGCAGGACGCCAAATGAAGGCTAGCCACATATAAGAGCCTTCGCTTCTGTTGTCAGCTTTAGTCCACATACTATTCTCTTGCTAGTTTGCCCCATTTCTCTCTCTCTCTCTGTCTTTTATACTTTGTAGTGTGATTCTTCATATGATCTTTGTAATGAATTGTTATTTTGCCTTCTCAGAACACACTTCCACCATCCAAGTTCTCTTTCTCTGATTTTCTTTATTACTCAAAACATACCAATAAAAAATTGTAGCCTCAGTGCCTAATTATGTGCGTATTACAGTGCTTGTATTTAGTTTTTTTTTATTTAGATACATTGGACTTGCGTCAGACCAAGTTTTTAAGTTCGACTAAACTTTACTTTGCAGTTTTAGTAAATTTAATGTACAAATGAGATCCAAAAAAACGAAGTACATTATTACGAAGTAAATTATTTTCGAGGTTTGATAAAATCAAAACTAATTTTGCGCTCACCATATTTGTGAAATTACAATAAATCGAATGTAGATGGGCGAGAAAACTGAATTGCAAATTATGATTTACGTAATAAGTTGACCATCTGGAGGAGAATCGTGTGACAAAAAAGCTGTTATTTTTTGTTCTCCATTTCTAACCCGATTATCTGACATACGTTTTCTTAACTTAAATACACCAATGTAATAACTTGAATATCATGCACCAGATTTGTTGTCATTAATAGTTAAACATACCGTTAAATATATAAATTAAAATATATAATTATAGAAGTTATATATAAGTTAAAATAAACAAATTAATTATGCTTTTCTTTGACACCAATTCAACTCTGTTCACTGCAGTTTGCATGTGCCGAATATCTAGTCAAACAACTTAACCAATCTTCTGTAAGATGAAGTAATTCTCAGACCCTTGAAATTCTCTAAAACCTCGATTATTTAAAAAGTAGATAACTCGAAGCAAAATGCTCTTCCCAGAGTTATCGATGTAGTACATTTTTTTCAAAAGTACAATAGAATACAAAGTTTTAATACTTTTTCAATTTTGGGAAAAACAACGGTTCCCCCTTCTGGTTGTAGGTCTCAATACACCTACAAACTACATATTTGTATAGTTTCATCACTCTTCGCAATGTATTGAATGTTTGACTTTTTTGCTTATTCGTTTATTCTTAGAATTTTCTCTTTTTCTTTTACAAAACTTTGCTCACACCCAGAGGCGCCGAGAGCCAACGTGGGTCTTCAGGATCACTTTGACCGGCCCCCACGACTAAGGTGCGAATCAAACTTTTTTACGAGGGGGGGGATAAAATAATTCTAGGTACTTCCTCTAGCGGCTCGAATTTTTGGACCCTTAGGCAAAAAATTATTTTGAACCCCTTAGTTTTAAAAAATAAATTTTAATTAAATATAATATAAGATTTGTGCACAACTTAAGAACATGGACGCAGTGGTGCAGCTACGGGTGGGGGTTGTGTTACACCCTGCCCCAGGATTTTTTTTTTGCAAGAAAACAAACTTTAAATTCAAATTATTATGACTAAAGACTTGTCTAAAACATTCAATAAATAAATAGAATAAGAACTGGCTGCGCAACTGCATAGACTTGTACCCTATGTACATTTACGAGTTCCGACTTTTCAAACATTAAAATCATGAAAATCAATATTAGAGCATACTACTATTTATTACATCCAATTTGACAAAAATAAAATTATAGTGCTACAACTAAATATAAATACAACGAAACTTTAAATCAAATAAATGTAAAAAAGAAAAACTTTTCGCGCTTTTATATTTGCGACGTTATTGGTAATTTCTTTCAAGACCATTTTACTGGCATGTTTAGGCTCAGTAGCCAATATTGCACATTCTACTTTGACCAATAGTATTTCTTTTGTAAACTTTTATTATTCGTAATTTACTGAACAATCTTTTAGCAGAGGCAACTGACACGGGTGGGGTAAAAATAACATAAAATAAAAAATTTCCAAAAAGTCACTTTTTAGAACACTATATTTTGTAATTAGCAAACAAAAAAATTATCTAATAGACATGTCTGCCATTAAATCCTGTTTGACAAGCGTGATTAAATTACAATAGTAAATGGGCAGTTGGGACGAGAATACAGATGAATACTTTTTTTTTTTATGAAATTTTAACACTCAGCAATTTAGCATTTGACATGTTTATTATTTTTTTGGTTCTATATAATATTGCAAAATATTTTTTACTAATTTCATGTTTTCAAAACGATGTTTAATTTGCATTATAATTTTGACTGAAACATAGTAAAAAACACGGATTTAAAAAAATTAATCT
>QLNU02014802.1:98243528-98265802 GCA_006491805.2 Dysdera silvatica
CACTTTTAAAGAATATTAAAAAATGTTACAAAAATACTGTTGGAAAAAGGGGTGAGGATAGTTTCCACGAGTGACCGAAATGCAATCGACGAGTTACCCAACCGTCGCTTTCTGAGGGAGGCGCATGTCAAAACCATCATAGACCTATTCCTAAAAATTTATTGCCTGGTTTGGGCAGGTAATATTAAATGTGAATTTTGAGTTCTCGGGATGTGCGCCTGCCCAACTTTTGTTCCGCCTTTGCATAACACCTGACTTTGAGTTTATTCGTCTGGGTTTGATTACTTGTAAAATAGGTTCTACAGAAACACGTTGCAGCCCGCACGTCACATTGAGCTGCCGGTTCCTTCCAATCTAGTGCATTTGGGGAGAGGAATATTCCATGCTCCAATTGGTTACTTTTAACATGAGGGTGTGGCTTATATACAAAAGTTTTTTACAAGGTTATTATTTACTTTTTACAAAATTGAAAACCAATTACTTACTCTTGCCTATATCAGAGAAGGATTAGTGGGGGAGACCCTCCCACACCTCCCCCACCCCCGCCAGCTCAGGGTAAATCCCTCGTATGTTTGGATAGACTACGAATTACATCTGAATCGTTGAAATGTGATGGCGTCACCGCTGTATGCTACACCTTTATAGATCAGGTTGTAAGCAACCAATAAGAGCTTCCTTTCCAAGGCTTCTTTCCTATTGTCAATCACGATTCTGGCTCTGGTTCTCAGACGTTCGGAACATTGCTCTTAATTTTCTTTCAATTTTTCACTTTTATTTTTTGCATATTTTTCTTTATAATAACTCCGTGAAACTTGATAATTACTAGTCATCTGTGCACCAAATGTGAAAATTTTTTATCTTTTTTTTTTATTTAATAACAATTTATCAAAAATGGAACTTGAGGTTTCAGCAGCTGAAAAATTTAGCATTCGTTTACATTTCATACATTTTTAACTTAAGAAATATTCTTCCCGTAAGTCAGAGATTATACGATATTTATCATTATACTTACAAAAAAATTTACTCCATTCCCTGAAAATTGTCCACCAGTCCCACTAGAATTTAAGGGAGCTGAAGTAACAGACGGGTTGTTTCATTGCAGTAGAGGTAAGGGCGTCTTTCATAACTGGTTTTTTGCCCGCAAAGCTGGTAGTGGACAACTTTCCGCGAACAGATATTACACAAAGTGAGAATAGAAAATGTGCTTCATTTTAGTTTTAATATATACATGTTCCAATAAAAAATAAAAAAAAATTAACCTAAATCCCCTTTTTGTGGGGGTGGGGTTAATCATCAAATTTGGCGAGAAAAGGTTATTTTCGCTAAATTTGGCTTGATGCACTTCTCATTAACAATAGAAACCGCAAGATATTTTTGAAGTGATGTCACCAAACTAGAATTAATAAACAATCCTTCATTCATGATAAAAATATTACTGAATTTGATTTCATAAGTATTTATGCATGTATTTGCATAAATATTTAGAACTTTAATTATTATCAGTGGATAGATGTCAGGTTTCAATTATATAAACAGCGTTTATTTCGCTTTAAAAAAATAATATGCGCACTTGGCTTTATTAAAAATCTGTTCATGATAACAGTAGTCCACGCTATCCGGAAAACATGGGATCTCATTACTATTTATTCCAGCCCTATTTACCATATACATATTTTGCTATTATGTTTTTTATTATATATATTTTTATCATTATTATTATAACATAAACATGTTTAACAAAAATAATATATACGTGCCTTTAAAAGTATGTATTATATATAGTTTCTTCACCACAATTGTTTTTTTGCAAATTATTCCATGCTTGTCCTTAAACCATTGCAACCATCCAGATAAGTATTTAAATCACTCGCATTCACAGAGCATCAGAGGGAAGTAAAAGGTCAAGTATTTTCTTGTACAATTTCACATATGAGGGCAAGAGCTTGCGCTTGAATCTCTGATCAATCTCATCAATGCCATTTTAACTTCATTTTTAACATTTCTCGTTATTTTTTTAGTAGGCACAAACTGATTAACTATCCAGGTCGGTGCCAAGTCCGGCGGGGGTGAACCAGGCATTCGCCATAAGCGGTAGATTTTGAGGGACGAAATGAAAATGAAGTGTTTGGGGGGGCAAAATGCCCCCAGTGACATAATACCTAGCACCGGCCCTGTTAACTGCACAAGCAGATTCCTTTTTTTTTTTTAAGTCATAGATATGAGAAAGAACTCTTTCCAATAAGGAATTTTACAGCAATCTATGTATTATTCAACTTCGCACATAATCCACATTATGTGAAATTTCCATGTTTTCTCCCTTTAAACTCTACAATTTCTGTGCTTTAGAATTCATTTTTACACTTAAACATTGCAGGAATCAAATAAAAACCCATTTTGCATAGAACACATCATAAAAAACCATCTTCTGTTTTATAGTGGGAATTTAGGGGTGATGGAAATGAAATAATAAAAAATCATCCTATCCTACCCTAGTCACACATTCCAATCCTCAATAGCTATCAGAACAAAAAGACATCCAGTTTAAAAAATAACTATTTTGACCTTCTTTGGAATTTTCTGTTTGGAAGAAAAGGCAGAATTTGAAAAACTGCATGGAGATGCTTTGGAAAAGCACATTTTATATTAAGAGGATAATAATTTTCTAAAGATCGTTGGTTATAATCATTGGCTCTTGGGGAAACTACTAATAATTATCAGTTTCTGTTAATCATGCCCATATTAAAAGAACTAAAACTACGGAAATTCCATTTGATGGGAATTCAGGAAACAATTTATGTTAAGTGGGTTCATGTTAGCAAGGTTTGACTGTATAGGAGTAATGTCTCTACTCCAGAAATAACGATGCTGCTGTGTTAATAGAATACAGCACAATGAACAGGGATGGATCAAGGTTCGACTGTACAGGAGCAATGTCTTTACTCCAGCAACAACAGTACTGCTGTGTTAATAGAATATACCATAATGAGCAGAGATGGATCAAGGTTTGACTGTATGGGAGTCATGTCTCTACTCCAGCAACAATGATGCTGCTGTGTTAATAGAATACAGCACAATGGGCAGGGATGGATTAGATATTAAACAAAATAAGAATGTGCTTAGAGTACCAAGTATGTGGTTGGGGGAGGGGGGAGACCCCATCATCTTCCATTGTCGGGTTTATTAAAGACCATATAATGGAAAAGGCTTTCATAATAAGTGGGAAAATTACAAGGCAAACTGGATGTCTTACCTCTACTAAGCATAGAAGATGTGTTATATAAAATTAACATTGAGAATCTGATTAACAACTCTACAATTAGAAAAGGTTAAAGAAAACTTTTAAATATAAATAAAATGGAAGTATAAAAAGAAACCATTATTTTCCATATATATATATATCTTACTATGTAAGTTTCATTTCAGTTCGGAAAATAAAATCCAATTTTGCATTATTGTGCCTACAGTAGAGCTGATAAGTATTTTGACAAACAGTTTTTGCTTGTCAGCGCCATCTATATTAAAGAATTCACTTGCACAGTGATATGCCGTGATTCACTGCGATGTTGCTCATTCTACAATAACGGCGAACTAGCGCTGCATAAGCAACTGCCTTTTCTTTCAGTTCAAATAAGAAAATTCGTTCAAAAGTGTTTTTACATGCTAATTAGTAATTTGTTTTCGTAGATATACTTAATTAAATAATGTGTTATATTTTGCAAAAAGCCTTCTATTAGTATTTTTAAATTGTGACGGCATGCCAAAAGAGGAGGAATACTCTAAAGACTTAAAAAGAAGTAGTATTTGCAACTTTAAGAGAAGTTTGCTCTAAGGCAAGTGTAGCTTACGATTTTAATCTATCCAGACAAATTGTAAGTGTGTGGAATAAAGTTTTCAATAAGAGGGGACTGTATCTCCGGACAGCTACGAAAAACATCCAGCAGAACTGATAAAACGCTCACAAGAAAATCTATACATAATCCCCATCTAACTGCTATAGACATAAAAGATGATTTACAGGAAAATTATAAAGTTAAAGTGCAGGTTTCCACCATAAAAAGACGTCTAAATGAAGTAAATTTAAATGGCCGCCGGTCAAGCAAGAAGCCTCTTATATCTAAAAAGAATAGAAAGGCTCAATTTAGCTTTGCCCAAAAATATCGAAACTGGACTTCTAAGAACTGGTCGTATGTCCTCTGGAGCAATAAAGGTAAGTTTAAGCTGTTCTCATTTGATGGAATTCACTATGTTCGGTGCCTTCCCAACAAAAGAAACTCAATCAAATATCAAGTTCCAACCAAAAAGCATGGTGGAGGAAGCGTTATGTCATTGGGGGGGGTTCTTCCGCCATTGGGTTACCTCTAGTTTGTTTGTTTGTTTGGTTTTGGGTTTTACGGCTCAAAGACTACAATGGTCATGCTGCGCCGGGACCTACAGTTTTCCGAGGAATCCGAACCTCTTAAGGCCTGGGGAACCAAACCCCGGACTACAGTGAAAATCATGTTAATGGAAACATGGATCGCTTCAAATATTGTGATATACTTAAAAATCATATGCTACCCCATACCTGGAGGAAAATTCACGCTCGTTGGATTTCCCAACATAACAATGACCCAAAACACACATCTCAACATGTCAAAAGTTTTTTGAAGCAGAAGAAAGTGCGAGAGTTTGATTGATTTTGTCAAAGCCCAGATTTAAACCCAATCGAGCACATGTGGTCAGAACTAGACAAACGTGTCAGACGCCAAAACTACACAAATAAGGATACCTTTTTCGATTCTTTGTTCTGTGAGTGGAGAAATATTCCTCAAGAGCACATTGTACATTTAATCGGCACAACGCCGAAAAGATGCACGGCTGTTATTGATTCCAGTGGCTATCCAACCAAATATTAAACACTGAAGTGTTTTTTGCTTTTAAGTTATCAGTCAAAACAAGACTGAGCTATAAAAATAACATTTGTCAAAATACTTATGACCCAAGAGATTAAGATCAAGTATAATTTCTATTATTACAAGCTTTGAAATAAATGCTGTTTTATACATTTTTAAATATATATTCATTTACTATTAGTTTATTTTAATTCATAATAAAATATAGAGTAAATAAAATAATTGAACAAAAACTGTTTATCAAAATACTTATGAGCGTTACTGTATATTTTGAATAAAATATATATATAGAGAGAGAGGCATCAAAATCTCGTAAGCGTGCTTAGAGCTTCCATAGGTCTTAGCCCGACCTACTGCCATTGACAGCAAAATAAAAAACAATAGTTCGTTTAAGAGCTGGCAGTTTGATCATCAGTAAGGATGAAAGCAATTTGTTGTCAATACATTGGGTCCCCAAGTTCAATCCTGGAAGTATGAACAAGCATCACCGTTTTTTTTTTCTTCCCCTTAAAATAGTTGGTTGAGTCCTGCCAAATGAAGCAATGAACTGAAAGAAGGAAGAAAAATGTTTAGCAGCAAGCAGATTAATGGTCCTTAATTCAGACGCACCTTTGAAATGAGGGAATAAGTCATTTAATATTTATCAGTTTGATGGACATTAATGACGAAAATGGCCTTTTGACAAAATGTAAGATCTAGAGTTCGATACTGGGTTTGCAGACTTTTTTTTATTAATAAAAATATTAAGTTTTGAAAATTGGTTTCAGTGAAAAGTGAAACTATTTGCAATGAGCAGAACAACTGTTAACTAAGAATCGACTAAGGGACAATGAAATACGGCATTTAATAGCTGTAAGTTCGTTGATCGTTAACAATGAAAATGGCCATTCAATAAAACATAGGATTCTGAATTTGATACCAAGCTTGCAAATGTCATTTCCTTTTTCTATTGACTGTAATTTTGCCATGGCAAATGAAACTATTCGTTATCAGAAAAAAGTAAAACATACATTAACTGAGCAACATCTGGGAAACATTGAAGGAACATGTTTAAAGCTGGTTTAATAATAGTTAAGGATGAAAATGACCTTTTGACACCACATAAAGTTCCAGAGTTCGATACCAGGATTGCAAACATTACATTTTCTTTAAATTAAAAATAATAGACATCATGGAAAAGGAAACCATTTCTCATTAAAAGGAAGCAAAACATGCATTGACAAAGAACACCTGAGGGAAATTAAAATGAGAGAGTAAGATGCTTGTTCGTTTCATGGTCACTAATGATGACAGTGGCCTTTCAAATAAACACCAGGTCCCAAGTTCAGTAGAAGGCTCACAAATGGTTTTTTTTTTTAATTTAAAACAAACAAGAAACACTAGGTTTCATCAATGTGGACCTCAAAATTATTAGGGTGGGGGGGCACATTTTATGTACGTTTATACATTACAGTATATGTAAAATCGCAATTTATTTCAGATTATTGGGGGAGGCTTGAGCCCCATATAACTCTATGCCTATACTAGGTTTACAAATAAAAGCATTTACCATAAGAAAACAGAATATACATTAGCTGAGAAATAGCTTAAAACAATAAAATCGGATAAAAAACATTTTAAGATATCAGTTTGATCGTTGAGTAAAGTGACCTTCCAACAAAACATGGGATCCTGAGTACAATGCTGAATTTCTGAAGTTTTTTAAATAAAAACGTTAGTTTTGTTGTGAAATATAAAACTTTTTGTCATAAGACAAACAACTGTCAACTAAAAAATGCCAAAATAAGGGAATGAGACGTTTAATAGCTGTTAGTTTTTAGTCATTAAATTTTGGCCTTTCAAAAAAACGTGGGACCCGAATTAGGTATCACGTTCGCAAAAAGTGTTTTTTCTTAAAATCACTAGTTTTGCATGACAAATGAAATCATTTGTCATAAACAGAACATATATTAACTCTGAAGTACTTGAGGATAACTAGAGTATGCAAGTAAGACATTTTGTCGCTAAGACTTTGAAGAAAATTAACGATGGAGGTGGTTCTTTGACACTATGTAAGTTCTGACATTTGATAACAGACTCGTGAATGTGCATTTGTTTTTCAAAAAAACGTATTAAGTTTATCATAGCAAATGAAACTATTCCATATAAGCAGAACTATTAACTGAGAAAAACCAAAATAAAAGAATAGGACGTTTAATATTTGTCAGTTTTATGATCATTAACAATGAAAGTGGCTGTTTGACGAAACGTAAGGTTCCGAGTTTGACACCAGTCGTACGTACTTTTTCACGCCTAAGTTAATCGGTGATTCATTGTTGAAATTTTTGCCATGCAATAGTTCCCGATTTCTGATGATCTTTCCTTTAGTAATTTCTAGTACTTTTTCTCAGTTCTGACCATCTTAGTTTTGCTTTGATCTTTCGTGTATTCTTATTTTGTCCTCTCCTATCTAATATCTGACAGAAGGAATGTCAATTCATCTACTTCATTAATCGAAGCTATCTCCGAAATTTATAAACTACATGACTAAAAATACAAGTACATTTTTTTTTTCTTTTTCTAATAAATTTGTGTAATTCCAATATTGGTTCGATGAAACAAACACTCTGAGTAGTACTTTTCTCACAAAAGTTGCCTTAACATTAGTAAAAAAAAAAGCTGACATTGTGTCACAGACATGTGTGCACATGATAAACATTGCATGTAATGTTTATCCAAAATTCCACATGCCATCACCTTAAGTTTTTGTTTCAAAAAAATGTTCTTTGATTCGAACCTCATAATAAAACTGAATGCGCAATTACAATTGAACATGGTTATAATGACATTTAAGAGACTATAGTAATTTTGACGCTATAACAGATAAATCATTATATACAAATAGATAAGGAGAACTTCAAATCTTTCATGTAATGGTCAAATCGTTAATATACAATAGTTTTATTGCATATAAGATTAAAACTATATTTAAATGTCAAATGTCCTCATATCTGATTAAAATAATATATTTTTGAGTTTGAAAGGTTGCTATTAAAATATAGTTTATGACGCTTAGTGTAATTTTACTAAATAAAGTTTGCATTATACTATATTTCAGTTGAAACTAATCTGTGAACAGTGTCGCTTCCACTTCTATTCAGAAAGAGATGATACAACAAAGGTAACTGTAAAATTTGCCGATTGATAAACTGCTTTACCAATAAACAAAAACTATTATAAGCATCAAATGAAATACATAGTTCTGATAACTTTTATTATACTTTAATGGAGACTTTTAAAGTTTTAAAGAACATGCAATGTGCAAACTCACCGAAGATATTAACTTAAAAACAAAAATGTTTCAAAACATCAGTCAAATGTGCACTAAAAGAAACATAACGATGTAAAGATGAACACAAGAAATCAAAACATTACGAATTCAATACGCCAAACCAGTAACAATACAAATTCCAAAGTTCCGCTCGCACCTTGCTTGGCAATAAAAATTTGGCGCAAAATCGTGCTTTAATCTCCAAAGCATCACAGCTGCAGAATGGTTGGCGAAAATGAGCTTTTATGCTAAGAAAGGTGTCTGCGAAACTTCAGCACTAACTTCGCTTCTTAGCTATCAAGAAAAATAGTATCCATTTTGTGGGCAACCCCTTTAATTGTTCATTGCGTATAACCTTGTCCATTCTCGAGCCGTTGTTATAGCCTCTGCCTCATTGATTTTCCACTGTTCGGCCACATCATTCGCCAGTGGATCCTCCGGATTTGGGGCACTTAATAACGCCTGGATAGACAGGAGAACGGTCCTGATCTGCAACGCCGGGCTCCACTTGTCCTTCAGGATATCTAAACAGATTCGACCTAATTTGTCGATGTTCGGATGGTAGATTTTGGTCATGAAACGCACCTTTGGCGCTGACATCGGGTACTCTTCTGGTAGAAACAATTCCAATTTAAATACCCCTCCTTCGAACGGAGACTCTTCCGGACCTGAGACAACAACATGAAAATACCTGGCATTATGTTCGTCAGGAACGGCTCTAATACCCGGTACAGGTTCTGCCATCAAACGCTGCGTTTCTTTGATGATACGTCGCGGCAATCCGGTCATTTTTACGTAGGAAAAATCGGAAAATTTCTTTCGATGATATTTAGACTAAATTGTCATTAAGTATAAAATCCGGATAAGCAGGAAAACAATACAATGTATAGGTACGGACTTTTTGTCCCTGCTTTTCGGTTGCTTTCAATTTTAATGGCGGTGTTGAATGTGTAGTACCGTTAATTGGAAAGCGTGGCCACAAATGAAAGTCTATATTCTTCGAAGAGGCCCTGATTTGTCACTAATCGCTCTGAATAACTTTTCAGGTCTCCGTCTCCTGGGAAAACAGCGCTGCCCCTTTCGGCAGCCACCCTTCCCATCTCCTTTAGTGCATAACAACCACCACCACCAGGTCTCCGTCTCCTCCGGCGGCCACCCTTCCCAATGAAACCCTTGCACAATTCCTCCTCCTCCAGCTCTCCGTCTCTTCACTCAATTTGTCCACGATGTGTCGGTTTGCACGCCGCATGATTAAAAATAAAATTGCTGCAATCCCGAATTTTTTTATTTATTTTGAGCACAGGAGCAGTGATAAAGAACACTTATATATTCCTACTTTGCCTTAAAACTCGAAATAAATAAAAAAATTAATCTGTGCCTCCAGTGGCGTAGAGTTGGTGGGTGCCACCGGGGAAAAAGCCCCGAGTGCAAAATTCCAATATTGGACTGGTGGAAGGGAGTACTAACGGGTTTTAGCGGTCGCAATATTTAACTTGCCCTGAGCGCTGGCAACCCACGCTACGCCGCTATGTGTCGCACATTAAATTACCGTTTGATGAGCTACAGACAGCACATTTAGCACCATTCCCATTTTATGCGCTCCACCAAAAAAAACAAAGTTGTAACCTCACATGAACGCCAACATTTTGCCAGTTTAACAGCCGCCCTATGCCAAACCCACAATTTCTCAATGTTTTGCCGTGTAACCTACGGCGTAACTTATGTATTTATGGCTGATATAGTGCCAACATAAATCTGGGGATTTATTGATTGTAAAACAAAAATTATAGTTTATCGGCGCAATTTGTTTTATAATTGTGTATATGTTTATTCCATTTGTTTTTAATTATAATTATTGGTAGCCAAAACACTTAAAGCGGGCTACGACCAATCGATAGTTTTGCGCCAACATTTTTATGGCGGACCATAACCTTGTTCAGAAGTGCGATAAGTTTAGTTTAGGTTTTAACTTTTTAGGTTTTCGTTTGAAGATTCAAACTGCGGTTTCTGTCTGCGTGTCAAGGAGGTTTGTTTTGCGTTGTCTCGTAAGTAAAACTTTTTACGAATATTTTAGTAATATGAAGTTTTCGTAATAATTTTTTATAGGTATTAATAATACTTTATTGTCATTGTATCATTATTTGAATAAATAAGCCATTTAATATAAAGTGATTATTTGGTGACAGTATTTTAGTTGGGTATGTGATGATTAAAGGGGATTTTTTAGAATATTGTTCGCAGTGGCGCCTTAATGCGTGAGGACAAGGCCAACAGGGGTATCACATTTTTAAAGTTTGTTTATTATAATATTTTCTTATTGCAAAAATTGAGATTTAGAACTCCGTGTAAATAGGGCCCCTTCTCCCATAGGTTAAAACGGCCTCATGTAATATTGTACATATACATTGTCTTTAATATTGATTGCTTAGTATACCTTTCAACTTTAACTATTAATAAGTAAAGATCTGGAAAATTTTTTGAATTGGGAGCTTTTTTTTTTTTTTCTTTTCTTTTTTCTCCACAAGAAAAATGAAGGGGGCGGTGCTATGATCTCTCATGAGTTTAACATTTTAAAATGTTGGGGGGTGGCATTGTTCCTGCATTTTCTTTCTTTGAAACAACAAAATAATGATATTTAATAATAATTTGGAAATGTTCTTTGCAGTTTAACAAAATTTTGACTTTGATAGCAATTAACCTGTGTTTTATTAAGAGTGAAGTGTGAAGTCCATGGTCAGTGTTAAAGTTTTCTTTTAAAGCATTAGTTTCATTTATAGACAGATCAGTGCTAGTACAGAACATGTCCCAGAGCTTAGGTGACCAGACATCCCCGATTTTGACCCTTTTTTTTTTTCGAAATTCCTTCGGGATGCCAATTTGTCCTGGATTCGGCGAATATGTCACAATTTATCCTGCTTTAAAGGAGTTTTCTTGCCATAAGGTAATTTGCTACAGAGTAAGGAAATTTTGGTTAAAATCTTGTTTTTTTTGGGGGGAAAAGGGACTTCTAATTGTTAAAATGAAAACTGTGGTATTGTATGTAACAGGCTATTATTCTGATTAATGTATGAATAAATATATGGATCTTTATGCACGTTCTGGGTCTGAACAAGGACAGTAGAAAATGAGGTTCAGCAGCCCCCCAAGGAAATGAACAGGGATGGGAGCGAGTCTCTCTCTTTTTTTATCAGTCTCCAAAAGTACCTTTTTTTGGGAATTTGGTCTCTTAAATGTCATTTTTTAAAGAAATTGCTCTCTAAATGTTGGGGTTTTTTTTATATACTTTTTTTGTGTGTGTTTGTTGTTTTTTCCCCTCTAATTCAACATCGTTGAATTATTATTATTCAACAATAAGGACTTTGCCAATGTTGTAAATTACACGCTCCAACACTTTTCTTTGCTGTATTATTCCCTGTAAGTTGAACAATTGTTTTTTTTGGTTTTTTTTAAGAATTTAATATTTTGATAGCTAACATTTTTTTGTCACATTTTCTCATTTTCATGTTTGTTTTAGATAATATAATGGTTATTGGCAGCTCGTGAGGTGAAGTAGTTTTCTGCCAGCACCTAGATATAAATCTGCTCTGTATGGAACTTGTCTGTACATCATAGACGTGCGCAGTTGAGCTCCATTGATAACAGAGTTATATCAAGACTTTGCCGGAAAGCTGCTTCACCTCGCGAGTCGCGATTGTTAATCTCCCCGATGAAGCGTAACTGAGGGGTATGTTAGTTCAATTTGTGCTTCTCTTTTTGAGTGGAGAGTTATTAAGCACTTTTAAATCAGTTTTAATGGTTTATTTTATTAATTCAGTTTTAATATCTAATAAAATTTTTATTTCGATTTAAAAAAGACATTTAACATTATAATGAAATGTAATTTAGTAAATGTATTCCAACATGTTTCATCAGGTTTGGCTACTCTTTATCAGGGAATTAAAGTAGATGTTTTATTAATTTGTTTACTGTTCGTATAATGATATTATTTACATGCAATTTAAGAATTGTTGCCAAATATACTGGAGAAAATGTAAAGAATTGAGATGTTATATTGTGTTATGAATATTTAAATTAATATGCATATATTCTATATACTTACTCCGAATACATTAGCAACAGTTCTTCAATCACATACCAATATCGTAATACAAACAAAAAAATTAATAAAACATTCTATCCAATTCTCTAATGAAGTCTGGTCACACCAAATTAAACTTGCCCATACTGTTTCTTATTTAATTTATATATATATATGTGTGTGAAATGTCAAGTTCAAAGTTTTGCCTTAATCATTTTGTCGATTTTCACAAAACAGTTTTTCACAAAAATGTGAAAAACTGTTCATAACATGTATGCCTATGCACTTTCTATTTTAAATGTGAAAAATATGGGTATGTGATTGATTGTTTTAACCACAGAATGCATTGCGATGAGGAAGCAAACTGGGAGTACCAATATGCTCATACTCAAAATTAATAAAAATGGATAAAACTGAATTTGAAACTTGATGCCTTATATATGTATGTATACAGTAGAACCTCCATATAACGTACTTCCGTATAGCGAAATTCTCCATATAGTGAAGTTTTGGCAAATCCCCATGGTCGTTACATATGAAAGTGTTTCTATATAACGGAATAAATTTCTATATAACGAAATTTTTAACGACCAAAACAGAAAATTGAGTGTCAACTTTTTCAATCAACACTTCAAGATGCAGAACAAGCTGGTAGTTCTTTTACTGACATTGCTACAGATAGTTTGCCTAATCCAAATAACTAACTGGTTATTTGCCTAATCCAAATAACCAGTTAGTGCTAACGAGCTCAAAAGATAAAGGAACTATTGCAGAGATAATTCTTACATTCAAGCATATTTGCAACAATTTCTCAGCTAATTCTTCCAGTGACTGGAAGCAAGTTTTGGATGCTATGTTTCTGGGATCAGTTCCGTCTGGTTTCTCTCTCAGTTAAAAAAAAATAAAAAAAAAAATGTAGTATCTCATAACAGATGCTCTTGGTATATATTTTCATGATCAAATGTTGGAAGATTCTGGCTCCACACTTTTTATTGTTTCATATGATAAAATGACTAATATTGAAAACAAAAAAGAGTTGCAAATCCCTGTTCGTTATTGGTCAGAGACCAGAACTGAAGTTGTTTCCCAACATTTGGGAACCATCTTTCTTGGTAAAGCTGATGCAGTTGCACATTCTGAGATTTCCTCAGCAATTAGTCATGTAAATCTACTTTTAAGTAACCTGTTAATGATAGGCTCTGATGGACTTAACGTTAACGAAAAGGTGCATAGACTGTACACCGAGGATCTTTTACAAACGAGGTCCAAAGACTTAGTTAATATTGGAACACGCCCAATCCACACAGTTCACAATGCATTCCTTAAAGCTCTTGAAACTTTCGGTGAGAATGATATATCCACTTTGGTGACAAACATTCACAACTGTTTTGGTGATTGGCCATTAAGGTGGCAAGATTTTGAAACTATCCAGAATGAACTTAAACTGCCAACACATAAGTTCATTAAACATACTTCTAGGTGGTTAACTTTTGTTGATGCTACCAAAAGACTGATTAAACAATGGTCTGCTGTTCATAAGTGTTTTTTGAAATTCGTACCTGCAAGGAAAAGTAATGACACTATTCAGAGAAGCTCTTATAAAAAAAAAATGTTGATGAATTATTAAATGAACCTGTGATGTTGGCGGACCTCCACTTTACTGTTTCATCTGCTGAGCTATTTCAGGCCTTCATTAAAACTTTTCAAAGTAATCGTCCACTGGTTCATATTCCGTTTTCGCAACTGCTCTCAGTAGTTCAGAAGCTGGTAGGTCGCATTTGTCAATCATCTGCTCTGAAAAATTTACACATGTTTGACTGAGAAAATGAGAACTTATTTCTGCAAAACAATTTTGCAGAACTGTTGTCTATATGTCTGGAGAAGTTGAGAAAGAAGTTTCTTTGCTAGGTCAAAAAGGTAAAATGACTTTTCAAATGTGTGTCCAATCACATTATATTGCTGGTTGTATGCACCTTATCAAGAAAGCTCTCACACCTTCATTGAGGCTTAAAAAAGCTCTTGGGTGTTTACAGAAGTTAGAAAGAAAAACAGAGAGAAGCTGCCGAGCGAGAGTGTTATAGTTACAAGAGCAATTCTCTTGGATATTGGTGAAGATAGCCTCCTAAATGAGTGGAAATGTCTTCAAGTGGAAAGTGAAGAATCAGATGAATTGAAATCGAAAAGTATCGAAGCCACTTTTTTACTCTAAAAACCAGTGATAGATCCTCCTATTATTTATCCTATTATTTCCAAGGTGGTGAAAGCAGTATTATGCCTTTCACGTGGAAATACTGATATTGAAAGACGATTTTCAGTTTCCAAGTTAATTCTTAATGATAGCTCGTAAATGTCTCTCAGAACATTGAATTCAATTCTGGTCATCAAAGATGGGATAAAGGAATGTAAAAAAATAAACCTTTTTTTGTGCTAATTAAAAAGAAATTGATATATTTGGCACGATGCTCATAAGCATTACCAAGCATATCTGGGGGAGCAAAGGTGACTAAAAGAAAAAGAAGAGCAGTTGAATACAGAAAAAGAGGAACAAAAATTGAAGGAGGCAGAAATTTCCAAGAAAAGAAATTCAAGACTTGGAATGTACTCTTAAAAACAAAAAGAAAAACCTTGAAACTACCAGAGAATCAGCAGATGTTTCTTTGATAATGCTACAGAAAAGCTAAAAAAAGGTTTAGAGAAACGTGACCTTGTACAGATTCAAGTAGTCAAAGAAATACTAGAGGGTTTTCGATTGATGAAAAACTATGAAAAGAAATAATACAAAACAGTTCAAGAGCTCCAAACTGATGTTGAAAAATAGAAACCAACTTTTATCGTAAAATGTCTGACAGATTTTTTTTTTTTATAATAACGCTTTAAAATCAAGATTTAAAAATAGTAAAAAGTTTTAGTAGTTAGTTCGAAAAATTTAGACTCCTTCAAAGAATGTTTCAATGAACATGTGGATTTTTTTAATATTTAAAAGGATTTGCTCTCATTTTCTTTAATAGATATCTATGTTTTAATGTTTAACGTATTTATTTTATTATTTTGTTTTTTGGGACTGTCCTTGTTGGGTCCTAAAACCAGTTGAAATCCTAGATTTTGTATGTATGTATTTGTAATTTTATTGTTTTCTGTAAATCTTATTTTGTATTGAAATAAAGAAAATGTTGGCCATGCCCCATCTATGTTCAAAACGAAATAACGGTTTTTATTGTATCTGGAAGAATTTTGAAATTAACTTTGCTAGATCTAATAATAAATTAACATTTCGTTCTAAACTTAACCGGCCTTTCGGTAGTAGATTTTAATTTTAAAAAAAAAAAATTGTTTTCAGGCAAGTCCATGTCAAAACAATTAGTCTCCTTCTTTATTCTAGTCTCTTTGTCTCCTTTTTTGTGATTTTAGTTTATGAAATAGCTATTTTTTGCTTCTAAACCCACTCCCATCCCTGAATGAATTCCTGTGTTTGGGTCCGAGATTATAAAAAAAGTCACGTGTTCGTACATAATTTTATCCATACACATGTCTGAGCTGCGAGTTCCTTCCCCACTGTCAAAATAGACCTAGGTTTACAAGTTTAGCATCCCGGATTCAGGGCTTAGAAATCTGGTCACTTTACCCAGAATGCTTTTTAGCGGGAAGTGTTTCCAACATGCTTGGCAACAGTGTCCTGACTTGCTGCCATGTTGTTTACATCATGTTACAAGGCCCTTCCACCTCCCTCTCCCTTCTTCGCCTTTACCTCCTCCCCTTCCTCTTTCCTCCATTCAGCAAAATTAAAAAAAACAAAACAGGTACTAACCTTTGTTTCTTTGGTGGGAATATTGTTTTTATGGCACTTAGAAATGATGGAAATAATTTCACCTCTTTTACTGCATCGTCATCTACATTAGGCCTATCACACGATCTCATCCTCTCCTTGCAAACCGGGCACTGAACACACAATCTCATTTAATCCTTGCAAACCAGCCTCTTATACTCCCATGCTATTAAGCCTTCTTTTATAACCCATTCCACCACACTTCTCTTCCCCTTTAATCGCAACTACACAAAAATAATAAAAAAAAAACGAAGTCAAACGTTCATACATCATAATTCCAATCATTACAAAGAAGGAGGACGAACCACTGTATGATGTCAGTTGTCACGTCACGGAGTGTTTCACATCACAACCCCTCCTGCAGCAACTTTTCTGCTCTTTTCTAGAGGAAAAAAGCACTATATGACATGTTCTGTACTTCCACCGACAAATCATTTGGAAATTTATGTAAAGTTTAAAAACACGGTGCTCCGATAGCCACCTGCTCCCTTTAACGAATGAAGATAGAATGTAGTAAATATACATCATACTCACATGTTGGAGAAATATCAACTCGGGGAACCTCCTACACTAGATGATGATGTGACTTCATATTAATTTTCCCCTTTATTCGCCAATGTCGCCAACTTTCCACTTGCTTCAACTTCCTACTTGCTTCAACTTCCTATCTATCTAGGTGCGGCACTGATGGATTAGCCCTGAATTTTTATAAATGTATTAGAAAGGACTCTCATATGTTTTTGGTAGCTGTTAAAACAATATAGTCTATTCCACTTAATCGGGACTAGGACATTTTGGCCCAATTAAGCAAATTCCACAACATTTTAAAAACGACTGTCCCAAGTATGTGAATTCACATAAAATTAAACAATGGGTATTTTTTCAATACTACATACATAGTATACATTACATATAAGAAAATATGGTTAAAGTTTATAAGAAACCTGGTCGCCAAGCTTCTTCTGTCACCAAAACTCATGCTATACTCTTAAAATTGAATCTGAGAATTGTAATTTGTAAGCACCGCACCTGCACATGAATTGCAGCGTACGCAAAGCCTGCTTCTATCTTTTAACATTGCCAACACAGTTCTGGGCGCGGGTCATGTTTCAAAGGACTTTCAGACACAAGGGGATTTTTGAGAATCAGTATTTTTCCTGAATCAGTGAAAGCCTAATGGGGGGGTGAGTCCCCACACCCCCCACTACCAAAAAAATCAGTAAAGCATGGAATAGTACTCTCCCGCATTTTAAAAGCTTGCAATAGTAGAAAAAAACTCAGCCTCTGTACATGCAGCATTTGCTAACATCGATGAAAGGAAAGCAAGACATATTTACACAAAAGAAACAACCTAATGATATATTCTCACTTTAGCAAACTTCATGCTACAACATCGGTGAGGGTTTTTATGTTTGTTTTTTTCAAAAACGTTTAGAAAACTTTGTGACTTGCAAAATGTTAATCCATGATGACGTTATTTGAGAACTGTTCCAGAGAAGAAAGTTAGCACCGGGGTGTTTTCTAAACTTGCACTGAAAATATATATTCTGAAGGAAAAAAATATATTCAGTTTTATCCCTCTTACAAATAGAGACCTATGATGTCGATGTGTATGTCTGCTCTCTGTCACCACACAACTGTTAATACATTGAGTGATATGCTGAAGTCCTGGTGTACTGTATAACTATATATATATGTAACTAATATACTAAATATATATACTATAAGATCCCACTATAATAAATTGTTTGTACATTTTATTTTGTGACTATGTGTAACATAATATGTATGTACAAATTAATTGTAATCTTAAATTTTTGTCCCAGTTAAACGGAATGTTGTCAGTTAAGAGATGTGAAATACTATCACTTTCATTATTTAGGTTCTCTTCCTTGAAATTTGGCCCAATTAAGTAGCTGTTCCCATTAAGCAGTTGCCCAATTAAACAGAATTTAAACAGCAATTCCCTCTGCAAACAGTCCATAAATATTAATATGTGAGTTTCGTTAAAAAATATCTTATTTCTCCATTTTCACTATTGCAGGTTTTTCCAATACAAAATGTTTCTAATGTCTTTCTTATCTGATATTTTTTGTATGGGTTGGGAAGTCCCCGGTTTTTATTTTAAGAGATAGTTGGTTTTTTTAGATTCTTTGCATTTGACTGTAGGTCAGCATATCATGCTTTTAGTCATCCTTGCACCATGCTTTGTTGCCATAGCACCATGGAACACAAAAGTAAACTATTATGTGTTCAGGAAAAAAAAGATACAACGCAAAACATCAATTTAAGCATAAAACTGCTTCTGTTGTTTACTGGTTTTAACCTTTGAGTTTACTGCAATTGGTTTGATTCCAAGTATGCTTTGGTCATGTATAAACATAGGATTCAGAGGTTGTTTTAGGCCATCAATGCCATCTTGATGACCTGTGAAGTTTCAAGATATTAAATTCTATGAATATTGAGTAGCGCTTGACATAAATATAATAAAGTTGTTCAATTGCTTTTATTATATTTATGTCAAGCGGTGTTACCTACTCAACATCTCTACGCCATAAAACGTGGCTTTTTCCACAGCATGAACCAAGACGTTAACCGCTTCCACCGTTTACGCGTCGCAAAGGCTAAGAAGTTATCCAGTCTCAGCTTTCTTGTTAAGTGTAGGAACCGTGGGATTATACCCAACTTCATCGACGTCAGTACCAACCTTCCTTACTCTCAAAAAGTTTCATCTATTCTTCACCAGTGCCGAATGTCTCTACTTCGTAATGTCATTCGACAACTGAGGTCCGATATTGCTAAGGTTGAAGAGGAATTGTACTACCTTCACCTAAAGCTTGCTGCTTTTCACGAGTCTTTTATAACAAACCACTTAAAGTTGTCTGATTGCTTTTATTAAATTCTATGAACGAACTTATAAAAACTAGTGTTTTGGTTATGTGAGTCCTCCAGTGATATAGCAGTAACATTTTTGTTTACTATGCGAAAAGTCCACATTTAGCTTGTCTAGCATTTTCCGTTTCTTACTACTGATCTCGGTGAAACTGCAGAGTTCATTACCTACTCAATTTTTGTTCAGCATTGCCAAAAGTGGCTGGCAATGGGCAAATTAACTTTCTTTCATTTTGGAAATGTGGTTTATGGAATATTTTGGGCACTGTAATTTTTCTGAATCAGTGAATGCCTGCAGGGAGGTGTCCCTACACCCCCACCACCAAAACAACGTAAGCCTGAAATCCAAAACTCTTGAGTCAGTAAAAAGTGCAACGGTAAGGAAAAATAAAAGTGAGTACTCACCTAGTTAGAATATGACATTATGAGCCTAACCACTGTAATTTTTGAGTGATTTCTGGAAGAGGGAGAATGTGGTGACAAAGTGTGCAGTAGTGCCCTGATCTGTAGTTTTGGGTTTGGTTATCCAGGCTAGCGGCTTCCCAAACTGCTTTAAGGGGCATCTTCAAATCATGAACGTAGAGTTTGCAAAATTATTGGGGGGAGCGCAAGCATGTACATTTATACATTACAGTACGTTTAAAATTGTAATTTATTTCAAATTATTGGGGGGGGGAGCGGGAGCTAGGGCCCCACGGGCCCATATAACTTCGTCCCTATGCTCCAAATGCTTTTCAAAGACATTCAAAAGGAAAATGAAATCAATATGGCAAATTCTCGAATTTGTGAATTTATGCAGTGACGAACTGTATACTTGTAAGTATTGGGTAAAAATTTGGTTTCTGCAGTCTACTTGGAATCGGTGTAGATAGCGATTATCCTTGTCTGAAATACATGGTATTTCCTTTTTCTTAAAACACATTTTTTTCCCCATATTGAGTTCATTTTAACTAATACAAGTGCATACTGTTTACAAATATAATAAAATTCTTAATATTTTTGTAATGAATGTATATTATTTTGATTGAAATATTGTCACTTTTAAATCTATGCAACAGCTTATTTTTTAAATACAAAAATACTTACGGATAATATAAATATACTATTTGCTTTTTTTTGTTGTTGTTGAAGTTAGAAGGTATGTATAGCATAACTTTTGCAGCTATAAAGATGATTAACGCAAACACAATTTATATAATTGTAATTAATCAAGAAAACTTTAATTTTATTAATTTTAATTATTCAATTAATGGGAAGAACAACCACAGAAAAATCAGGGAAATTTTAAGCATATTTTATAGAAACCAGGGGAATTTCGGGAACTTTTTTTTTTTTTAATATTCTGTCGCTCTCTATAGTAAACACACCATTTAAAATACTTAATTTGGATGATTTTATACATTGATTTTTTATTTCATCTCTGGAAAAGGAAAATGTAGCAAAATTTGGAAGTTTGATAAAAAATTTCATGCTAAAAAATATGAATAAATTTTCAAATTAGTATTGTCATGTAACCGATCATTTTGTTTGTATATATAAGCCAACATTACAACTTCTGCAATTTCTAGGTATGAATAGTTGAAGTCTTATCAGCAATCTCTACTTTCTACGTTCCTATAATTGACCAGTTGTGAGAAACTTAAAATTTTGTGAAGGAAAGATGAAACGTGTTTGCTGTATTATCCATTATGCATGCTTTTGCGCCAAGGTGCCCAATAAAAATGGCATTCCAGAAAAGCAGCTGTTGGTTCGTGAGCTTTCTTATGTGAAGATAAAAGAAGGAGCGACTTATGAGCCAAGGTCGTATCTCTTTGATTTAAGCACATATGAGTGGAAAAATATCTCCTCAAAGGATCAGTCAACGATTCAGTACCAGACAAATAAAATCCACGGTCTCCGGTTTTATCCGACACCAGAGGAGGAAGTGGTTCCGATAAGTGCTTTGCGTTCTACTATGGAAAAGATACATAAGCAATGCTCTGTTACAGGTGTAGCTGAATATGTTGCTTTTGTAGGTGGCCAGGCGGTAGAAGGCATCTTAAAAAGCTTAAAGATCCCATATGTAAATCTTAAGTCATATAGCTGTCCAAAATTTACAGAACTTAACACACCACGTTCTCGTTACACTTCCAAATGTGGACACCATGTGAATAACCATTGTCCAAGAGCAGAAGTAGCTGCATATCGAGATTGGCTAAAAAAGTGTTTGGATGAAGGTGAGTTCGTGATGATGGAGGAGGATGACGAGTATGACGATGAGGACTGTTGATTTTGGAGATTCTGGTGTTTCTCTATGCTTTAAGCAATAATGCTATACAGAATGGTTCAAAGCTCTTTATACAAAATTTAATGAGAGGTGACAAAGACAAATCTTTTTCGTTAATGAATACATATGGCCGCAGACATAATGTTCAATTATATGTTAAGCATATGTCTGTGTAACATGCTGATTGTTATGCACCCAATCATTAGCATTATGAACATTAAACAACAGTCTCTCATGCATAGGCATAGGCAGAAAGTTCATAAGTGGGGAGGGGGGGAAGTTTATAGGCTCAATGGGGGGTTACAGAGCTACAACTCATATATTCCTATGTTAAATATACAAAATTTCATTGCAATGGGGGGTTACAACCCCCAAAACCACTCCCTGACTACATCTATGCTCTCAAGTGTAAAAGAACCTTTGCTTATGAAAGACATTGATTGAAATAAGAAAAATATTCATCTTGCTGTCCCGTGTCTCCTCCGTTACAGTTTGTAGAGAAGGTTTTGAATCATCATGTGTAACTATATTTTTATTTACGTTACATACGTATAAAATTTTTAAAATGTTATTTATTTGTATAAATGATAACTAGTAAATTATTTATATGCTGCTAAATTGCATAATGGATACATTAATGTTTTATGTTTAAATTACAATGTAGTTAAGTATGATCATTTTAATTTCTTTTAAAGGATAAGTATACATATGTATGCAAGGCTGCTTTATCGTATGTGTCTTTGTGTTGTATGATATGATTGAAGCCTTCGACATTCTAACTTTGGATTAAAATCCAAACAATTTTGTTTGTTTGTAAATGCACTGTTCAAAGATCTCATTAAATGTTGCCTGCCACTTCGAAGAAACTATTTAAAATGTAAAGAAAATTTTAGCTTTTATTTATTTATTCAATAAGTGTGAATAATATTCATAATGATGTAAGATATTATTACCCTTTACAGGGATAACACAAGTGCCAAATAATGGTCAACACAGAAAAGCCTCTGGGCCGA
>QLNU02014802.1:98265902-98280152 GCA_006491805.2 Dysdera silvatica
ACCCAGGTTTGAATCCGGGATGGGGACGGCACATCTTTTTCTCCTAAAAACAAAAAGCTCTAGTATGAGCTAATAAATATGGGTGTCGGAACTTTTACATATAATATTTAGAACCCAAATGTGCTTACTAGTATTTTATATCTTCATTTCATCAAATTACGGAGCAAATTTTTGATGGTATTGTTTAAAATTTTGAAAGCATAAAGTTAACTTTTTGTCTTGTAAATGCGATGCAAGGTTAATAATTTATATTAAGATTTTGCTAAGCGTAAACCTCCATAATATTCCTCTAATTTAGGGCATAAAATTTGAAAGTGAAATTTTGAGTGTTCCTAAGAAATGTATGAGGACTTGTAGAAACGGGTGAACCATTTTATAAAATACTGCAACAATTATTATCAAATAGTTAGAAATATGTATCTGGGCAACAAAAACTCAATCTCATGGTTGATTTTTAGCCCTGCAATGGCATGCATTTGCTTGGTAGTTCTGATGACTTGGATTTGACACCCCTACCCCCTCCTCCCCAAATATTGGAAAAAAAAAAACTTACCAACTACTGTTCATTGTAGTCCAAGGGTACTCAATAATGTATGCATACTTGTTACACGTTATCAATTTGCATTACCGTATGCATAAATTATTGTTATGTTTTTCACATTAATTTTTTACTATTATTATTATACTATACCATATACATTAATGTATGCATATATTATTATACTGTACCTTACCTTTACTAATATTCTATACATTAATGTATGCATATAGATATTGTTAAGGCTAAAATCTAATTTTATTATACTATACATTAATGTATGCATATGTTATTGTTATTAATTTAGCATTAATGTGTGCATACTTATTAATGTTAAGTAATGTTGTAAATACTGCTACAGGAAGTTTTGAAAATTTATGGTAAACAATTAATGTAAAAATATTGTGCCAACTTTTTTTCAAGTTTGTATTTAGAAATGTGCTTCAAAATATGACTGTGATTAGCTAAACATCTAGGGAGAAAATGCTGTCCATGGTGATAATGTAATTTAACAATTTGTAAAAATTTTTATTAAAAAATTTGAATTTAAAATAATACCCTGTACTGTTTCAACATTCCTAATTTGGCCGTTTGGTGTATTTCAGTAGTAACATTTACTTTGGCTACTATTGATCCAGGCTCGACTGCCAATGGTGGGCCCCCCCTCACTCCCCCCTCCCACCCCAAAAAAAAGCACCTACTAACTGTTCAAGAATTACTGGGGAAAATACAGCTTCCCTGTAAAACAGTGATGTGCATAGTGGTAGCTTATTCTACTATCAGGGCCGTACTTACCATGTTAGTGGCACTGGGCAAAGAAGATTTTAGCGGCTCTTAAAAGTATTTTGGACATAACACAACGATAAAATGATTTACCGGGGTTTAGCATTACGTCCTTCATAAAGCATAAAGTCCTTTCCTAGTCTAAACGCTGTAGGTAAAAATAAAGAGCAGATAATGAAGTTAAATTGAAAATAGGGGATAAAAATTAAATAAAATACGAATTATTGTCATTTATTATTACTCTAATTATTATAATTATAACGAATTAATGAAAAGCTATCTCAACGAACAATTCCATGTTTTTTATACTGTTAGAACCAGGTGCGGCTCAAGATTGATTTAGAACCCACGCAGCCTAGCACGGATTGCTTTTTGATGCCCCCTCCAGCGAAAACAGAAGATTTTCACAGATGCACAGTGAGCCATATACCCTATAAAAGTGGCCAAAAGTCTCTGAAAGAATTTCTCTAAATTTGTGTCTTTTTAGAGAGATTTTCTGCTGTTGGGTCAATTAAAAAAATTCTAACTTGGCTTCAGTTTGGCCCCCTCATCCAAATGGGGTCCCGAGCGGCCCATCCCTTAAGCCATCCCTGATTAGAACTTACAAAGTAATTTTTCTAGTTTTTTGTGCTGCCAGGAGTATATGACGTGGCCGTATGGCCACCACAATAAACATGATAATGTACATAGGCTCCTGATGATAACACATTTGACTAATAACACGTGTATTTATTCTGACCACCATTTAGAGGTTGCATTATGGGAAGTATGACGTAACACGTAAAAGGTGAATTAACCAAATACTTTGTTGAAAGTATATGGAGTTGCTAAAAACTGATTTCTTGTATTTGCACATTTATTTACATATTTTGGCAGCCCTATGCGGCCACCCAGCTTGTACCCCTATAAGCACGGCCCTGTCAACTATTATGTCATTATCTAAGGTTTGTCTCCGAGTTGTATCATAGAGCATATACCGTTTTTCTAGCCATCGTAATTCGGGGCTCGGTTCCCTTGGCAACAGAGGCTCAGATTTCTTGAAAAACCGTAGGCCCATGTGCAGTATGACCTTTATTGTCCTTGCCCCACAAACTTTCCTTATTTCTTCGGCATGAAGCCACAGTTTTTACTTTTTCTATGGTTAAAATTTAACATCATCGCCTACCGTCGTCTTCCAGCGTCCCTTGATTCTTAGTCTCAAGAAAATTCTTCCTAAAAATTCTTTTTTGAAAATAAATCTTACAAAAAAGTCCTCTGTCCTAAAGCGTTCATTTTTTTGATGTTTGTTATTACATCTAAGGTCAATTATAAGGCCTATATAAGGGAGGGTTAATGTTAAATCCCCTTTCTCTCATTTTCAGCAATGATCTCTCCCTCTTTGAAATATTGTGTACAGTTTTGGTTACCTATTGTCAAACTAATTTCTATTGACTTACAAATGAGTTCATTTGAGCTACACTTATATTAAAGAACATGTCAGGGAAACTTCCCACGAACTGATGTGCAATTAGATAGATACACAAATACATGAAGCCCAGGTTATGGTACTAGAAGACCCCTGTCATTACTCGTAAACCATATTGTTAATCTGATATTTATGAATATTATACGGTAATATAATTAGTTCAATAAAGTTCATATGTTTCTGTATTTAGCCACTGTCACCTGTGTAGTTGTAGTCAATGTAGATAAAGTAGGTGCTGTAACAGTCAACAGTGAAGACATTTTAAATTTAGTATTATAGTATTAATAAAAATAGTGTAACCTCTGACGAGGGATTAAATGTCAATAAGCGTTATTTTGGAAGATCAAAAACAAACTATCACCCAGGTATACAAAAAGGTACAGACTTCGATATTACAGTTACGGTTTTGCCCGTGAAATTTTGTGATGTGGCGCCATCTATGGGACAGAATTTCAATTACGTGTTTAATGCAAAAGTTAATGTCTGTGATGGACCACCTAAATTTATTTAGAAAAGTGTAATATTTGATAGAAGCATTATTGAACACTATTGGAACAAAATAAGACTAGGGACAAGACATTTTATTTCTATAGGGGCATTTGATGCACCCTAACATATAGTGAGTATATAAGAAAGGTTAAAACAATTACCTTGCCTTGCTTGGCTCAAAATGCCCCTTGTTGTCCTTATGTCATAAAAATATAACCAACCACAATTAGCAATCAATTACTTTAAAATATAAAAGAAGTCCCTCCCCATACATACAATAACTACGTTCTCTCTAAGGAGCTTTTTTTAATAAATTTATGGGGTTTGTTTTTTTATTTATGGCATTGAAAGTTTTCTTTATGTTTGTGTTTCCAACGTATTTGCAACAATTTAATTGCTCACGTATGATCTTTGTCTATATTACTCTGTGTTGTCTTCCATTTTTTTTTTACTGGTGCTACATCGATATGAATTTCATGTTTTTGTAAAAATGTAATTGAAATAAACTCTTTCTCCCTCTGTCTTTAAATTCTTTAATAATTAAAACCTCATTTGTTCTTTTCAATAAAGTTATTTTTACTAAAAGAAAAACTAAATCATTAATTAAAAAAGCAAAAATTTATCCTTGAAGTGTCTTATAAGTTCTAAATCCATTGGTTTTGCTAATTGATCGAATTAATTAAAACCAGTTTGCCTGAATTGGGGCAAAATTTACCACGATTTTTTTTTAAGTACCTCGCATTCGAATGTCAACGAGTTTGATAAATTACATATGCAGCATGATTATAAGCAAATTTGTATGAAAGGTAAATCAGCCCGTGATATGGAGACAACGTACACGGAAGATGTAAAAATCGAAATGTATTACAAATATTTGTACCTGTTTTTATTATCACAAAGAAGTTGGTTGCAAATGAAATTAAGCCTATAATTAATATATTGCTCTCCGGGTTACATGATCTTCAATTACTTTCTTTCGTTAAACCTAAGGCAATAACACGTTCAACAACACTTGCCAATATAGTCCATGTGGTGACCAGGGCCAGCATTTTTTTTTTTTTAAAGATATTTGGTGGAATTGTATGTGTTTATGTAAAGGCTTAAACAGTCGTGGAGCGCCGCCCCTGGAAGCCACTCATCCTAATTCTCTCTCTCTCTCACACACACACGACGAATAAACCCATTCGCTGTAAAAAGAAAATATGTAATAAAAACAGTTGAAGGAGAGTCAGAAGCAGAAGGTGTAAATGGCGGTTGTTTTTGAGAAAACGTTCGAAGTTTATGAAGTATAGTGAATTATAGTTTAAGGCATGCATGTATATACTATTTTAGAAGAATGTTTTATTTTAGTCATGTGATAGAAATATGGGAAGTTATTTTTTCATTTACTTTACGCATCACTTTCTCAAAAACAACCTTTAAATTTTTTTTTTTAAATTTTGACCCCTCTCCTTCTTACTCCTTCTTCATTGCCAAAAGTTGAACTTTGCCACTAAGTATCGTCCCTAATTCGAACCTTGGAATGTAAACTTTTTTTTTTCCCTGATAAAAAAAATTGGTTTTGTCCTGATAAATGAAGCCATTTGCCACAAAAAGACAGCAGGCCATATAGAAAAGCATTGATTGGTTGATTGTTTGGCTTTTTTTATGGCGCAAGAGCATCTGGGCTATACTGCACCAATGTAGAAAAGCAGCTGGAGAATTATTGAACTGTAAAATTAAGTTCCAATACTACGGTTTTTATTTATTAATTCGGGGAGCGCAATCGCCCCCCCCCAAAGGGGGGGGGCGGAAAGAATTGTAAAAAATTAGTATTGTGTTGGAAGATAAAACAATATGCCACGTAAAAAAAAAAAGCTGAACGTGTAATAACTGAAAAAGAGTTGAGCAATTTTTCCGTAATTGCTGAAAAAAACGAGCTTCGTAACTGAATGTCATATGTTCGATCCTGGAAACCTGAAATTTTTTTTTTTTTATATATGTTTGCTTCGGTAAATCAAACGTTATGCCATAAAAAGAAAGTACGTGTGAGAACTAAGAATCAGCTGGGGAATCAACCGTTCTCTCCCAAAATCGAATCTCCTAACTAAATATTCCAGAGATCTATTCCAGCATTACGAACATGCTCCCCACCCCCCATATAAATGGGACTATCTGCAATAAAAGGACAGCAGAAGGCCTCAAGTAACTGAAAGAAGCAATAGAATTACCGGCGAAATTTGAGTTCACAATATGCGGTATTCGGTTCGATCTCGAGGTTGCGACTTTTGTTTTTTACACAATCCCTTTAGTTACAACACTCTCATTAACGACTTCTAGAGGGCGGAGGCAAACCTCCGTTAAATAGAAAAAGGTGTTCAACGACGTATATGTAACTCTGTGAAGTATTTGCTGGGTCTGCAAAATGGAGTCATTAAATAAAAATAGCTGTTAAGCAGAACGGCTTTATTGAGAGAATTCACTGTATTTTTTTAAAGACGATTTTGATATGTTTTAAAAATGGCGTCACGATTGTAAATGTGGTTTGGTGTTCGTTGGTACGACAAAGGACGTTCTTCCGCTCCAGGAACGTATCTGGATGATTCTTCGCCCCTAGCAGAACCGTCCAGATTGCGCCCCTAGTCACGGGCGTATTTTCCCTTGTGACTTATTTCAGCCGAATTTACGCTCCTCCTGGCTTAGGCCTTCCTCACCGCCCCCTAGCTACGGACCTGTTCCTATCACACACATACACAAAAAAAAAAATTTAAGCTTGGGAACTCAGATTTTGAATTGTTTATTATATGCACAAATAAATGGGTGGGGGGGATATTAATTTATTGTATAGAAAGTATAATAAAAATATATGATAGAGATACAGTGGAACGTGGTAAAGGGACCACTTTTCATAAGAGCGAACTGATGGGGACTTATTTAAGCCTATACAAAAATCTCTCGTGTATAGTGATCACCTGCCTATAGTGACCATTTCGCATATATGCCAATCGTAGAAGCGTGTTCTTCGTGGGGTACAGGTCGTGGTGGGAAGTGCGGCGACGATTGCTGTCCAGTCCCAAAGGCGGTCACTTTAAACGGGTTCTACTGTACATATAAAAAACGTGTAATGGAGGAAGTACAGTAAAACCTCTCAACGACCACCTCCCTTTATGACCACCTTTTCTGGAAACTGACTTCTTCACCCCCTGTACCCAATGCTAAATTTACCTTCATTCAGAGACCACCTCTCTGAGCTACCGCTTTCTTTTTACGGAACCACGGGGATCGCCTTAGGAAGGTTTTACTGTATACTATAATCAGGGCCGACGCAGGATAACTTGTCGCCGTAGGCGAAAGACCTGGACCCCGTCCCTTCAAGAAACTTGACCTACGGACACATTATAAATAGAAAATAGTGATAGTCTAATTTACATACGTAAAAAATCCTTAGATAAATTGTTAAGTATTACCTATATGCTTAAGAATTTATCTTGATTATCATATAGTATTAAGCACCTTAAAGTTTGTCGTGATGCCGTCCCACTAATATAGCAACCCTAGGCGGCTGTCTAGTTCACCTTAGGGTTGCCCCAGGCCTAACTAACTGTATTAGAATTTATTCAATAGAAAGAATGACTTATTAGGGAACCTTACGAGAATTCATCGTCCGATTTTTTAAAAATTGCACATATGAAACAGATCGTTAAATGAAGAATAATGGCGTTAAAAAAAAAATTTCCGACTTGCGTCTGAAAGCAAATACACTCTATAACAAAAAAAATCGACGCACCAAGAAGGAGTTGTCCGATTGTAATGAAATTTCGTATGCAAAGACATTTTGACCGAACATGCAAATGATTAAAATTTGGTGTCCAATGAATGAATAGCGGGAACTCCAGCGCATCGGAACTGCGCATTCAGCAGGTGTATATAAGGAGCGATTCTCAATATGTGGTCAAAATTTCTGTTGCATTTTGACTGCGGATATCTTACGTCGACTGTAACAATGCCTCGCCGAAAGATTCGTGCTCATTACGAGCATATGTCAGAGTTTGAAAGAGGTCGTGCTATCGGATTGAAAGAGGCTGGTTGGACGAATCGAAGAATCGCTGGACATGTGGGTCGAAGCGATGCGGCGATTGGACGGTGCTGGCAAGAGTGGGTCAACAACGGCAGATGTCAGCGTCGGGACGGCAGCGGTCGACCTAGGGCCACAACAGAACGGGAAGACAGAGCGATTGTCAGAGCAGCTGTCACAGCACCGGATTCGTCGTTATCAACTATCCAACGTGTGGCCCGCACACATGTGTCCAACATGACCCTCTGCAGACGACTGAGAGAGCGGAATTTACGCTCGCGCCGACCGTTACGCCGCTTACCTCTCACGCCTTTACACCGTCAAGTCCGATTACAGTGGTGCCGGGCTCGATCAACTTGGAACTGCGCTGACTGGGGACGTATAGTCTTTAGTGACGAGTCCCGTTTCCAACTGTGTCCTGACGACAACCGCAGACGTGTCTGGAGACGTCCAGGGCAGCGTGGGGATCCTGCCCTTACTATCGCACGCCACACATGCCCACAACAGGGTGTTATAGTCTGGGATGCCATCTCCTTTGATAGCCGGACCCCTTTGGTGGTCATTTCTGGCACACTTACAGCACAGCGGTACGTAGACGACATTCTACGACCGGTTGTGTTACCGTTCCTTTTGCGACACCCTGGACTTACGTTTCAACAAGACAATGCCCGGCCGCACACGGCACGTGTTGCTATGAATTGTCTTCAAGCTTGCCCAACACTTCCTTGGCAAGCTAGGTCTCCTGATCTCTCTCCCATAGAGCACATTTGGGACGCTATGGGAAGGCGATTGCAACCATCCCGGAATGTTGACGATTTAGCCCGACAGTTGGAGACAATTTGGCAAGAAATTCCGCAGGACACCATCCGGGATCTTTATCAGTCTATGCCACGCCGGGTGACAGCTTGCATCCAGGCCAGAGGTGGACCAACGCCTTATTGACTTCCTCCCTTTGTAACGGTCAAACTCTGCAATAAATCATTCAATTGTTCTGAAATTTTAATCGTTACCACATGAGCAGTGAACACGTGTGTATGTTTAATTACTATATGGAAAAAATACGCAGGTTGGATTTCGTCGGGCTGGCTAGGGTTTTGTTTTTTAGGGAGGCGGAGAAGTTCTGAATACGAATGATCTTTACTTTTCATTTCGGGCGTCAGTAGTCCATCAATTATGCGGTGACAAGGGAACTGTGTTGGAAATTTCCAGTAAGCCATTTTTTAATTATAACATCAATGGTGAGGTTTTCTATAGTCGGGAAGTATGAGTTTTGAAAATGCCATCAGAGACAGCTAGCGCTTTTGACGCCAATAAGCCAAAACAAAAAAAACGCCCCCAATGGCCGGCTATAAATAACAGGCAGATTTAACGTTCTAACAACCGTTATTCAATCCAGTGTCCGATTTTCATTCACTTACGTTTATTTTATACCGAGTAGAACTGCTATTTCCATTTATTAATACGAATTTTTCTGTTTTGCGCGACAATATATATCAGAAGTAGGTACTTGGTTAGAGTTGGGCATTTCATGCTAACTCTAACAGTGCAAATAATGAAATCAGTATTGTTAACGTTTTATTCATATTATAATGGCTGGCATCGACGCGCCATGCCATCTCCTGGCATTTTTTCTAAAATCTATGTTTTCGACTATGGAAACGCGCTTTTACGCAATCTTATTATTATAGTTTACAAAAGGTGGCTATTGAAATGTAAAACAGTTCTCTTTTCAACAAGGTCGTACCGAGCGGGGGCTGCCGCCATCGAAATGAAAAACTAAAAGTAAAGGTCGTTTAAGGTATTCAGGACCTCTCTCCCACCAATAAAATAAAATCAAAAGTTCAGCCCCACCTCCTCAAAACCAATCCTACATATACTAGTAGTGATTTTCTGTAATTACACATGCGAGAACGCGTTTCTGATCACATCACAACGGTAGCATGTGAAATTTCCAGTATAATCGACTGAATTTTTCTAAAATTTTTGGAATTTCAAAAGGCCACATCTTCGCTTTCGAAGATGAGTTGGAAAAAAATTTTTACATAGGCCTATTCTTCGTTCAACGGCTTCATCATGCGGATGATTTAAAAAAAAAAAATCGGTGATTTCTCGTAAGTAGCAACAATAAATGTTTAATTACTCATTAAAGAAAAGAATGATTTTCCGGCGCCTGGTGGGACCCGAACCCACGACCTCCTGATTGCCGGTCAGGTGCTTTATCTCCTTTACAGTATATATATATAACTTTCATGAACAAATTCGCTGGTAGTGTGTGGTAATGCTGTGGCTACCGTTACCAAAGGAACAAATCAAAGCAAGAATATCCCATGTGACGAACTATAGATTTTAATATTTATTAAGCAACATTTTTTTTCATATTAGCGGATGATGTGATTTTAATATTATTAAAACAACTTTTCGTATTCATATTAACATGTGCTGTTATACATCATCGGCTATGAAAAAAATGTTGCTTTAATAATATTAGAGTTGTGGCCACATCATATCGGACATTCTTAACTTCTTTCATGCTTTGGTAACGTGCTGCTGGCACTGCCATCTAAGAGAGAATATTTGCGCCTGCTCTAACTTAGTAGGTAGAGCAGCTGACCGGCAATCGGGGGTCGATGGGTTCGGGTCCTATCAAGCGCAGGAAAATCATATTTTTTCTTTGAGTAATTTAGCGTCTAAATTATAAGTTGTTTATCATTACTCCTTTTCATACAGAAATGATTTTGTTGAACATAATATCCGGAATAGAAAAAAAAAAAGAAAATTATAAACAATATAACAGAGACGATATATTGAATTAGTTCTTCAAAAATAAAAAAAGTGGGGGGCATCAATATATATACATGATAGGGAACCTATTATTCGAAATCAAGGAAATAAATGATGGTTGGTATTTTCAAAGTTTGTGATGATGTTGGCTATACAAAAAAATCAACGTATTTGGCTAATTAAAGAAAGGTCTTATAACAATGTCGAAATAAACAAGAATTTTGTTGTAAAATGTTTATTAAAGTAACAAGGAAAAGTTTATAAAATTATTAAAAAATCCAAGCTGGCGTTAGCTTTCTTAAAAGCAAGTTAGATGGACGAGTCCCCTCCCCCATATCTGAAATAAATTACGTATACTGTAATATATAAACGTACATAAAACGTGTTTGCGCCCCTCATCCCCAATAACTTTGAGAACTCTACGTTGATACGTTCAGTCATGACGGAGCTCTAACATGTTAGTGTTTTATCCATGATTGACACATGGGCGGGAACACCTGGCTTTCGAGGATATTATGCAACAGCTGATAGATGAAGCAATATTTTAAAAAATTTGCCATCAGAAAATACAGGTAATTTAGATAATATCTTCTCTTTCATTTTAAGTACACTTGCCTCAATCGTAGAACTAGTGCCAGATTAAAATTGTTATAGGCTCCATGCTACAATTATAAAATGGGTCTATAAAAGAAATGGCCTGGCTAATAGCGGAAGTTCGGTAAAAACTCAAAATATATATATTGCATAATATATGTTACAAAATATATAAATAAACATATGGAATTTTCCTGTTTCTAGTGAAGTTTCAAATTTACTGTGAAGCCATCTGATATTAACAGTTTCCAGCAGTTTAAAGTAGAAAACGAAACTTTTTAATCGCCGTTTGCCTCTCGATGCCTCTTATATGGAATTCTAAAGCGGGTGTATATGACTTTATTATCTGTAGGTATACCAATTAAAGGAAGAAAATAGGGTCCCACATGCCGAAATTGCATCAAGCAAGAGGACCTCCAAATTGTAAGATTAGTGCCATCTTAATAGGTGGACTAACGGGGCCCAGATCCAATCAGGAGCCCGAAGTTAGCGAAGTTGGTTATATTATCTCTGCTAGTTTTCTTACCACAAAAAATATAATAGGGGCCCCAAAATGATCAAGTGCAGTCTCCCAATGCGTTAAGACGGTTATGGATGTGATGAGTGATAATCAAACTGTAGATATGCATATATTGAAATGTGGAACAGTTTTGAGTCCAAAATTAGCTTCAAAATGGCGCTTGAACTTAAACACCAGACTTGTGTTTAAATCAGGTTGGAGCTCACCGGAGCTCGGCTCCGGTACTTCTTCATTTTTGGCGATTATTTAAATATTAGCCGGAGCCCCTAAATAGACGCTGTCATGAAAAAGTAATAAATTTGAGATTAAGGTCAAGCATTTTGTTGTCCAGAAAAATGGACATAAACAATTGATATGATTTATCGATTCTTTTGCAGCCATTCAATTTTTTAATCGATTTATCATAATATTAGGGCTCCTTCACTTTTTTTTTGTTAGAAATTAAGCCCTGCACTAGACCCCTTCAACGCATCTACAAAACCCCAAAATAGCGGACCCCTGCGCACGGCCCTATTTGACCATAGTCGTAGAGTTATATGGGTCCGAGGGGTCCGGGCCCCCTCCCAATAATTTTCAATTGTACATATATTGTAATGTATAACCATCCATAATATGTGCTTGGGTACCACAATAATTTTGAAAATTCTACGACTATGTAATTGGCCAATACGCACATCTAGCATTATGTACAATATACATTTTCTATAATGAATAACAAATTTTCCGAAGATAAAGGAGTATATATTCTGTCGATTTAATAAAATGGTAATTATAAATATAAACGCAGTAACGCCTGGGGTACTTACTCAATACGTATTGCCGTAACGATCTTATACATTTGTAATTTACAATAGTGTTTATAACAGTAATATAAATTTTTAAAGGGACTAATGCGTTAAATAATACATTACATAAATGATACAATGAAGGACAATCGAGCTTTCTTACAATTCTACTGCGTAATTTAACATGGAAAATATTTGAATTAATAATTTTGATTAAATCAGGATTGTTTTGTATACTGGGCAAAACGTCGTTAAATAACTGCATTGGGCTGCTTATTTATTCTAATAGTCAGCTTGTGAATGGGTTCCCATGGATGGGATTCCATACAATCTTATAGCTTGTGAGTTCATCTTTTGCAAGCAAAGGATTAAAGACGTCCCTTTCAATTTGTACATCGATGCGTAAAAACAAAAATTGTGAAACACATGGATGTGAGTCTGCATCGTTAATTTCTCATAGTGAATATAGGAACGCCATTGTTTTGCATTTCAACAGATGGACTGCAGATTTCGCTTATTTTTTCTGATGGAACATGCAATGATACTGTACTTTTCACGTTCGATAAGGGTTTTTCAATGGCTTCAACGCATTTTAACCATTCTTTAGATGTTTCGTCTTGAAGAACCTTATCTATCTCAGTAAACCGTTTTTGAGCATTTACACGTAACTCATCAGCACTTATGAACTTGATTTTTGCGTCCCGATATTGTCCTCGATTAAAGCAATCATTTCCCTGACGCATGGAATCCATCATTTGGTTGTATAACTTATTTCCTTCAATTTTATTGTTGGACACGGCGGCCCATTTCCTATATTCCGCTTTATTATTGTCCATTCGAAGTGCTTCTTCAAATTTCTTTTTAGTGTCGTCGTAAAGGCTTGTAGCTTTTGCGACATTACCGACTTTTTCGAAATCACATGCATCCATCCATAGGCTTTGGCCTTCCATAAAATAACCTACCGCCCTTTTTACATTTCTCCTCATCTCTATATTCGCTGTGGCACTTCTTCTACTACGTTCAATATTTTGTCTTCCAGGATAATCATCTGAACAGTTCCGTATGGCTTCATCGAAGCAGTCTATAGCATTTGAGTACTCCGTTTCGTCGGATGTGTTCGAACTGCGTATTATCTGTTGCCCTCTCTGATAACATTCTTCAGCTTTGACGTTATTGTAAGTCTTTAAAAGTTTACCCTTTTCATCTTCATCTGAACATAAATCAATGGCACCCTGCAAGGCAATTAAAGCTTCTGTAAAATTCCCAGCTTCGAAAAGATCTAAACCTTTCTTGTGGTGAATTCTAGAATTTGAATTGTCTATACTTTCTTTGATCGTCCTTTTTATATCTTTCAATTCACTCGGACAGTTCTCGTCGGCAGCTAGGAAGTATTCTTTTGCTCTATGATAATCGCATTCTTTAAAGTATTTCTCGCCAAGTTTCCGCGCGGTTTCAATTGCTTGCGGGACAGTCGAGCCAAGGAAATTCCCTGCTGTGTCGCAAATTTCAGTTTTGTATAAATGATAGTGAGTTCCAAAGTATTCCGTAAGCCCTGCTGATAAAATTCCACCAGCTATTCTTGCTCCACTTTTAGTTACTTCCAAATAATCGATTTTGATCCATCCTGTTGCTAAAAGCGTTTCTCTAGTTATTTTGTCTTTAAAATGGTTTATCGTTAGAAATCCAAAACAAATGGAAGCAGCAACTGCACAAGTAATTCCAATAGTTGATGCAGCAGATAGTTCAATTGCACCATCTGCAACAGTCGAAGAAATGATTGCTACAGTTTCGGAAATATCTGCGACGGTACCAGAAACCACTTCAGCAACAGCAGTTTTCATAGCTGAAGCAGCAGTTTTCACAGCTGCAGCAGCAGTTTCCACAGCTGCAGCAGCAGTTTCCATAGTTACAGCAGCACCGGTAATAGCTGTGGCCGCATTAGTTATAGCTGTAGCCGCATTAGTTACAGCTGTAGCCGCAATAGTTACAGCTGTAGCGGCAGCAGAAATAGCTGAAGTAAAAACTCCAATTTCCATACTTTGTTAACAATTATTACATTCCTCTTCCAAACCTTTTCGATCCGTTGATCTGTAAACCATCAGCATGTGTGTAGTTATCCAAATCTTCGAAAAATTGCGCCATTTCTCAACGTAAAAGTGGTAAAACGTACTCCATGTTTGTGAAAACAGCCTAGAAACAAAAAATTAAATAATTTATATCAATACATTATATATAATTTGT